>VXAL01014119.1:158979-176180 GCA_013399475.1 Chauna torquata | reverse complement strand
AATTATTCCTGCGTGGGATTTTCTTTGATGCTCACTGTTGCTGCATTTGAGTGCTTCAAACATTAAACTTCACAACAATCTGTAATTAAGTTATTGCATTTTGCAAACAGAATGCTGAAGCCTAGGCACAAGAATACTGAGAACGCATTCTAATTTTTAACATTCAAATATTGGTGTCCAAATCCTGACTCTTCACGGACACTGGATTTTGCAGTTAATTTGCATGAAGTACAGCTGCTGTCTAATTACAGTTGTGTTAGCACGATCACAAGCTCATTAGCTAAGTCTAAAAATACCAATCTTAAAAATAAGAACATACTTATTTGCACAAAGTATTTTTTGACAGATTAAAAACTAGAAGTAGCTGGCAGCTAACCTTCTATTGTAATAACACGTGTGTGGGAAGGTGCTGAACATCTCCCAAAGTCCTCGGCAAACTGCGAGCCCAAAACCTACTGCAAAAACTTTCTGAAACAGTTCTTTAATATCACACAGGCATTCTGAAGCAGACAGACCGACCTCCGGAACAGTACTGAGCTGTGTAGAAGGGTGGGTCTCACGCTTTCTTCCTGTACTCATTGTCCACACACTTTGAAAACTCCACAAAAAAGGACAAATCTATGGAACAACGCAAAGTTAAAGACCCTCACAGCTGAACACCTGCCTATGGTCATATCACGAAGGAGACAAAAAACCATGCTATAATTAGAAAGCCATTTTCAATTGCACAGCATTACTACTGACTGAATTTAAGGTTGGTTTAGTCTTGTACCCGGATATTTTTATTTCTTAATAGCTGCCTTTCATTCAATAACGAACCCAAAGTTTCTTTTGTATCTATATGCACATTTATTTTGGGCATTGAATAAGTTAGTAAGCTCTTGAAATCAAAATTATCTACTGCTAGCCATGTTTTGTTTTGTTTTTCAAGGGATATTAAATCAAATTTACAAAACACAGAGTAATTCATCATGTCTAAGAGAAGATCCTACCAACTACCATGGGGAAAACAGTATGCCAAAAGCTTAATTGACAAGATCAAATACAGAACTACGCAAAAAATATTTAAAAAATAATACAACTGGTTATTGACATTTCTTCCAAGCCAGTAATTATACATGTAATTTGACAGTATCTATAAGTCCAAAAATCTAAGCAACTAACCTCGTTGTAAGTACAGAACACTCAAAGAAGATAAAAAAAGTCATCATTATTAAGTCACACAGCTGGCACAACAGCAGCTTGACTAGTAAAAGACATCCAACTGTATGAGTAAGCCTGGCTGTAACATTAAGCTGAGATAAGTCTTAGTAATTAAGGGAAAAAATTTCATTGTACCTCAAACATACAATTGTCATAAATTCTAATCCAACACCCAAACATTGCCAGAAGTGTTACTAACATAAGAAGTAAAATTGTGAAAGCATACTGGGTCAAATTTCTTCAGTGTTAGATCATCCTCCTTGTTTACCTCACTGAGAGGTATCGCATAAGAAACTCAGTAAGTAAACTACAAAGGATTCTTGCTTCTGTATTCTTTGAGAGGTTTCTAGAAATGCAAAATGAGTAGTGCCAACAACCAGCGAAAGATTATTTCAAGTTAAAAAATGGATGACGGGGCTAGAAGGGGGACACAGGGAGAAAAATCTAGCTGCAACCTGGCTTGCAAGTTCATCAGCAGAAGAATTAACCATTTTTTCCGTAACAGAGAAGCAAGAGGGTAAGAGAGAAAGGGGACACAGCTTTTGACTTTGGTAATTCTGCATGGCTATTAGAAACCTCAGCTATTACCACTTCTTTAATTCTAGGTCTTGCCAGTTATTTAAATAGCTGATCTGGCTTCCTGTAGCTGACAGAGGTTCAGGCCCCAGCTGCAGACACTAGCCCTTTCCCTTGCCCTGTTTGTTCGCTCCAGGGCAGTAGCAGCAATGCCACAGCTCTGCGTACTGGGCCGCAGAAAGGCTGAAGGAGGTGAGTCCAGCCATGTTTCCATGCCAGGAGTGAGAGGCACACCAGGCAGGCTCATAACTTCAGTCCAACTCAGATGCATGTGCTCCTAGGTAGAAAATTCTGCACCAGCACACCTGTGTATGTCTTATTTTTCTTGGTTGTTGAAAACCATATGCTCCCAAATCTACTGTCCTGTTTTGGTAATATAAGAGAAAACCTCTACCTTTGAACTTGTTCTAGGAGCAAGAATCAACTTGTGCAAATTCAACTCAAGCAATACTTCACACAAAGGAAAGGCCAAAACAGCTAGAAGAACACATCTGCACTGACCTGACACAAATCACCAATGTCAAAAAGTTTCTCATGTTTGATACCTCATTAGTTCTTTTTTTCAGAATTAGTACACAGGTCTCATCAAATCCCATTAGTCACTGACACACCATTCAAGCATAACGCATGACACTATTAATAACACTCATCTGAATGCAACTTCCACTCTGCTCCTTTTGCAGAACAACCAAGTTCTGCAAAGTATATTGCTTTCCATCACATCACACACTGCAATGTGAAAAACACAGCACAAATGCCGCACAAGATCCCATCACTGCCCAGTGCTTTGTAACCATCCAAATTCCCTTCAGTTACCTGTATAACAAATCTCTAGTCTAAGTAGCATTAAAGATGTGCCGTAAAATTCTACTCTTTTTAATGCTGTATTGTCAAAACTACAAACAAGGAGAATGTTCTATTAGTTATTACCTTCAAAAGGGATGCCGATGTCCCGGTTTTGGAGAGTTTTGTTACTGCAGACAGTGAGGAGCCGTTTTCTGGTTTGGTTTTTTCAGTTGTTTGAGTTTTATTTACTCCAGGCACTTTGGGCACTGAGCCAACACTCCTGCTTGCTTTCTTCATTCTGGGCTGTCTGTTTATGATGCATTTACAAACAAATCTGCAAGCAGAAAGAAGTGTTAAATACAAAATACACAAGAAACGCAATATATTTTTATAACGCTATTTAAGACCAGAAGTTCAGAAGAGCATAAGGACCACAAACTAGAGCCAAACAGCATATATGTGACTGACCAATGGATTTTTTTGTGTTTTTAAAAAGCATTTTTTACCATGAATTAAGTGCTTCCTACAGCTCCACTCCAAACTTTTCCAGTTCTCTTTCCACAAATGGCACCAAACCAAGGATATTTTATAAGTGACCCGTGTTATTGAATTTGTTCGTTAGCTAGCTAGCAAAAGAAAGGCTGATTAGGGCTGCAGCGTTCTTTATTTCTGACTGTGGGAAACAACATACCGTGGGAGTACTCAGGCAACAGACCGACTACCAACAACACTGGATTTGAGAAAAGATTACCACCAGCTTGGTAACTAAAGTATTGACAGTAACAGCAGTTGCAGAGAAAAAGGCTTTATATAAAAATCAAAAGATGAAAACCTCAGATTCCCTGAAATTAGCTATTACTAAAGTCATGTTAAGAAACACATGGGAGTTCATGTATCTTGAATTCAAAATTTAATACTGCTCATGCAATTATGAGGACTACCTCCAAGAAGAAACCAGAAGTAACCCGTTGTGTTCCACGGTCTGCAGTCAGGACACTCGAGCATCTTTACCTCCTTGCCTTCAAGTTTTCTCAAACAGCAGACAAAATTGTCACTACTGACATTCCAACCATGATGAAATAAACTAAACCCCAGAAAGCAAAGCTGACTTTACTCAAACTTGAAGCAGCTGCAGCAGACACAAACAGTGCAGTTATCACAAGAACTGCTAATTCCAGAAGACAGCCAAAGGAAGGGTAGAAGAGCTGACAGCCATAGCTTAAAGCACGGGCTACAAGGAGAACTGGACACATCGGGCTCTTCTTCCCTCTTGCAAGAGTTAGACAGTTGGCAGCTGCCATCTTCATCTCCCCAGAGCCAGAAGACAGAGGATGGAAAATTAAGAGGAGGAAACTTCCACTCCCCTTTCAGTCTTACAGACTCTGGATGGAAGTGAGTGATCCAGTTTATCTGAGCCCAATATCCTGTGGCTGATTAGAAGCACAGAACACATCTAGTTCTTTCTATCTCTTAAAAAATGAAGCATTTCGAAGGCACGAAAAGCAGACTGATGACTGAGCGCATGAGAAGTGCTACACAAACGTAGTGATCAGGACTAATTCGTTGCGCTAACAAAGTTACACCGTACATGACTGCCGCTCCTCCTTCCCCAGCACACAAGTATATTTTAAGTCTGACTTTTCTCAAAGTCAGTAAAACTCCAGGAGCTTTGCATCTTCAGACCCCTAAGCGCCATTAACACAAGCAACAGGAAGTCTCATTTGAAGACACCGAAAATATTTGTTTATAGCTTCCAGACTCCCTTTAGCTCTGAAAGCTGGCATGAACAGACACAGAAAACTTTGTCCGCTGCTGTAATTTCATCATCAGAATGTCAAAAATGCGCCAGTCCTGCCATACTGCTACTAGTAACCAGAACGCCTTCACAGAAGATTAAATAACAGAGAGATCATTTGAAATGAGACACTCCTGAAAAAACAAAACCAAATCCAGAAAAGCCCCGTGAAGGTAATGCGTTCGCTGTACACAAATATTTCTGCAGAAGTCAATATTTGTAGGTAGGACCAAGTTGCCACATTTGCATTTGTTGCCTTTTTCATGTTTATGAGTTGAACACTCACGTGTGCTTTTGATCTTATTCAACTGAAAATTGGAACAGAAAAGACCAAAGGAAAGGAAGAGTTTAGTAAAACTGGCATCATTACTAACGAATGGTATTTTTAATGTTCTACAGACTACATAAAAAAATTGCCCATAGCACACTCGAGAAATAATCGAAAAAACTCCAGTGCACAGCTTGATGTGAAGCTGACTGCGCTTAAAAAAATTACTCCAAAAGAAAAAAAACTATATTCTTGCAACAAACGCAGCAAATCAGAGCCGCAGCCTTCTGACAGCTCACAGAGCTGCTAAAGCAGTGTCGTAGCGGAGGTGAGGGCACTGGCAACGAAATGACTATCACACACGTGGGAAGAACTTGACAACCTTGTCTGGCGATCTAGGTAACGCAGGAGCTCCAACCGGCCTGCAGACGTCCAGCAGCGGCCACTTGCAACATGCAGCGATCGGGTCGACGGAGCACGTTTGCCAAGTCCGACACATCGTACAGCGTGCCAGGTCCACGCTGCACACGTGATCTTTGCACGCACAGTGAAAGATCGATGCTTGAGTGATTTCAATAAGCAAAACTAAAAGTAACTAAGCATAATCCTAATGTTTCGCCACAGTATTAAAATACCCATGAATCTGACACTGAAAAACCACTTATGGTGGTTACTGAAACTCAAAGGCAGAACTGTTCCTTTCCAGAAACTTCAAAGACACTGGAGGACAGGGAGGGTTAGGCACCGCTGCCCCTCTTTTTCTGCCAGAGAAGCTAAGCTCTAGTAGGTACTTTCTCACCGAAGGAAGATTTTGTAATTATAGCTTAAAAACTGAGAAAAAGACAGAAATGAGTCCAAACCCCTAACTTAAAACAGGGACAAGACGTTAATTAGTATTACAGATTTTAAAAGCATCTGCTCACTTGGGCTCCTCAAGTGAATTTATGACCTCTTGGTGCAAATTTCTGCCATCCCTCCTTCTCCAGGAAGGAGAAAAAAAGGACAGGGTTTCAGTATTGAAAGCAGAAGACACCAGTATTGTTGAACTGTAAGGGAGAAAAGCCCTACTTGACCCAGTTTCTCAAAAGCCCTAAGCAGTATTGCAGATAAAGACCACCTCTGTGCTTATAAAGCAGAAGAAAGCATTCTTTTGGAAAGTACAGCATTAAGAACCAACAATAAATTTGGCTATCAGCATAAAGCAATTGTCTCTGCCCAACACTAAATTTTAAAATAAGAAAAAATGCTCACTAGCCAAATTAAGCTTTCTGAAGATTAACACACAATGCTAATAATTCAGACCAGAGCTAAAATATTATTTCACTATTCTTTTAAAGAGCAAACACAGCATATAGAACTGTAGGTTATAATTTGCCCCAGGGAGAAAGCAGGAATTACTGAAGACTTCCTTTGCCTTTACACACCCACCCTCCCACCTCGAAACAACAAAAACACAACCATCACCACCCAAAAAACAAGAGTGAAGGAGAAGCTTAACACTAAAAAGCTGCAGTGGAATTAAGACCTGTATCTCCGTGAGAGTCCCGGGGGACTTCTGGCAGTCCGTCATAACACACCACCAACTGATCCATCAACACACACAGGACACCCCTGTACAGCATCTGATTAATGCTGTATCAATTATAGAATTAATCAGGATGGAAAAAAGCCAAAGCAAGCCCAAACTATCAGACAGAAAGACTGCATTCCTAAACTAAAATGTAACTATTCCCTCTAACCTGTATCCTTTCCCAGAGGTCTCCCTTTCCACTGCACACATAGAACAGGAAACAAAAGCAGATCTTGCTCAGGAGCGTGCTCTCATTGCTCTGGAGAGGCATGCGAAACCAGCCCTACACTTATACCAACTGCAACACAGCTCCATAAATAATAATTTGAAAGTGTTTTGCCCAATAGCACGGCTCTGCTCTTCACTGTAAACTGATATGATACATCCACCCAGGCAGTAGGAAATGCTTTCAGGGTTACTCTTACGTACTCCCATGATTTTTAGAAACCTGAACACCGGGAGTAGTGGCAGGGGTGATTTCGTACTGTGATCATTTTAATCTCGTCCATTACCTAATACACTTATTTAAGTAAATCTTGCTGTCACAAAGCTTAATTACAAGAGAAAAATAGTTTCCTGTGCCCATACGGTGAGAGAGCAGTAAGCAGTAAACAAGGTATCAACCTTTTGCCACTCACTGAAAATACATAATCTCAAGAGGTATTAAGTAGTTTTACCTATTAAAAAGTTCTGATTTATTAAGAAAATGGTAAATAATCTCAGAATCTCTTTCAAGAGTTCCATAAGAAATAAAGACAAGTGATCCCGCAAATCTGAGGATAACAAGCCTTTTTGAAAACACTGAAGAACAAGACGTATCCAAGACACAGAGGAAAACAGGTATCTTCAAACTGAACGGCAGTGGACTCAGTACACTCACTCTCCATTTGTACAAATTCTTTGGTTTTGATGTATTTGGGCTGACATCTTTTGCCCAAATAATTAGGGAACGACATTTTTAGGCCACTTGCACAGTCCCAAAAGGCACAAATGTGAAGAAAAGGTTATGCAATATAACCCTTCCAGCCTCCTGTAAAATACAGATTGAGAATTTCTTCAAGTCTCTGCAGGCAAGAAAGCATAATTGCCAACAATTTAATGTCTGGAACCTGAAAAAAGCTACACACTAAGAGACAGAGTTTGCTACATTTATAACATCCACAGCTCAAACTCTCTGCCTGCAAGCAGCACAAGTACGCTAAAGCGATGCCTCTTGCTCAGTATTTCCAAAAACACACTCCATTAACCACCGGATTCCACAAGCCCAGAGCAAGCAGTGTGCACGTTTTACTGCTCAAGCTGGATTCAATACACCATTTTCAGTGAGATGGAAGTTTGCTGATGCTGGAGTTACTTAAGATAGCAAAGGTAAAAGGAAACTGCGTGGAGTCACAGAAGACCTTTATGAGACTAACTGGGCAATAAAAACAGCAAATAAAATCGAGCGTGGGTATCTGCCTCTTGGGGAAAAGTAACCTCAGCTTTGTAGATAAATATGCTGTGAACTGATCAAAACCGCTCAGCGAGGCTTCAGTGTTTTGATCCACAGCTTCATGAAAGCATCAGCACAGTGTTTGGGGTAAGCCAAAAAAAAGTAAAGCAATTCCAGGAATTACTGAGAAAGTAATACAAAACCATAAAAACATAAAACAAACATGGCACTCAACAAATCCATTTCTTGCCTGTCTACCCACACTTTAATTGGTATGTACGGTTCTGGTCCCCTAACCTCAAAAAAAGGATTTCTTACAGACCTGAAAGGGGTCCAGCAAGGGGCAAAAATAAGATCAAAGACATATAATAGCTCCCGTGAGACATCTCGTGGGGAGTATCACAAACGGCCTATCAAATCTTGAATGGCACGGAGAAGGAGACGGGCTGGCTGCTAACCATCTCCTCTGCTACTAAAACTAAGGACCAACAATTGAAGTAAGGGCCAGGTTCAACGTAAGAAAAATGAGCTGTATTTTTAATGCAAAATGAAAGAGTGCTGTGGCTGCAAGAAGCATGAGTAGAAGGGGACACTGGATGAGCACAGGGAGGAGAAATCCTGTAATGGATGCTAAGCAGCCAGAGCACAGACGGCTCAGAATGCCCTCTGAGCCAAAGGTAACGGTAGGGGGAGAAAGCACACAGGGCAGGAGGGAAGACTGGAGTGGTTTTGTTTCTTCCTTCAGCGTCTGCCCGCAGCCACAGCCGGACCCAGAGCACCAGGTGGGATGGATCCCTGCTCCTGTCAGGGCGGTTTCTGCTACATTCTTCTGCCACAAGGAAAATATAAAGATGTCAGTGATTTATGGGTGTGACAACTACAGCAGGAATAACTGCTGTAGGTAGTTATTTAGAGAGGAAAGACTTTCCTATTACTTTCCATCTTAAAAATTCAAAAGGGCCTTTACAGCTTTCCATTACAAGTCGTGGAACTGCAAAAATACTACCTTTAAGTTACATTATCCACACTCCTCACTATTTTCAAGCCATGTTTACTATTGCTCTTTTTCTTTTAAACAGAAGGGAGGAAAGAACAGAGCTTTGGGCAAGAATTGGCTGTTATACACCTCAATTTCTTATTCCTTGTTTGGAGAAAACTCCACAACTTTAACTGCTGTGAGCAATGTGTAACCGTTGCAACGCTTAACATTCCAGACAAGTGACAGGAGCAGCTACAGAAAAACTCCTAGCTTATGAACTGTGCTCTAAAAAAGCCTTTTCATAACAAAATTAAATAATGTAGTCTTGTTTTCAAGCTCCTACTTTAAACAGATGTTATTTCAAACCCCTGCAGAGGAAAAAAAAAAAACCTGTTCATCAACTAAATTCAACTGATTCTTTGCAGCACACGGACTCTGCAAGGCGAGCACTGTCCAAAACCCAGTCTCAGCACTAACTTCTACACTGACTGCACCTGCAGAAGCTTGTCTTCTTGAATCGCAGCTTTGGAAACCAGAACAAAAGACCAGGTAAATCTATATCTTAGAGATATCCATCCTAGAGCTGATTAAAAAAACTGTCTTAAGCGGGCTGAGTACCCTGCAGCAAGCTTACAGGTTAACTAGGTCTGCTCACACTATGGATGAGAATACTCTTACATAGGTTTTGTTTCATTGTTGTTACCACATATGATAAAAAATATCCTTATATCTGAAGGTGGTGGCACATGTGTCCCTTACAGTGCAAGCTGTAGACTTCAGTGGGCAGAACATGATAAAGGAGACAGAAGGGGAGGGAATATAATATGTGAATATTATTACAATAGTTCTGGCTACATCGTCATTTTTCACACCTCTTAGTAAAATTCATGGTTGCATCCAAATTTTAAGCCATGCACGAATAGATGATGTAATATATACCTATTTCCTGGATAGCAATTACACTTCTATGTTAAATTTTAAAGGTTTAAACAGAAGGCTGATACTTCTGCTAAGTCTCCGTAAAACTCTCAGGTTAGTATTCCATTAAAATAGAACCATTGTTTTGGCACTATAGGTTTTCTGGGCAAAAAAAAATTTTAACACAATAAACCTCCTGGCCAAAGGACTGGGCACCTTTAACTATGAAAACAGCTAGTCTGAAAAGCAACACTTAGCCAGCTAACTGCGTCAACTGAAAGCGTTATCTACTATCACTCAGCGTGCTCTGAAGTTAACTTATTACAGGAATCAATGACCCTCCAGTTACGAAGGTGTATTTATTGTCACGTAACCTTAAGTATATACTGCATTCTTTAACTAACAATCACATTCCCCTGCACCCATGGAAATTTTCCTTCTGCTGCCAGGGAAGTACTTTCAAAAACAGCAACATACTATCTTGAGACCACCGAATTTGGCAGAAGAGCACAACAAAAGGTGCAGGACTAACACAACAGCTTTGTTTTGTTTTAAACTGACTAGCTCAGCAGACATTTCATTGCAGGGCAGTTTGTGTCTAGCACAGTTGTACCCAAAAGCGCAGGATACAGGTGACCAGTGGTGGCCTTTTCCCTTTTCTCCACTCCAACCTGCCAGCTAAACTCTTTTATCAACAACTGCAGCAAAGCCTGTAGCAGCACGAAGTCCACATGCAGAAGAATGAAAGGCAGTACCCTGGCTCCCATTAGAAAAAGGGGGACAGAGAACGCTAAGGGGTGTGCAACGTGCTGTTTGAGGAGCTAGACCAGTGGCTCCCGACACAAGTATATTACAGGAAAACCCTGTAAGATGAATGAATAAATTTGAGCAGATCCCATGTTCATCCAAAATACCCTATCAGATCCTGAGTTTGTGCAAAACCCCCAAGTCCCAAATCCTGTTTCCAGCTTGGTTACAACTATTAAGCTGTTCTTACCCGCTGCTGACTAACTATACTCAACTTGAGGATCTTCTATTGCCTGCATTTCTGTAACTGGGAGGTGACTGGGTGCTCGTCCACTTCACCACTGACCCGGTCTGGCCACATTCCTGACGGCATTGCACCAAGAGAAAGAGAGCAGATACATCACCTGAAGACCTTCACAGCCCCCAGGGGCTCACACCTGGGTTCCCAGCCCAGAAGGACCATCCTGGTCTGGCTGGACCAAGGGAATTGCCCTGATGGCAATGGCCCATCAGCAAGCCAGCCCTGCCGAGGCTGGGGGAGGGAAGTATCTTCTGGGGATTGCTTAAGCCAGTCATGAAAATAATTTAATTGCACCCTGCCACCAAAAGAGACAGTCCCACCCCTTCCCCAGTCCTCTCCCTTGTTTCATTTCTAGAGATCATAGCTCATTTTTTGATGAGCTAGTTTTTCATCAGATCAGGACTGATCTGACTCACCTTATAATTGCTAGGCTCTGTGCAAAGGAAGCAGCGGGACTGTGGAACTGGGAACAAGAAGGAAGACTCACCCTTTCAGGGACAGTAGCCCCAAACTGGTTTTAATTCAGTCTCAGGCTGCTGGGCAGAGCAGCAGTCCTGACGGAAGCGAGCCTCTTACTGCTGCCCAAGTCTGACTACTCCGTGGAGCCACAGAAGCTAGATGAGGAAATGGAAGAACTGTTAGTTTTAAGCAATCAGAAGAGTAAACAGCGTACTGACCACCAGAGGGTCCGAAGATCAGCTATTTATAGGTGTGAATTCTGTGCTCCGACCCGCATTTTCCTTGTCTCCAAGACCTGACAGCAGCACACTCATTACTAAGTTTTAAAACCTTTAGGCTTGCCAGACAGAGGGGAGACAGAACTGCATGCAAATCCTTCCTAAATACCCTGGTATCACTAGGGCAGGAGCATTTACCTGCTTCAGAGAGGAAGCCTGGGGATCTGCATTTGAGTCATATAGCAGAAAAGTGCTTGGGACACGATGGAGTCTCCCATCTACAGCCACTATTCTTTTCCACACACCCAGAAAATAGGATCAGATACTGTTTCTCTTCCCCATTTTTATTCCAAGCCTGCAGGAAAAGCGTGGATCACTAACCAGTTGATGGAGTCCCTGCTTCCTTGGACAGTTTGTTTGGTGGAGCAATGAGGGACTCTGCACAGGGACAGCAGCTGCAGACCAGGAAAGCACTGAAAGGCCAGCATCAGCAGGGCATGCCTAACTGATGTGACTGCTGACATGCCGATAACACCACGGTATGTCAGGCACCTAGCACTTCAGCACTTTCCATTGTGAAACATTTTTATGGTAGAAGCTCCTATACCTCCATTTTTTGTGGCAAGCCTTTGATGTTTGGCTGAAGGCCTCGGAACAGTTCCCCCATTCCCTCCAGTCAGCTGAAATAATTTTAAGTATTTAGATACCACAAGATGAGCTAGGAATATCTTAAGTGGAGACCATTCCATCTGAAAGGCAACAATCCCTATTTAAGCAATTCTGTATAAGAACATTGCTGCTTTCACTACTAACTGAAAGCCTCCATCTTTCGAAATGTAGTCTATTAAAAAAGTCTATACTGACATCTCATTATTTTTTCCTCCAAGTATCCTTTACTTACAACACTAACACCGAGAAGTTACAGACTTTACGGAATTTTCTTCTGTAGATAGACACTATTCATGTTTTACAGGTATGTATCAGACGCATTTTCAGAAAAACTCTCAAGAAGTTCCTGTAATGCATATTTTTATAATTTTATGGTTTTAATACAGAAAATTTTCTTCTGAACATGAAATGCAAGTAGACTGAAGTCTCATGTTCACACTCGGAACTATACTCTTTAAAATGCTTTTAATATTTTTCCTAAGTGAGTTTTCATAAACAGAATTCATACTGTTCAGTAAGAATCTGAATACGTTGGGTATTTTTCTAATCAGATGTGTGTTAAAATGCAAAAAAAAAAAAACAGGTACAAAGCCTGGAATATCATCATATGCAAGGACAAACCTTGAAAGCATAATACACAGTTTAGGAGCACATGGTATGAACATCAGTTGCTCTTTGTGACAACTGATGCTTAAATGTAACAAATCAATTCCTGTCACAAACTCTTAAGGGTAAAAACACTGACAACCGTATCGGTGCTGGGAACAAAAGGAAGTTTGGAGAGTCACCCAAGTTTTACGAAACTCTAGTGGTCCAAAGACATGGGGAGCAAGCCAGAGTATTTTGAGTTCACAAGACCCAAGTGCTGGCAGCACAGCGGGATGCTGCAAGCCACAGGGCTTCCAGCACCTTCTCCCTCCTCTCCACGAGGATCAGCCCGCTGCTTGCACTGCTGATTGCATCTGGAGGAATGACCCACCGCTAACAGCAGCGCTGAGGCAAGCAGGGCAGGCCACCCTGAAAACCCGTAACGCTCGCTCAGTTAAGCAGGTTTGAATTGGTAAAGGATGTTATTCACTACGAAACGAGCATACTGCACCATTACATCAGGATTCTGGGTTCTCTTCCTACACCTGCCCCATCTTCCTCCATAGCTTTGAGAGGACCGAGTCTCTGCGTCTGAGCTTGGTTATAAGGCACACCGACACCTGTCAGAGCAAGCAAAAAAAAACCCAAACCTTTGGAGAAAGGCACGACATCTCCCTGAAACTTTTTCAAAGTCCGTGGGAAGCCCATACTCAGAGGTTGAGGAAACCCTCTACTGTAGTTTTGTATAAAGCTCGAAAAAAGAACAGCAACAGTTGTGGGGAAAAAAGTTTATGTTAGAAAGTGTTAATTTTAACATCTTAATTCCTGGTGAGAAGTTCTCAGTTATAATCAAACCCAGTAATATTGCCACATTCAAAGACGTACCTCGCATTGACAAACCGTCGGTCAAGAAATTTCATGGCAACTTCCAGCAACTGTACCCATTTAATACGCTCACACGTTACTGTCCGTTTCACACCAGTGACTGCAGGTGAAAAGGAGCCCTGTGTGATTCCATCATCACCACGAAAAAGATCTCTGTCTTGTCACAGGAGAAAAAGAGAAGCAAAACTAGAAGTTCAAGTGAGCAGAGTTCCCCGGTCAGCTTTGTGGTAGGAATCACGTCTACCCTACAGGGACTTGAAGGAAATATTTACTATTAACTCTTCACAATGCTGGGTACCTTTTATGGAAAATCAAATTGAAAAAGGAAAGACTGATGTCTGCAAAGAAAAAAGATTTAACTGCATCACAGATGCTACTTTAAATCCATTCCCATTATCTCAGTAACATTTAGCTTGCTAATTAAAATAAACTTTAAGCTCAGTACAACTTGGCAACTCAATAAAAAAAATCCTATGGCTAACTGGAGAAAGTCAAGCTCTAATAGATTGTTTCTACAAACGTGTCTGTGTCAGTTAAGACTTGTCAATCCGAAGACTGCCAACATTTTAGCAACGAACAGTGCAATATGCTGCAGGAGTCTCTCCAGCACCAGCTCTCACACAGCAAAGAAATTCTGGAGCCAAACTCTCAAGAAGGCTCCATCTGCCAAAACCACCATGTGTGCTTTTAATTAAGATCACATATAGAAATGTCAACCTCTTGGTCAAGCTCTCCACTCCCCCCCAGATGCATTCCAATCGGAAATCATTATTCACTGTATGTGTATGCTCAAAATATGTATCCTACATCGGCTAAATGACCAAAATCCAGAAAACGTTTTCAGGGTCAGAAGAATACCAATAGTTTCAGGCTGATGTCATCAAATACATCACTCGAGTACTTTAATACTACCTTTATTCATTTTTAATACTATCCAAATACTAGAAGGCAGATGCTCACTTTATATTCCTAAATAAAAGTGCATATATATACACCAGTTAGTGGCAGGTGATCATTAGCAAAAATAAACTCAGAATAATGCAAGCCTCATCTTTCATAAGTGTCAAATCAAGTCTCAAAGTATGTAAACATGAGTATTTTCTCTCTTTAAACTCTGCTTAAGTGGATTTACTGCCCTTTCACAAAGGGAAAAATAAAGCTAGTTTTAAATTCTGATTTATTTATTTTTTTAATTTTTCTTTTTAGGTACTGAAACTTTGTAGACTTAAATTTTGAAAGTCCCCTTAGAAAGCCTCCTTTTGCCTAACTTCACAATTTATTTGTGAATTACTCTTTCTTTTCATCATTTTGGGAGCTGCTAGTTCTGCCATTTGCAACAGTGTCAGTTCTTTGCAAAATTAAGTTATCCCAAGACATTTATTTACAACAATGAAGATCAAAAGTTAAAGTGCCCTTACATTAAAGGAGTCTCCTTACCCAAAGAAAATCATGCATGTGTGTGAAAACTCTAATGATGAATTATTTAACTGTTAAGAGATAGTACCCCATGACTACTTGCCGGCTGCACTAAACTGTTAAGTGCTCTAAATGGTGGCTTTCTCTGATCGTTTCAGTTGGAATAAGCTCAAAAGAAACAAGTTATATGTTCCTTGTGACTAGTCACTTCAGGCTACGATTAAGTATATAACTCAGCCTCTAACACCCGTTTATTTTCCCTTTTTCAGTATAAAGACCAAAAATAAGATCAAATGGGGTGATTTTTGAAGTCAGGAAGTACAAGCATAACTTCTCTTATGCTGTTTTTCCCACTGAGCAATAGGGATTCGCTCACATTAATAGCATTATATGTTCCTAAAACTGGATCCTAGCAGGTAAGCCAGGCTCCCACACAGCAAGATCAAGGAAAAAAAAACCTTTGGAAGTATGTTAGCGAAAGAAGTTTCCAGAATATTTTTCCCCTGTCACTCTATTACTGGAGCAAAAAGGACAAACTTATTTCCCTTCACCATGTGACTTGTAAGTATATATTTATTCATACCTAAAATGTTAATTGTACATCACCTAATCTACTAGCACAAAGACATTTCTGCAGCATAAAAATAACAATACCAACATGCACTTAGACAGAAACTTACTGAACTCATTGGCTATGCCTATGCTAGTAATTAACAGAGGCCAGAGATGGTTCTCTATTCCGGAGGGAAACGTGCACTGCTTGACTTGTGCCCATGTAGCCAAAACCTTTCCTCTGCCCCATCCAGAAAAGCGTGGCCATGTCCCACATTCACTTGCAGAAGTCCTGGTGCGTGCCACCTGTGAATGATGCCCAGGTATTGTTTAGGAAAATGCTGGGTGGCCTTGGCTAAGCCACGCCAGTGATCATGAACGATCACACACCAGACCTCAGCCTAACACCCAAGTTTTCTTTGATGGGCTACTACGGACATACTCGCCATTAAGGCGAACATTCGCTCAAGCCCCTCCTCAGGCCTGATGAGGAAGAAGCCTTTGGTAGCACGCCTGGAAGGCCGCAGGGATCATCCTGCCTTTGAACATGGAGGGGAAGGGGAAACCACTGCGCCAGTAAGCTGCAAAATGCAACAAGAAGTACAATCCATGAGAACTGGAGATCCCTGCACAGAGGTCTGCCCACTGCTATGTTCCATCATCACCACGTTCTAATAAAACAGCACTTCGTACTACTAAAGGAAGGAAGAACACAGATTTTTATCAATGCTCAAACCAAAATTCGCATCAACAAATTGCTCTTTGACTTGAGCAGATAAAAGGACTGGGAAATGTAAGGGTTTAACTAGATAGCACTGTATTTGACAGAAATGGGATAATAAATTAAAAAAAATCAGATGTTTTGTTCCCCACAACCAAGTCTTGCATTCAGTAAAGAAAAAAAACAACATAGGTTTTCAGAAATATGAAAACATCTCAAAAAATTAAGTTTTCCCTTCTCTTATTTCACACAGTCCACTAGCCTGATTTTTCCATTAACCAAAAATTAAGTGGCAATGTTACAAGAAACAACAGAATACCCCAGCCTCAGTATCTCACTTTTAATCTCAGACTGTTTAAAATGAACCGCTCTTTTCATTTTTGTTAGCCACTACCAAATTACAGTCGACTAGGCTGGAGGAGGGAGGAGAAGTCGTACTTTTGAGGTACTGCAGGACTAAATGATGACCCACAGAGTGTTAAAAGCAGCCACCCAGTTCAGTTTGCCTACCTTTCAGCAACCAAAGTCCATAGCATTCATTAAGCAGGAAGCAGCAACAGAAGGTTGGTGTTTGTTTTTGAGGTGACTAGGGCTTGCTCAGGCTATATCCTCCGACGGAACCTAGGGCTCTCCAGCACGCTTCTCGCCCAGAGGAACCACTCACAACACACGCCTGCTGCCCCAGAACAGCACCGCTTCCCGGACCCCGGCACGGACACCCCGCGCGGCGGGGGCGGCGGGATGCAGCCGAGGGGCGCGCAGCTCGCCCAGCGGCAGCACCGCCCCGCTTCCCCCCGCACGCAGCGCGCAAGGCTCTCCGACCAGCCCGTCGCATTCGTAACGCGACCCCGACCTCAGCCCAGCTCTAGGGCTCTCCCCCCACCCCTAGCGCTGCCAGGTCGCGTGGGGCTTGCAGGAACGCTCCGAGGCGCCGCGCAGCGCAACAGCCCTCCAGTCAGACGCGAGAAGAGCCCAGCGGCCAGACAAAGCTCTCCCCCACCCCGCCGAAACCGAGCCGCCGGCGGGCAGAGGGCTCTCTCTCTCCCAGCGGCACGAAGCGAATGATCTGGGGGGTACGGGCCGAGGCTGCGCCCGCCCCGCTAGGCGGGAGCCCGGGC
>VXAL01014119.1:125953-158253 GCA_013399475.1 Chauna torquata | reverse complement strand
GCCGGGGCTCCCGAGGTGCCCGGGAAGCTGTCTGCGAGGCGGCGCGGGGGGCTGTGCCCACCCCGGCGGCAGCGGCGGCTGAGGGGGCCCGGCGCTGCCCCTCGGCGGAGGCGGCCCGGTGGGATGAGGCGATGGCGGCGGCCCCGGCCCGCCCTCGGTCTCGCTCTGGAAAAACTGAGGAGGAAAATGTAGATTTTTAAGCATCGATAAACTCTTGAGGTCGGAACCCGCCGGTCTCGGGGGTGAGCGCGCGGCGGGGCTGCCCGGTGCCGCGGCTTCAGACGGGGTAACCGAAGGCGGCTGCCCCCGGAGCGCGCCGCCGGCAGCACGCACAGGGCAGGGAGGGACAGGAGGGATCCGGATTTCTTAATCCTGTGCTAGCCCTACAGTACAGAGTTATGTTAACTGCAGCTTTTCATTTGAGCAAGAAGTAAATGAAGGCAGTTAAAACGTTGTAGAGAATAGCCTTGTCTTCTTAGGTTACAAGAACAGTGTAAATGCAGACTTCCAGACTTCTAGCTCCTTTTAACTTTGTAATCATCGTTACGCGGGACGTCTGGCTGTTGTCACGAATAACAAGCAACTGCAGTTAATAAACTCAAATTACAGTGTCGGTGCTTTAGTGGGGAGTATAACAGAGCCTGTATTTACGGGCATTGGCTGGAAAGTGCTGTGAACACAGTAACTAAGGAAATGTGCTGATTTGACATATCCCTGTGAAAGTTTCCTCATTAGGGTTTCTGTTTAGCTCAGACCATGGTTAAAAGCCTCTCTCCCAACAGCAATTCAGCTGTTTTATCAAAAAAACACTCTGGTATAAGATTGCATCACAGCCTCTCCCTTGAGGTACATTCCTTCCTAGAATTCATACTGCTGCAGATTGGTGAGCACAAGTGTAATTTACGGTCCCGTTGTTATGGGTGAAATTTAATTTTTAATATTGTAGACCAAAGTAAATGACATCTAGATTTCATTAGAGTTCCCTTTAAAACTGAGAGGATGTTTGCTTCCAGATGTTACAACATAGTTTGATTTACTTTGTGGGGAAAAAATTCCTATTTATCTATTTATGAAATCAGTCTTTTATTTAGATGTCCTTCCCAATCCATTTCTCTGTCAGTCTGCCTCTCCTTAGCTGGCAGGTATTCCCCTGGAAGGCTCCTGCACAGACACGGTTTGCTTGTTTGACATTGAACAGTTCCTTTATACTTACGTAATATTTCTGATTCGGGGATTGAAACAATGTGACCAGTGTCATTCCACGAGGTTTTTCTGATCCATGATATGTTTCATAAAATGTTCTGTGGTTCTACCTTTGGAATTAATTTTAAGTGTTATTGTGGCCAGCGGGACTAGGGAACTGATTGTCCTCTGTACATGGCACCGGTGAGACCGCACCTCGTGTACTGTGCTCAGTTTTGGGCCCCTCGCTACAAGTACACTGAGTTGCTGGAACGCGTTCAGACAAGAGCAAGGAAGCTGCTGAAGGGACTAGAAAACAAGACATATGAGGAGCGGCTGAGGGAAGTGGGGTTGTTTAGACTGGAGAAGAGGAGTCTGAGGGAAGATCCCATTGCTCTACAGCTGCCTGAAAGGAGGTTGCAGCAAGGTGGGTGTCAGTCTCTTTTCTCAGGTGACAAGTGATAGGACACCAGGAAATGGCCTCAAGTTGTGCTAGGGGAGTTTTGGATTGTATATTAGGAAGAATTTCTTTGTGGAGAGGGTGATGAAGCATTGGAATGGGCTGCCCAGGGAAGCGGTGGAGTCACGATCCCTGGAGGTATTTAAGAGACTTGTGGACGTGGGGCTTAGGGACATGGTTTAGTGGGGGACTTGGTAGTGTCAGTTTGATGGTTGGACTTGATGATCTTAAGGATCCTTTCCAACCTAAATGATTCTGTGATTTCAACGACAATTGGCAGCACTACTTCCATATTAGGGAACGTGAAAAATGTCTGTAATTGTTTTGTACAATGTACTTCTCACAGCCCACTAAGTTCTGCTTTCTGTTTTCTAGCAGGAGACAGACCGTGGTTCATTCAGCTCAATGAATTAATGAGCAAGCTGCTAAATGACAATTCATATACCTAATGTCCTAGCAGGAACTTAAAAGGTCACTGAAAAAAACCTGTGTAATACTGCAGCATTGTATCCTGTAATGTGTGCAAGAGTGTTTCAAGTGTCTGTTAGGAAAACTTTCTCATTGTGGTTATGCACTGGATTAGATTGCCCAAGAGGATTACAGAATCTCCATAATTGGAGGCTTCTAACAAAGAGCAGACAAATGTCTCTCTCAGGAGTAGGGCAGGTACAGCCGATCCTCTCTCAGACTGATCGCTGTATCCTGCAGGGCATCTGAGGAGCAGCTACCTCAGGGCAACCTGCTCAAAGCCACAGGAGGCAATGCGAGTGCTGCCTGGAAGATGAAAAGCCACCTGCTCAGGAGGGGACTCTGCAGTGATTTGCAAGGAACATCCATGGTTAGGCACTTGTGTTCTTCCCCACCCTGCTCCAGCCTTAAGTTTCGTTCCTTCTTTCTCGTTACAGAGAAGCAGTGTACCGTAAGCAGGTACCGGTTGAATTGTGCAGAGCTTGTGCTCTGTGATTCAGCTCACAGCAGCGGCAGTGTTGCTCACCTCCGGTCTTCATGTGGGGGAAGCAGCTAGGAGCAGCTGAGAAGCACCAGCCTGGGAATCAGTGAAGAGCGTAATGCAGTGTGAGCACGGCTGTGCATGCAGAGACCCTGGTAAGGAGCCAGCACTAGGGTAGGACATGACACCCTCCAGGCTTGCTCAGGGGTATCCTGATACCATTCAGTGTGGTTGAACTGCAGAAGTATGGTGTCTAATTGAGTGAGGGCCATTTTGCAGAATTCCACGTTGAAGCTATGTGAAAACTTTTGAAACTATATTATACAGATACACCATGGGTAGGAAGTATTAGTAATACTCATTGAGTTTCCCCTTTTCCCAATTTAGGGGTAATGACATTTTTTCTTGACTTGCATTTTATTTCAGTGTAGTTTTAACCACTGTATTTTTTTCTCTACTTCGGATATTGCCTTTGAGACATCACCTTGTGATCTCCACTGAATGAAAATCAGTTGGAGAACTTCCAAGCAGATATTTTTTATTTTAGAGGGGTTTATATTTTATACTAAATTTGGACTTTATTAAAACATAAATGTACTTAATTACATTAATCATTTAAATAACATTTGATATAAAAAAGCACCAAGAGAACTTGATTTAAATAACTGATTTGATTTCGACATTGATTACTACAAAACAGTAATTTAATGCAATATTTAAAGAACTGGAGGCCAAAACTTATTTCTTAGCAAATATGTAACTACAGCTGAAATGCTCTGCACAAAAATATAAAGTTATGAGGTTTGAAACTGGCTGCATTTTGAAGGAGTACTCCTACGAAAGGATTAATGCAGATGTGGTATTGTACCATTTTGCCTAGCTACTTCCCTCCCTTCCCTGTAAGCTATTTCTGTATGTCATAGTTGCTTGAGTTTAATTCAGGAAGAACCCTGTACTAACCTGTAGATTTTACTTAAATAATACAGCTTTTACCTTGTAAACCATGAAATAGCTTTTATTTTGAAACACTAGTTGTAATTTCTTTAGCAAACTCAATCAAATGCAGTTCACACATTCAGTTTAATGTAGGCCCAGTTTTTAATTAAATAAGACCCAAAGAACCTGACAAACATAGATACAGGAGATTTTATTTAACATTGTGTACAAAGAAAGGCTACAAATGCCTTAGACCTTTTTTCCCCCCAAATATGGTTTTTGTATCCCTTTTTCATACCACTTATCTCAGAAAATTAAAAAAAAAATCCTGAATGATCATTTTCCCCCCTTTTTTCCCTTTCATTTTTTCCCCTCTTTGGGCCTAAACTGAGAGATGTTTAGCAGTACAGTTTCAACACCTTTCAGTATTAAGCTATTAGGATTAGGTTTTCTTTTCAAAAACGGAGCACTATGAGATACCGAAGCACTGACAACAGCAGTATAAAATGTCAAAAACAGACTCTGTAACATGGTAGAGTTAAAACAATGCCAACAAGATTAACTCTGAAGAAACCCAAAATTATCCAAACAATAACAAGTTGTTTTTCTTCTACATCTGATAATTTATCACTAATTATATAATTTAATTGTATTTATATTTAAATAAATAGTCTTATTATCTCCTTTCATTGGAATTCTTCATGGATTATAAACACTTGTAATACTAGAGATAAGAACAAACTACACAACCTACATAGGCAAGAGAAAGCTTAGTTGTATTTTTTTTTTTTTTTGCTAGACAGACACAGAAAGGACAACATTTCACAGTGTCCTGCTGTGAGATCGGATTTAAATTCACCGTTTCATTGTGGTGCTCTCAGTCATCCATGACAATTCCTTACCCTCTTTTTGCTGCCTTGGATAGTTCATAATCACTTTTAGTACTGATACACCACCTCGTGAAAGATCTGTCCCTGCGTAGGTAACTTTTTATCCAGGATTCCAAATTACTTAGCGACTTCCACAAGTTTTTGTATGTTACTATGAATCCCAATATAAGATTTCTCTTAGGCTGTGAGAAGCAGTAAAGAAGAGATCAGAGAGTGAATGCATTGGAAGAGGCTGTTGTGAAGAAATGTTCTGCGATGGCAGCATTTACATTACATTAGTACTATATTTGAAAAAGTTTTAAGATATCAGTTTTCAGCTATTTTTGTGATCCCTGGAGTTAGCATACTCCCAATTTCTCCCAAAATGGGACTACAGTGGGGGAAATTTGAGCTTGTCTATGTAGATCAGGTTTTGATAATTCGATTAGGCACTATAAAGAAGGCACTGGATGAGTCTCATCCCATGATTGCCTTCTGGGCTTCACTCAGACTGCCCCAGGGGAGTTGTGAGCCTCTAAGGACCAAGGCCATCTGCTCACTGGTGGGCTCTGCCCCTTGTGATTCTTGTTTTGGGTCATCTGCGGGAAGCAGCTGTATTCTCTTTCCATGCAGGAAGCTGTTTTGTATACAAGCATGCTCTTCCATACATCCACAGGGATATAAACTGGTCTTGTAATATGAATCATTCTGCAGATTAGAGAAATGGTTAATCTGTAGAATGCCTTGGAATCTCAGAACATCTTACCACTGGGGAAAAAGACTACAATTATTACACAAACAAAAGCTCTAGTGGAAAATCCAAAAAGAATTCTCCATTCTGATGAATCATTTTGAGAAGAAGATTTGAGCATGACTGCAATTACAACACAGCAGTAAAGCAAACACTTCTGCTAGGCTTGGGCACTCTGTAATCATACTAATTCCCAAATATGCTTGAACAGGTGAAAAAAATAGAATCTTATTTACTTGCAAAGCAGGCCTGTGCAAGCCCAGAGCTTTAGCAGTACCTGGTCCATTCTGCACCAGAAGACTGGAAACATTTTAGATATCTCCAGGAATAGCCCTGCTATAAACTGAACCTCCTGCTGTGATGGCAGTTTCTACAGTACGGAATGTGCTTGCTGTTGGAAAAGGAGAGGGGTCTTTGTTACTGAAAGGTGAAACATGACAGCAGAAAGTAAATGACACAGCAAGTAATTACACAGGTCACCTGCATGCTTTTACAGTGGTTTCCTCCAATCCTACCGTAAGGTGGCAACACAAAGAGAATCAACAGTGGAGGCAAACTAGGCCATTTAATAATTTTTCTAATTCTTGGCAGTAGCAATAATGTGTTTGCTTGACCTAGAAGGCCTAAATCTAGTGATGTGCTCATGGAAGGAGGAGAATCAAGATAACACATACGCTCCAGTTTGCTTTGGTCCTACCGTTTCAACCATTTCATCACTATAGTATGTTGCAGTATTCTATCCTTGCAGCCCAGAAACAGACTCTTTTAGTTTAAACTATAGTCTAACTTCCTGGTTCTGTTAGCATTTTCAGTTGCAGTGGTGTTTCACCTTCGGTAATACATAGACTCTATTGCTCCTCCCTATCTATTGCCACAGGGGAAAAAATGTAGAGAGTGTGTGACCAGCTTTGCTTAGCACTGAACTGTGAATTTTCAGCAGCAAAAAAGAGGGGTTGCAGCACATCAGAACTGGGAGGCTACAGTAGCTGAGTTCCTGGCATTCCTGTATGAATGTTTATTTACTGGCAAGACAGTCTTTGCTCACAGTTATCCAGGGCACAGGCCTTCTTCTGTAACTTGAAAGGAGAACTGCTCTATACAGTTCCAGACCATGTGATCTGAGTGATTCCTAATTATGCTTCTTTTTTTTCCATTTGTGTTATTTTTCTTCCCTAAAACTTTGTTAAGGAATAGTTATTAACTCTAAGTGCTTCCTTTAGAGTTTTTGTTGATTTTAAGGACGATCCATGTACTTAATTCTATTCAATGAAAACCTTCATGGAACACATGAACATTCATTTCATTCTAGTTCAGAACGCAGAATTGCTAATACTAATTCTAAAGCTCTGGTATCTCAGTTGCACGTACCCTACGTTAAAGGAAGTGTACAGTATCAGATTTCTTTTTCAGACAACAGAGCTATGAGAAAGTTAGCAAAGTTTATAAAGAAAACCATACCTGGACTACAAATTTAAGAGGGAATAAGCAAGTGACTGACTTACTAACTACACCAAAAATTTGATTAGTCTGATCATATCTACTTGCCTTTTCAGATTTTTCTTCAAGAAACAGAAGCAAATCCCTTAAATCTAGCATGAATGTATTGGTCTTCTGTTACTGCAAGTCCCTGTCTTCTTGAATTAAAGTAAAAAGAGAAGGGGCAGAGGCTTTTCTTACAACATTTTCCATTTCTTCCTAAAATTTCCATAATAAGAATGCCACATCTGATAATGTTGCCTCAGTAGATGAACAAGCACTGAAACAAAAGGAAGGATTAACCAGTGAGGAATCAGAGAGGGTTGGTTATTTCTCCATCAGATTTTAAGTATCTTTAAAAGCCACGTTGGTCAGTTTACATTTTATACATACTTGAAAGAATGGCACATGAAGATAAATGAACACATTGTCATGCCTTCCAGTGTTACAGGAGTGACAAGCAAATTTGGAGATCCACGTATGCTTTACAGAACAGCACACTTGTTTAAATAAACTCACAGAAAACTAACATAAACAACCATAAAACACATTTTTAAACAGGTAAAATGAATAAACTGTAAAAATCCTGCATCTCCCATAAACACACTCTGTGGTTCCACCACCTAGTGGCCAACAAAGAATGTTGCAGTTTTGCTTCATACGGTGCATGCTGATTGCCTTGTATTAGCAACTGAAGGTCAGAATCGAGGCAGGCAATGGGCATCAGCAAATACAGTCAATGCGCTGCTGTGTTCTGCCCTTAGCTGATACGTTAAAATATAGCAGCATTAAAATACGGCCTGAAATAGCTTAGCTACTACCTCAACTTGTTAAAATTGTGCAAGAATAAAGAACACCAGCAGCGTTTTAATGGATGTGTTTCAATTTGGTTTCAGACGCTCTCCTCCCATAAAAAGCACACACAACACACAAAGCTGAGACTGATCTTGTAATTGGTATTTCTTGACCATCTTTAAAACCTTTTCCCTTAGTTTGCTTTACTTTTTTTAATTTAAAAACCTATTCAGTGTTTAAAAAATCCATGAGAATTTTAAAATAGTTTATAAATGCTAGGAAACTGATGCTTACTCCTCTCCTTAAACTGGAGATACACAGACTATCCTAATCACCTGAAATTTTTCTGTTGAAAGTTTTAATGTCTCAGATGTAGCTGAAAGCTACATTTTTAGAAAGGTCTCTCCGATACAGTAGAAACAGACAGAATATAAACTCCTAGTGCACATTTAAAGGGTAATTTTTTGCTAATTTGCTCTTATGTTATTTATATTGTACCTTTTAATACAGAAAATGGAAGAATTGGGTTTTCTGACACAACTCACAGGGGAATATATGTGTAGAAATCAGAAGGCCTTCTCTAAAGCCAAGTTTTGCAAGTCCCTTTATGTTTAAGTATGATAAGGCTTATTAAAAACACAACAAAGTTTAAAAAAAAAACAAACAAAAAAACAAGAAAACAAAAGCACACCCACAACATCCCTGGGAAAAGAAAATAAAAGCCTTTTGGAAATTCTTAATTTCTGAAACATAAGTCTATTTGAAAAAACTTATTTGCAAAATTAAAGGAAATTCAAGAAATCAATTCTCGTATTTCAGATCAGTCCATGATTTCATCATTAGCAGTAACATGTGCTATCTTTTCCAGCCCAAAATTACCAGCTTTGGGGAAAACATATTCATACTTAACAGAAATAATTAATGGGTTAAGTTAAATTAACTTTTTTTTTCCCTGATCCACATGCCTGCATGTTAGACAATGTTACATTAGAACCAAGCATTGTAATGAGAGACTAAAAGCAACAACCTGTAACAGTAACCAAAGCAAAAGCCATTTTTTCATGGTTACATATTATAGATCAGTAATTTAATATTAACTTCCTATATAAATAAAAATAAAAAACTTGGGCAAAAATAAATTGGCACAGTCATTATGGTATTGCTTTCCAGTTTCAACACTGCAAAGAGCAGCCACAGATTCTAAACACCAAAAGGAAAATGCTATCACCCAACCACCTGGTGTAGTTTGGTTTGGTTTTTTTGTTGTTTTTCCTTTTAAATGAAGTCACCAGCAGTGCTACTGCGTCAAATATACCAACAGCTTGGAATGGGTAGGTGTGCAGCTAGCAGTAAAAGGAACAATCCTATAGAACTGCTATGTAAAAATGAGAACAAATACATAAAACCAAAACCATAGAGTGTGGTTTACTGGTCTACATGAGTTTTCTTAAGTCAAAACTTTGCACGACTGTGACTAATTTTTACCTTCAAAAAGGCAAACAAATTAAATATAAAAAATGATAAGCCTTCAAGTTTCCTTGCCTTCATTCCCTCCCTCCCCCAAAAAGCACCTCCTACTATAAACATTTTTTCTGTTTTCTGGGTTCAGAAGCTGGAATGTAGCGGAAATACATACAAGAGAGAAGGAATTTCTAGTTGTACATTACATTACACAGAGGTTTGCTCCCAGACCTAAGAAGGGATACTAAGCAATATTAAATTCCTATAAGGATCCTTACAAAGCATGCAAAATGTTGATATACTCACAAAATTGGAATTTCTATTTGTTCCTTTTTGAATTTGCAACTTCACAGTACAATAATTTCTAATATTATGCAGCAGTCAGAATTACATTGACTACAAAATCATTTCCCTTCCATTAATTTTTTTCTTTCCATTTGTTTGAAAGACTCCCTTGTTGTTGTTTTTTTTTCCTTTGTTTTTATTTATTTATTTATTTATTTTGGAATTGAGAGATTGCAGATCACTCATCAAAAAAATGTGAAATTCAGCATTAACAGGGGTTGCTTTCTTTGTGGTATTTCCCCTCAAATGATGTTGACAGCCTAACTATACCAATTACTTCTATAAAATCTGTCCCTCCCTCCCTCCCTTTTCCCATGCTGGTTCCTTCCCTTGTCTTCGAGCTGCACTCTTCTTCTTGCCAGGACGATGGATGGTTGCCACTAACTGGATGCTGCATATCTGGGTAGGAAGTAAAGGGGGCTGGAACAGTTTATGAAAATGGACTAATTCCCACCTCCCCCAAGATGTTTGGCACAACTGCTTCATAGCCAGAATACTTTGCTCTGGATACCAGCAATTAGATTATGCTTTCAATTCCCTAGACGATTACCGCTGCCCTTTACGCCTATGTAACCCCTGTGGCTTTGACCAAGTTAGGCAGGAAAACACAAAGCTAGTATTTAGCTAGATCCTTTGTACGGATGTATGTAGTTCCACAGAAATTTCTTCACTGCTTTTGTTTAAAACAGGGTTGAAATTTCTGAAGAATACACAGGCATGCTACTGGCTAGGTTGTCCGTAAAGTACATTCTGACATATTTTATCAAAGTATTTATATCTATCAGAAAAAGACTCTTGTAGAAGCAATGTACAAAGCCTCCAAAAATTCAAGTATCAAAAAAAAAAAAAAGCTGTTATGATACAAGTTTGGAGTAAGCAGCCAGTCAACCTGATAGCCACTAATAATTTGTTTTGTCCAGAAATGCTTCGATTAGTTTTGCAGTGATAACATCTTTGGAGTGTTGGGAATTAGCAGCCTTCCCAAATAATTTTCATTAAGTTTGGCAGGGTCTAAGGAATTTAGCAATCCTCTCTGGATAGTATTGTTCCTGCTTTTATATGCAAACAAACAACAGAATCACAAAGCACTGGCTCAGATCCTCCCTGCCTCTCTTTAATTTGCTGTATTTATTTANAGCAGGGCATCTCCTTCCCTAGAGTTTGTATAAACATTTGCAGGGAAAGGGGTGGGTGAGACAAAAAAAAAAAAAAAAAGTTCTAGCTGTATGCAAAACTGTTCCATTTCTTTAGATCCCTGTTCAAATCAAGACTTGAATTTCTGAGGAGGGAATCTTAGATCCCAGACCCTTCCCTTCTCTCCTCTTCTTGCAAAGCAATGCTGTGGCCTAGAACAGTACTTTAAAAACAGCAGTTATTAAAGACACAGTTGTGATAGATCCTTTAACTCCTCCTCACCCAAAAAAAGGGTATCCTATCAAGTGGTCCAGTAGAAATCTTGAAGTTTCTTTATGATAAATCCATAAAATGAGGAATACCTTCTGTCACATTCCCAACAAGAATAACAGCCACACTCTGTGGTGCATTTGTTCAAGTGTCTATTGCTCCTTCTAGTGGAGATTCTGCACAGCTCCATCTCCAGTTCAACTCTTTCTGGTTCTACTGATCAAAAGTAGAGATTTTTCTCCTTTCTCTTCAGCTTGTCTCTGGTTTACAAACAGCAGAAGCACTGAGGGCCATAATCCCCCAGGACAGGAACAGGCCAGAAATGTCTGAAGAAACACCAGTCTTCTTTTTCTCAAGAGTGGCAGGTTTATGCCAAGAGCAGTTTTTTGAGTCCTGTTGGTACCACAGGCATCTACACCTCTGTGGAAAAGAGAATGCTTTGCCTCTTGCTGTCTGGGGTAGGGATGGTCTCTAGCTGCAGGAAGTACAGAAGGACTTGAACCTAGAAAGAGAAAGAAAGAGGTAAAAATAAAACCCTGCTAAACTCATTCTCATCCTGGCTATTTTAGAGTTGGCAGACATGATTACATCTCTCTACACAGGAATTTCTTCGCACTTACGTATTTGTTTTAATACAATGTATAATATCAGCAGGAATATTAAAACTTCCAATGCTTTAGAGACACACTTTTCAGCTTCAAGGATATAACAAAGTGTTGGTGTTCCACCTCACTGAAAAAATTTGATCTATAATTTGCTATCGCTCAGTAAAGACAGTACAAAACAGTCTGACGAGCTAACACAGCCTCTATGTTCCAATTCTCTGCAGTGCCTTCAGAAGGCAGCAAGGGTCAAAGAAATCTGAATCTAGCAAGGATTTTTTTTTGTGTATCAGTGAAGGTGGTTTAACTGTTGAGGAGCATCATGGAAAAACAGACTGTCCCTTTATCCTAGTCTAGTAATACAGCACTGTGAGACAGCTTTCAAAAATCTTACTGTGCACAAAGAATGCAGGATGTGCGCATAGTGACATTTTTCATGTAAAGCTGTATTAGTACAGATGCAAACTGAACTGCCTGAAGAAAAACAGTTCTATAAACAGAGTCTAAAATGTCCGTGTTGGGGTGAAAGTTGTTTATGTTTCTGAAAACTGCCAGGAAAACACAAGACAGCTGAACCAGGCCTTGCTAGAGGACTGCAGTTTCCCAGCTACTGTCTTTAAAAGATTCGATAGCACATTTAGGATTTTACCTGGGACATGACTTCTAGTGACCAACTATCAGTCATTGTTATAGGCTGGGTTGGGTTAGCAGGGATTTTACTGTCCTTCTCTGAAGGTCTGAGCAGCGTTGGTCCAAAGACAGTTGCAAGATTATGCAGGGACATCTTGTTAACACTCTCCCTCTCAGCAACCCTGGGAGAAGAAACAACAGGCAAGGTGGATCTTTATAAATACCTGACTTTGGAAGTGTCCTTAAGTAAGAAAACATATTTATTCCTATTGTAAAAATTTTAGGTATAGACATTCAAGCAAGCACCCTCTCCGTATGTCCCCAAATGAACTAACTAATTAACTAACTGTATACGTAAGCAATACCTTGATCTGACAGCCACAGTCTTAGGCACTCCACAGACACAGCTTACTTGGGAAAGAGACTGCTGCTTATTGTCTGGTCAGACAAAAGTGGGACAGGAATAAAGGAATGTTTTTCATGCCAGTTTTTTAAGTGAGGAACTGAGGTACATAGGTTAAAAAATTTACCCAAGGACACAAAAGTCTGCAGCAGAAATAAGTGAAACCCAGATTTTGGGTTTGAACCCAAATCCAGAACCTCAGTCACAAGATCATCTCTCATCTCTACAGTGACAGTCACTGTTACGTACAAAATACGTATGTAAATTAAAATACTGTGCATGTATTAAGCGAGTTTATTTTATTACTATCAAACACATGGAAATATTTTTTCACAGTTACAACCTTATTACAAAGACATAGACAAGATCAGAAAGACTAGTCTAAGCAAGGAACTGAAAACTCCAGTTAGCAGAACTGCAAAACTGGAATTTTTAAAGACATATCATGTTAGATTGCAACACCTTTTGAGGCAGGACTCACAAGTCCTTAAACACAGACAAAGCTTCACAATTTATACTAAAACCTTTCCCGATGCAGGTGCAGTTTTGCAGAGAGATTGTGGCAGGAATTTGCAGTTGCACTAGATAAGCCCTGAGACTTTTGTTACCCCTTTCCTTCAGCTCTAATCCTTCTGGTTTCAGAGAGAATGGAATTTGGGATTTAGTGCTTCACTAAAAGAGCGTGAGACAATAGTTACCTGATGAGCCTTCACGGCAAATCAGCAAATGCTTCTTCATTTGCCTGATTCAGCACATGTTCAAGGAAAAAAGGCTCCACTTTCCAAAATAATGATGCTTTACACATTAGATAGGCATCTAAAGGATCTACATATTACCTTTTTAAATGGTCCAAAAGGAAAAGGAATGTCACAAGGTTGGGTTCTGGAAGTGATAACAATAGATTCAACATACAGCTTTCCTTTGCAACAGGATCTGAAAGTGCTACAAGACAGAAAATATAAAATATCACTATTGGCAGTGAATGAGAATTTGACTGACAGCATAATTTCCCAAACCAACCAATATGGGTGGTCCTGAATGGACTGTAATTGCGTCATAGGTTGGAAGGTCAGAGTTGCACATCAGTGCCCCGCTGGATCTTCTTCCTTTATTTCTTAAAGGGGTATAGAGAGAATCCTTTTCCCTCAAGCAGTTTAAGTGCTTTCAGATGCTAAATCATTAGGATATTTTCCCCTGCATTAATATATTATAAGGTATATCCCCTCCAAAGAGGACTTCCCTGGAGGATTGAATTGGGAACAAACAACATGCACAACCTCAACAAGTAGGCTGTCATTCTATTCTATTCTTAACCTACCCTTCAGAAACCTTCATTTTCAACTTATAAAAAAGCACGGCAATTGCCCGTCTTCAAACTTGTTGCAAGACGACGTCATTCCAAAGTTAATTTCTGAGCTCCTTTTCACTTCCCTTACAAGCTGTTCCAGGCTTCTGTCCAACGTTATTAATATGGGTTTTGTACAGCTTTAGGAGCAGCCTCCTACAGAAGACTGTCTTTAACACAAGATCCGGGTTATCAAGGGTGATTTTTGCTTCTACCTACCAATGCCCTCAGCAAAGTTGGGGTACAGTTCATCTGTAAAGAGCGGTTCAGGCAGTTCTCGGAAGTACAGTTTCAATGTGCCTGCAATGGCATTAACATCCATCTCGCTCATCATCACTGACACATCTTTGTTATCTGTAAGAGGGAAGAGGGGAAGCAGGGTAAACAGGCTGCTGGCCTTGCATTCACTCTGTTGCTTGCTTTGACTCTCTTTGTTTATCCATTGTCTTTGCCCAAATAGCTGCGAGTTTTCCTGTTTACATTTCTCGGATTAAATGAGCTACCTTCTGATAACTGAGAAGTGCTGCACAAATGACCGCAAACAGTTTCCAGCTTCAAATCAACTAGAGGGAAGTTCACACTATCCAGGGTTAGTTATGCTGTGCCAGCAGCCTGGGCCTGATCTGGAACAAGCCCTGCATGACTATATTTATATGCATTTCAACTTTTTGTTAAAGACCACAGTTGTTATTCCAATTCCCTGCCTCAAACAGCTTAGAATAAGGGACTCTGAGGCTGTCTAACTCCCCACGGAATGTAGCTGAAGTACACAGGCAATTCAGGGCTCACATTTCAGTTTTGTTACTATTAAGAACAACAAAACCACCTCCTTTCCCGAAAACAAACAGATCAACCAGCAGAGCCAGTGCTGGTTTCATGAAGTTTAGTACAAAATGGCATTTAATGTAAATGAAAAAAAAGTTGTTTTTCAAAATATGAAACACCCTTACTTGCCATGCTGAGGGTTCATAAATCAACGCTTTTGCTAGATTAGGGGGGATTGAAAAGAAAATACAGGAATGAAGAAATTTCACCAAAAAAAAAAACCAGTAAAGAAAGTACAGGAAGGGTGAATTGAGGCACCAGGCCTGGGCGTCATGACCAGTCGCACCAAAAGAGAGCTTGAGTGGTCCTTAGGTCACCATGTGGAGGCTGGAAGTAGGCAGAAATTTCACTTTTTGTACCACAGCACTTTGGAGGTGTTTCGTCTGCCTGGTTTTGGATGCCTTTTGGGACATACATGTCATGCCTTTAAATGCGGCAGCATTAAGGAGCATTTTTCTGCACAAGATCAAGGATGGCTTTACAAATGTTGGTCAAAATTATTTGATTTTACGATCTGCACACATCAATCTAGCCACAGAGTCAAGAAAAATAAACCTCAAGAGCCCTGACCTTCCATCTCCAATTCGGTAAACACCCTGCTCTTCCTAGCCAACCTTAGATTTTTTATTTTATTTTATTTTTGCTGGCTTCCGTTCACAAAACATTCTCAAACAATTTCAAGGATTTCTATTAATTTGGAGACCTCGCAGCAGCGAGCAAAATTACAGCTTCTGATTGCTGCCGCTTCCCCTGAGGAAGGTATCTGCCATTTACAAAGACTTGGCAAGGCATGCAACCCACCACGTCACGTCTGCTGGGAGGAGTAACAAGTGCATTATTTGGGATCCATCCCGTTGTATGTCTTGGCTCGTATCTGTAGCTGAAGAATATTAATAAAACATGCAACCAGAGTTAAAATGATTCTCCTTGAGTGAGAATCTCTACCTCTTAATGCTTCTTGGGGAACATAAGATTAAAAATAGCACAGCCATCTGACAGGGAGCTCACGCAGGCTCTCAGTGCGAAGGAAAACATCAGACACGAATACTTACTGACATCAAAGGCAGCTTTCAAAGCCTGGATATCGGTTGCAACCCCAGAGACACGGTAGATGCCCACCTCCTCCATCCCGCGTCGCTCTATCTCCTCCACACACTGGCGCACTATGTAAGGCACCTTTGATCTCTCTCTCCTTAAGAAAGCCAGACAGAGAGTTCAGTACAGCCCATGCCCTCAACTCTTGTTACTCCAGCTTGGTAAAATCACCCCCTGTCATTTTGCTGTGCAGACCTACTCTGACCAACAGGGTGGGAGACAGTCTGAGCAGGCAGTCAAAACTGAGCTGAAAAACTTCTAAAACTGGAGAGGGTTTTCTGAGCGTCTCAGCCCGGCTTTGGCTGCAGTGCAGCTGCCCTGAGCACCAGAGCTTCTGGCTGGATCCTAGTGCCCCCAGAGCCCCCACTCTGGGCAGGTAATCAGAGGATTCCCAAACAGCCCTTGGATGCACAGCAACACTGTTGCTTTCAAATTAATGCTGTTCCATAGGGAGGAAATACCACACTTCCCAAACTATATAACGGAACAAACAGGTTTCTTCTGGCAAACAATTCATGACAAAAGATCAGGGGTTAAAATAATACAACAGGATCCAAAGAACTTGAACATTTCCGATTATGGAAAGGAAATATCACTGTTTAGTGGCTCTGGAAATTTGTGACCAAGTCAGCTAACTACGGACTAAAAGGGCAAGGGGTATTTCCGGACTTCAGAAAAGTGATATGCTGAAAGTAAACACCCTGGGTTTCCAAGCCTGTGTGCATGCTGTTTTCTTTCCCGTGCAAAAAATGAAGCTCACAAAACGTACGCTATCTCCTTTCTGCAGCAACAGCCATCTGCACTACTACCCAAGTAAAGCAGACCGTACTGACAAATCCCTCCGTGGCGTAAAGACAGGTGCAACCCGCTGGCTAATTGGCTTTCTGAAAAAGGAATAAGGAGAAATTCAACCCATGCGCTCACTTGGTGACAATAGCGATCTTGACCCCAAAGACCCCCGTCTGTTTCCGTGACGGCATCCTTTTCAGGCTAAACTCTCGACTGGTGAACTTCACCGATAGCTTCACTTCAACCTGAACAAAAGAGAACAGCTGTTACACTTCAAGCAACATTTTCTCGTCTTTTTTTATGCTGCAATGAACAGCAAAGAAATAAACCACATCAGAAGTGCAGAAGCAGTGCAAACTTCTGTTTTCTGTACTTACTCCATTCATTGAGATGACTGTGCGTTGCCAATCTTTGTCCTGCAATGCCTGTGGGTCCAGCTGAAAAACATGGGAGTTGCCCATGAGCTAGGAACAGACTTTGGAAAAGCCAGCTAGCCTGAAAGGCTTCTGTAAGCAAGCAGAGCTCTACCACTTTCAATGTGTTATTTCAAAAAAAACACACATTCCAAGGTTTCCCAAGTCTGGGGTAACAGGACACTCAGATATTGTGCCATTCTCTAAGCAGGGCTGATGATAACTCATTCACATGGAAAATCCAGCAACACGTGTGCAGTATCTGCTCAACAACAAAGGAAACCTCAGTGAGCAAAACCAATATTTGAAAGCTAATAACCTCACATTTCGTAGAAAGAAAGATCACATTTAGTGCTGTAGCACATGAACAGACAGCCAAATTAGTCCCATCCCACAGGGCTAGGAGTCGGAAAAGGGGAGGAGTGATTTCTGAAAATAAGTCTGATTTGAAATAGAGGAAACTGTCTGTCTCCCTCTGTCTCTCCCAAAGAGCTGCAGGTTCCAAACCTGTAAGTCAGGGAGGATCTCATGTGTTCTCTAATTTCTTGCCTAAAATAGGCTTTGAAATGAATTTCCAGAGTTCAGAAATGAGATCAGGAATTGAGGATCTATGCGTGTGTACATATACACAGGAGACTCCTTGTCTGTGCACACATATGTGCTTTTAAGCTTCAGTTTGGGAAGCCTTCTCAGTTAGTTTTGACAATCAAAAAAGTTCATTAAATGTAAGCACTGAAACATTCAAAGCTGACATATGAAGGCTATGGCCCTTTGTATCCATTCTCTCGTACTGAAAAGCAGAACTTGTGTAATTTCTGTTAGCTTAAAAAAAAAAAAAGCATAAAAGACATCCATAACCATCTGCTCCAAAAATCAAGAGTAGTTGAAGAGTTATCCATCTCCTCTTCAAAATCCAACTTTGTCTTTTTCACTGTCTAATTCTGTCTGATCTGTCTAGGCTCACAATAGAATTATCACAGGAATGTCAGACAGACAGGTATTCAAAAAAAACCACACCTTACAGCAGACACAAAAAGAGCTCTGTATTAAGCTCTCACTTTTTCCCATTCTATAGTAGTAATTTGTAAGCTTCAGATATTGGACATTTACAAAGTTGGAATTCATTCAAACTTCATTCATCACGGGGCCAGACTCTCTTTGCCCCTTGCGCACAAACCTGAAGGAAGACAGAAGTCTGCTACATCACAAAAAGGAGATGGTGGAGCTCATGAGCATCACACGTGAAGGAGAGACCACGGCTGCTGAACAGCATCTCCTGCGAGAGCTGTTCCTCCTACAGTACCACAAAAAGCTCCAAATACAAAGCAGAAAACAGATGATGCAATCTGGTTTCAGCTGGGGAAAGTGGACTGCAGTTTTCTAGGGACAGCTGGGGTTGGATGAGTTTGAAATTATTGTACTGAAATAAAAAGCCAGAGTTAAGAACTGTATAGCTCTTGGCTATGAAGCTAATAGCTTCCAAGAAGGACTATGTTCCACTGAATTCAAAAGACATAGTGACCCTACAGTGAGACAAAAGAAGAGAAATATAAAGTGATCCATACAGAGACAAGTAACTTTAAACAAACCAAACCTGTGTCAGGATCTAACAGTGAAGGAAGCCAGCTGAAATGGAGAAAGCCCAGAAATCATGGGAAGCTGTCCCACTTCGATCTGCCTATTACTTTTCATTTCATCTTGAGCACAGAGGCTGGAAGAACACCTGGCCCTGCTATTGCAAGAATTCACTAACCAGAAACACGTTCTGAAGCAAAGCCCTGAGCTCCCATTTTCAGCTTTGCTCGACCTCTTCTGAGTGGGCAGTTGCGAGGCTGGGGAGCAGCTGACTCAAGTACTCAAACATCACCCAGCAACTCCAATACTGACTGGAAGAGTCCAAACACATCTGATTTTGCTGAAGAGTGACACTCAGCTCAAGCTTCACTGGCAAAAGAGAGAAAAGACCTTCCTGCACGGGGACTTCTACCAGCAACCAGAACCCAGCCAAAGCAAGCAGACTTCAGTGCCTCCTGAGACGGCTTTGTGACCCTTGGCTCTTGAACACCTGAGACACAGTAAGACCAGAAGGAGGCAGCTGCACTAGACCCTGTGTTCTGAACTTACTGTTATCAGCAAACAAAAAGACACTAGGACTACTTCTGCAGTACAGTTCCTCCCTCTCACAAAGCTCCACGCAAAAGCAGAGTTCTCTGCCAGGCAAGCTAAAAGTTGAAACAATGGCAGCTGCTGTATATCTGGGAGACCTTCGATTCAATCATGCTCACACTCTCTTTCAAATCATCGATAAATGAGCCCAGCGCTGCTGTCAGCTACTGAGATGGCACTTCCCCCCAACCCCTGCCCCACTCCCGCAAAAAGACAGCCAGCAGAGAGAAAAGTTTCTCCATGCTTGCTCACATCGCAGAGCCCCCACGAAGCAACAGATGAGCAAGCCAGGCCGACCTTATCTCTGCGCACTTTGTTACGGACGTGAGCCCACAGCGGGATGCTGCCAGCACACACATGCTTTCCTGTGGAATCGGACCGGTTCCTGTAGGTGTAATTGTGGCAGAAATTCCTGAAGACCTCTTGTAAGGAATAGTCAGTAACCAAGAGCTCCCACATTTTGGGACTGCAGAAAGGTCCAGGAGGCCAACGGGCAGCAGTGCTTAGCTTCAGTGCTTCAGCAACCCCAAATCACAGACTGCTTGCCAAGAGGGTTTGCTTTTAACTCTGGCGGAACAGATCCGCCCCCGCCTGTGTGGCTGGCCAAGGTCCCTACAAGTTGGCTAGAATCTAGGCTGCTCTCCCCTGAATTTCCGTGCTGGAAGTTTGATTTCTTTCAACTACTGCATTCTTTCCCAGAATCAAGAGGAAACCATTTCTGAAGTGTCTGGTTTCCTATGAAGAGCAACCGTGCTCAGTATTCCTGAAAACCTGACCTCCAGCTGCCTAAAAAGTCATCTTGTTAAGCTGCCAAAATGGCCCGGCTGATAGAAGCAGTCACAGCTACTCCTCCAAGTCCGAAACGGTTTTCTATATGCTTTCAGAATGCAGTCACTGAGAGTGTATTATTTGTAGCAGAGACAGACTGCTTAAGATTTCAGGGAGTTCTGAATATTTGCAAAAAAGTTAAAGGAAGATTCTAGCATGGCCCAGTTTATTTAAGGTAGCAGGTATTACCAGTTATGTCTAGGTTATGACCAGGGAACTCCTACCACTGCGCAAAACAAAAGCAAGTAAATAATACGTTAAAAAATATGTCAAGTCCTACCCTGTCCCCACAGTGAACATCATATGGCTGCAAAGAGATAGCAAAAGCAGCGCTCTGGAGCTGAGCTCACGGACAGAGACTCCTCCTTGCTGGGTAACAGCCAGGGCTGAGCAAGGACTGCTGGTGTCCCTGCTGCTACCTCTTGCTCCCATGTCTCTGAACGCTGTTGCAGGGCTGGAAGGACCCCTGCACTCCCCACCTGCTGTCTGACTCCTGCTAGAGAACAGCTTGTACTGAATGGAGACAGGTGGGGAGAACAAGCACTGGGTAGGGGGTCTGGCTGACCTGAGCCGACCCTGCATAAATCACTGGCAACAGCAACAATAAAAAAAGAATGTACCCAAGGTGCTCTTTAAATAACAAAACAAAGTTGATGGAAACTAATAAAAGAGCAAAGCTTGAATAAATTCTCAGCAATACTGAGTGAAACAGGAAGATCAGGTCTAACAGTCTGATAAAATCCCAGTAGGAAATAACAGAGTCAACGGGAAACAGGCAAACAGAGTGCGTCATTTACACTTTGAGCAAGCTTTTAGTCCTGGACCCTACAGATAACTGACCTTCTAAGGCCAGCAAGAGCAACACAGGGAAAGGACAGCTGGAGCAGACAGGTTACAAAGCAGACTGAAGACAAAGAGAGTTAGTGACTGTGATGCTCCAGCACGGAGAGGGCGGGTGACAAATGGGGTCGTGCTGTCTTTTGGCCTGATTTGGAAATCAACGACCTGGAAGAAGAAACACTGAGCAGAAGAATGCAATCTGCAGATAGAGTGCCAAAAGGAGGCTGCTCCTGGCTTTACCAGCCCAAGGAGCAGGGAGGCACTGTGAAATGGCTGCCTCTGCATTAATTTGACAGTGAAATTTACTGCACCTCTACACATTTCCTTCAAACAGTTACTTGGTTTGAGTGACAAAAGGACCTGTCTCATCTTCACTGAAACTGTGAAAAAACTGTGTTGTATTTCTACAACTTAGGCAAATAAGACAGACCTGGTAAAAGCCTTACGGGCTTGTTTGCACAAGCTTGTTTGCACAAGCTCACCACAAGCACATGCTGCACAGGAAAAACACAGACAAACTAGCCTGTACTCCCCCAGCACCTCCAGTCCTCTTGTGGCCCATTTTTTGGCATTTGCAGTGGCAAATGCCCCAAATTCACTAATGAATCAAGTAAATGCCTCTCTGTATCCTGCACAAAACACAATAGAACAAAGCAGCTTGGCACCACAGGGATTTCTGAGTGCAAGGTTCTAGCACTCATAGCAACTTAGCACTGAATTAAGACAGACAATTAGCATGCAGAAGTCAGCAGAGGCTGAGTGTGCGGAACACGAAGTGGTGGGGACCTGGGAAAAAGGCAAACTGAGGATACTGGTCAACAGCAAATGCAAGCCAGGCAGTCTGTGCTCTGCCTTAAGAAACCTCCACAAAGAGTTTGCTGATTTTTTTTTCCCCAAAAAGAGAAAAGAAAACATACAGAAAAAAAAAAAAAAAGATGCATCAGTGGAAGTGAAATGCCTGGAAGGAAGGACTGAGGCAACCTTCAAGTTACCGTGTTTTATGTCATTATTCGCATTACTTCCTCCCTTTCTCAAATCTCCGTGCCAACTTTACACTCCATCAATTTTTAATTGTAACTGATGTGACATACATGTTGTCAGAGTCTCACTGCTGCTGGAAACTCCCAGTGCAGCCACAACCCCATTCTTCTCAAAGCTCCCCACTGACATGTTAATCTTTCCCACCATCACCCTTCAGACATGACCCATTGCCTTCTTCATTTCCACCCTGTTTTCATTGCTGGGATTCTGTTCGGCATGAGCAAACTGTTTAAATGAACTCAAGTGTGTAAAAGGTTTTCTGAGTTGACACTCGGGGGGTACTGCATGTGGCAATCTGTTTTACATGGAAAACAACCTAGATGTCTGAAATAGTCATGTGCGCTGCTATGACACATCCCAGATAATTAAGCAGATAAGAGTGATTGTTTTGCATGGCAACAGAGGAATGGTGGTGCGTTGCTACCACTGAATGACTGATCTAAGGTCACATCCTCTCTGATTTTCCAGTACTGCTGTGAGGGAGAAGGAAACAATTTGCCTGAGCTGATCATGAAGGAAAAAAAAATAATAACAAAGGAAGCAGCATATCTAGGAGGCACCAACTGGAGGAGATGGATCACAGGATGAAGCATCAGTTTACTCATGCAGTCTGTTCCCAAGGCTGAGGCCAGTTTTGCTGACATGTGCTCGCTTGGATGCAGAGTCTCAAGACCAAACAAAAGGCTGCTACACTCAAAACACGGGGAAGTGCCTGCCACGAGAAGTACGAAATTCAAAGAGCAAAAGGGCCTGCCACCCAAGTACCAAAGATGGAGTGCAAGGTAACATCGGAAAGACAAAAATAGTTCAAAATGAGAGGCAAACTGACGCTTAAAACTGAGCTAAGCCTCATGCTTCCTGCTATGAAATGGTGTCTATTTCCTACCCCCCCGCCCCAGCTCCCCAGCAATCTCAGTTTCACAGTGTACCCAGCAATGGCACTTTCTCCCTGTATTTCTCAGTGCTTGAGATGTAAGAGAAGCCCCCCATGTGTACAGGCTAGTGAAACAGCTGCACAGCCAGTGCTGCCATCCCCAGGTCTGACGAGGATTTCACTTCTACATGCACAGGAGGCACTCCCATATTAAAACCTTGTGGTTTTACTATTGAGGGAGAAAACTTGCAGATTGGCAAGCCACAGAGCTCTTGCATGTGGCTATAAAAACAGGTAAATAAAATATTCCACAGGAAGAGAAAATATGTGCAATGGGAGCTATTAAAATCGCTGCCCATTCCTGGAAGCTTCTGACCACATGGAACAATTTCCAGTTTTCCTTCCTCCAGTGCCATTATGTAACGGAGAGATTTAGTAAACATTTCGCAGTCAAAACAGTCCTCAGCTCCTTGATGCATTGTCTTCATCTCTGCAGCCCAGTGAATTTGGTGAGTCAGAAATCCCAGTAGTGGGAAGTTGCAGATTTACAATAATACGTGGCTTAACAATACATTGCAATTTAGCCAACACAGAAATTTCCCTGTTTTTATCAGCAGGAGGATGCAGACACGACTCTTGACATTCCCAGAGTTTTTAACTAAAGGGAACTTTGGAAAAAACTCACCCAATTTCATAGACCTTGCCTTTACACAAGACAGACTTTGGCTGAATAATAACAATGACCACAACAACAACAAGCCCTAGATAAAAACAAAATGGAAAGCCACAGGTAAAGTGGAAACTCTGAAGTAAACAAAACTTAATGTAAAAGCTCCTGGGAAAATCCTGAAAGAAAGTGAATATAAAACCAACGATAGGAAAAGATGCTGACAACATTAATACAGCTAACCTTCAGCCACAGATTCTAATTTGATTTTGTTGTTGCATTGTTATGATTTCTCAATAAAGACAAATCTTTGGAGGTTGGATTTAAAAAATAAAACAAAATAAAATCTTTTAATAATTCTTATCAACCCAAAATCTTACCAGACTTTCTTATGACATGTTCGCTGTTACTCAATAGCGTTAAAAAGCTGTGTGATGGCATAGAAATGAACTGAGGATGTTCTGCGAGGTCACTAAGTGTCTTTATAAATTGCAAGGGGGCGTTACTGAAAACAAGAGAGCTTTTGTGTTTGCTTTACAACACAATGCAACTTCTGCACATTAACCAAAACATTTCTATTGATTTTTTACTTTCCAAACTGTTTAGATTTCTCTGCAAGAATCAAATGATTGATATTCAACTGTTAACAAAAAGTACTTTTACTTATTAACTTAAGTATAAAATGCTTTAACACAATGTACAAGTGCTGTGCATTAAAATGCCTACTCTTGTGGGGAAAAAAAATGTCAAAATTTTTTAAAATCTTATTCATTTTTTTAATCACTCTATGTAAAACATTTGAAGACTTTAGAGGGTCAGTGACTCCAGGGTTCTCCAATGAGAGCACACAAATCTCCAGGGCATTTCAGGGCTAAAAACTTGCTCTTTTGTAGTTGCTCAGCTCCATGGAAAATCAGCTTCTGTCAGCTGAAGGGACATACTTATCTCTGATTACCCTCAGAGACATACACAGGAGTCACCCTGTACTAGAATTTATTTATTTGTACGTACATTTTCTTTCAAACACCCACCGTGCATTTGGTGACAAAGCTTTCCCTGAAAATAGCATGGCAGCTTCAGGGCTGCAAGGAGGGAGGGAAAGGAACAGGCCTCGTGAAACTCATTTAGACAATGAACTGCTGTTTCTGAAATCCCACGAATGGCCTCGGCCTGTGGGATCATCACTCGAATGCTGGACATCCACGAAGGGGTGAAGAGCTAAAGGCAAATGAAGGAGAACTGGTGGCGTTTTTCAGCGTGCCTGTTGTGGTTTAACCGGGCAGGCAGCTAAGCACCACACAGCTGTTCGCTCACACCCCCTGTCCAGTGGGATGGGGGAGAGAATTGGAAGAAAAAAAAGTAAAACCTCGTGTGCTGAGATAAAGACAGTTTAGTAGGACAGAAAAGGAAGGGAAAATAATAATAATAATAGTAATGATAATAATAAAAGAATATACAAAGCAAGTGATGCACAGTGCAGTTGCTCACCACCCGCTGACCGATGCCCAGCCCATTCCCACACAGCGGCCCCCCTGCCCTTGCCCCGGCCAGCACCCCCAGTTTTATTGTTCAGCATGACGCCAAATGGTATGGGACATCCCTTTGGTCAGTTTGGGTCACCTGTCCCGGTCCTGTCCCCTCCCAGCTTCTTGTGCACCCCCAGCCTCCTCACTGGCAGGGCAGCACGAGGAGCTGAAAAGTCCTTGGCTCTGTGTAAGCGCTGCCCTGCAACAACCAAAAACATCGCCACTATTTTCATCAAAAATCCAAAACACAGCATTGTGTGAGCCTCTACAAAGAAAATTAACTCTGTCCTAGCCAAAACCATGACAGTGCCAGGAGGGAAAAGCTATCCAGGCAGGGTCTCTGCTCTTTACAACAGCCAGTCCAACTTAGCAAATGCATCCTCAGAGCAAATGTTTAACACCCCCCTCCCCGCCCCCCCTAAATCTGTGCACATGTGCACAGACAGTGCAACAATCTGGAGGAAGAGGGGGAACACATGTTCACCATGACATCCTCCTCCACTCAGGGGCCTGATTTCTCCTGCATGGAGCTTTAGCTCTTTATCACACAGCAGCTCCCTGAGAGCAGCATCCGCTTGCAATCATCTCATCACCTCCCCTATCGTATTACAAATTTGCCACAGAGACAAAGCATCCCACGCTGATTCACACTCGTGAAGAAATTCAAATAACCCATTTATCTCAGATGCAGCCTGTTGTCATGGACACTAAACTCTGGACATGGCAGTTATCAGGACAATAAGCCTGTCCTCCAAGGCCTTGCTATCACATCAATCAACTTCTAGCACATAGGGAAGATAGCGTTTCTTTGGCATGTTTTACAAAGGGGATAGTATATTCATGACTTCCTCTTTTGTCACAAATGGAGGACTGTCAACAGAGCCCAGGGCTCAGTGACTGTGTAGTTACTGCATACTCTGCTGGAAGTTTTAAAGTTAACAGAGAAATCGGAGATCAAAACCTAATTTTTTTTTTCTGAAAAAGCATCTTTTCTATAAGGGTATCGAAGCATGTATGGGGGACAAGGCAAGAGGGAAAAGGCTGCTGACTTCCCACCTGTGAATCACACTGTATTCCTCACTGTTTGGAGAAAAGTTCTCAATGTTGAGACAATCAGAAGGCAGAAAAAAACTCTCTGAGGCACTCCAGGACTCAAAAGGCCCATTATGTTTTGCAGTAAGGGTAGCAAGAATGAGTTAAGCACAGTCTTACCTGAATCTGTCCTTTCCCCATTATGCGATCTGTGCTCTCTCCATCCTCTTTGGTGAGCTTCATTTTGTTGTAGCACTTTTCATAGCACAGAATCCGCAGAGTTTGAGAGCCCTCCAGCTCAATCTCAAACTCCTGCAGGGCAACAGGAAAGGAAAGAGCAATGAATACACCACAGCAGGACACCAGTCTCTTAAAAATCAATATAATCTCCTTAAAACTCATCAGGAAGGAGCACTTAAGGTCTGACAAAAACCTCCTCCCTAACGAAGGTGGTCTAGAAATAAACTGGAATTGTATTTTCTGTATACAAGGCAGCCAAATCAGAGACTAAGATGGTGACTACTTAGCCAAGTTTCACGGAGTTTTAGCAATGCATCATTCAAAGAAACAAATTTGCCCACATTCCTTCTATTTAATTTTGCTCTCCAGCAGGTTTGCAAGTTGGCTGTAAACAGGCACAATGTCTACAGCTAATCCTTCCCCCTCAGAACAAATAAACAAGAACACCTCCAAAGAAACCTCCTTCTTTAATGTATTTTCACTGATGTCTTAAAAAAATATAATTAAGCATACCTTTTTAAATGATGAAATGCTGGACAATGCAAGACTCATTTTGTACTGAAATGTTTAACTATGCAAGAGAAAATCTGCCACAAGACCTGACAGCCAGGTGAACCTGCCATAAATGTGCTGAGAGGCAGCACGTGCAGCAGAAGTCCAGAGCATGCACCATGGGCTGCAGACAAAATGGTCTTCCATTTGCAGTTTTTCTGCTCATCATGCACTGATGGCACATGGAACAAGCCACATTAAGAACAATCCAGCCTACCTCATTCCAGTTGGGCTCCGTGGTGTCTCTATAAACTCTAGTTTTAGCCTTGTTCACGAAATACCCGAAAGAATCCACCTCTAATGTGCAGTACAAATCTGAGGAGGCAGATGCAGAAACTTTGTAAAAATTTCTAGAATCTCCTATCTTACATTAATCACCTTTAGGGTGTTTCTTCATTTATATCTTCTCTGTATTAGTACCAGCAACACTAACCAAGGCAAGTTTTGTCATCTGGACCAGCAGAGGTGCTTTTATGAAGCACCAGCACAGTGGTATAAATAACCTCATCACAGACAAGCCCGTCACCTACATCATGAGTCTGGTGGATGCTATTATCCAATATTTCCCAGATCAATCCACAATGAGCAGAAGGTGTACACCACTGAGAAATGAAACTTCCCCAGTTAGATATTGGATCTCACCAACACATCGGAGTTGATTTCACTCACAACAGCATCGGTACAATATCCCTCAGAGACGAGGCCTGGTGCTAGCCATCAAAAACTCACTATCTCCACAAAACGGTTAGTTATGTGGTATCTAGTGTTTTTGAAGAACTAATAATGAGCTGCAGACATTGCCTGTATTTGTACATTTTAATTTATGTTAGCCAGCACCATTGCATTGCCCTAAATTTATACCTGACTTCACTTCTAGTTCCCCGGATCACCTTCTCACCATCATCCCAGATGCTGCAATCCTAAATCAATCCACACCCAGCTGTCACAGCGCCTGAATTACCTCACCCCTGCTATCTGACCTCCATCAGTGCCTCTGTATTACAGAACTACAACTCACTTGAACTCTGTTTGAATCCTGTGGCAGAATGGACAATGACATTCAGGAATCCATAGAGACCTGGGGATTCATCATCTGTACAAAAGAGGCAGGGAATTCTGTTAAGTTCACAGAGAAGCCAAGAGAGAAAGTCAGAGTGATGAGCTGATTTTACACAGGTTTATGAGCACAAGTTTACACAGGTTTACGTCCCTAAAAATGGATGTGGCAGGAGCATATAATTTAGCCATTTTAGTAAAAGACAGGAGGACACTGTTCCAGGTTCAGTGTCTGCTTCACCTGTAATACATTCTGGCAAAGGTGGTACAATGCCACTTCTTGGTTCAGCATGACAGCATGGAATAAATTCAAAGGAGAAAAATAAAATATAAAGGCTATGTCTGTACTTGCAGGTTAAATATTAATATACAATGGTCTCTGTCACAGTTTTAACCTAGGCTAACCAGTGTTCTTCCAAAGGATTCCCAGGCGTAGTTCAAACATAGCCCAAGCCAGGGCTCTAAAGGCATGCAAATCCCTGGCACAATGGCTGCATGCAAAGACTATTTAGTAATCAATGAATACAAACTGGAGGATGTCCAGGAATATTTTACTAATTCAGATGAAGCCATATAATTTGGAGCTTGTATTTGTATTGTTGCAGCAAACAACATTGGGGTCACTGATTACTTTCGTTCCTGCTGCTCTCTTTTTGTATGCTATCATCTACTTCAACTAAGCTACAAAAGCTGGCTACATAAGGTTTCAGGTTTTGTTTTTATAGGAACTACCACTTTGTAAATCATCACTAGGTTGAAGTCTGTAGCAGACGGAAATAGTAAGAGCAGCTCTAGGGGAAATGCACAAAGGCAGGCAGAGGCAGGTTTTCACTGCAGATACACCATATGAAAGCACAAACTAAGTCTCACCTTCCTTGTTGATAGTGAGCGGAATGTTGTGGACTGTCTGAAGCTTCACACAGGAATTAGTCAGCATCTGGAGCTCCACTGATGTGAGTGAGAAGCTTTTAAAGCCTGCCACAGAGATTCAAAGGAGGAAGAATTAAAATTCAAAGCAAAGGCTGGATGCATGCTCCCTCATTCTGGATGGGATACATACATAGGATAGCTGCTCCCTGGACATTGCTCAGCAACAGTACCACGGTGTTCAGGTCTGTACTGCTGCTGTGGCCCAGCTCTGCTTAGGGCATATTCAGCTCAGTTTAGGGCATATTTAGTTGCTCTTTGGTGCACAATGTCTCAGAATGGTTCACAGGAAGCAAGGGGCGCTCATATTCTTGCAAAGCCAAAAAACACCCATGCCAAAATAAAAACTTCTTTGGACTAAAGCCAGGTAAAAGGGTACAGCTGTTCCCTCTACCTGGAACTGCACAAATCTCTGACCTCTAGGGTAAATGGGAGAATCTCTCCCCACACATTCCCTACACGGTACTGCAAGCACGATTTCCCCAGATGGGCTCTGATGTGCAGAGATAGAAGACATCCATGTTGCGCTATGAATTCCAATGTTTGGTCCTCTTTTCTCAGGAAACCCTGCCCCACACCTCATCCTCTGGACTCCAGCTGTTAGATCACAGTATTTGTACCAATGCCCAGCTGAGGGTCACTCACATTTCTTCTGCTGCTCCCGGATGTTCTCCCTCCACTCTGCCCTTTCATAGTCCGATGAAATGAGGAACGTGTAACTCTACCCAGGAAAACAGAAGAACATGGCGTATGCATTAGTCTGACCCACCATTGAGGGCAGGCCTGCCTCCAACATCTTCTCCAGTGGAAATTTGTGGATAAACTGTCCTTCCAGTACTACTGCCAGTTGCCCTACATCACGGCTTTGTCAGTGACAGGCAGGACTCCGGCAATGTGCCTTCTCAGCAATGTGGCAGTGGTACCAACATGGACTCCCTCAGTCAGAGCTTTCACAGAGCTCCACCCTGCAAACGGCAGCTGTGGCCCTGGCAGCATGAGGTCCCATGATAGCTCTGTGCTATTCCTTACAACAGCTGCACCATGAAATCCAAAAGCCTCTACACAGGCCAAGACACAGATGCAAGCTGTGGAAGCAGTGACCAGCTTGTGAATTTCTACTGACTAGTAACAGGGTCTTGTGAGCATCCTTTGCCTTTGTGCACGCAAAGGCCACAGTGACAAGCTCCAGTACTGGCAGAGCAGGTGATATCTCTGGCACATGGAGCTAAAAGGAGATTGTTCACAACCATTCAGCATCCCTGGCGCCAAGGGCAGCATACAGTTCTGAGGAGAGAGCCCTGAATGCACTAAGCCTTGAACTTAAAGGGGAGTCTGAAAGTGAGATGCTGCAGAGCTTTTTCTTTAGATGAAGAGAGCAGTTCCTATTGCTCTGTCAGGGCAGGCCCTACCACAGACAGGTGCTGAGCTAGTGGATTAATTTATAACATTATTTTTTAGATGCCCATGTCACATGCAAATTAGTCTTAGGCTTGCAAGATGTAGTAAGGGTTAGGTGTCTGCTCCTTGGAAAGTGCTTTCAGGCCAGACAGTAGAGGAAATTAAGATCTCCTTGTGCAACAGCATACACACACACAGTCCTTTGACATCTGTCTTGTACACAAGGCCTGAGGCAGACCAGAAGGGCCACTCACCTTGCCATTGCGATTGTGTACCCGGAAGGCCATGTTGGGAGACATCAGCAGTAGGAGTGATTCCTGCTCTGAGAGCTTCTTTTTCAACCTCTCAATGACCTTGCTACCCTTATTGGCCCTCTGAAGGGTGGGGGAGAGAGGGAGACAGAAGACATGCATGTCATTCTCTACACCTGCCCCCCATTTACACCAACACACATTTCCAGACCCACAGGGCTCCCAGCTGCTCAGGAAGATGTTACCTGCAATCTCTCTGCAGCCAGACTTGACTCTGTGCCCAGCCAGCTGCCTAGATGAAGGTGCAGAGGCGCATGCCCACTGTCCCAGTTATGCCCTGTATTTTCTATTCCAGATGCTGTAGCCACATCATATCACTGGGCAGCCATTGCACTGCCAGGTCCTCCACAAGCATCCTTAGTTAAGGAGAGTGTAAGCAACTCCTCTAAAAGCTGCTCAGAACCCTATCACCAAAATTCTCTCCCATCTGCCACCTACCAACGCGTTTTCAGCAGAGGTCACCTAAAAACAAGGTTTTTCTTGGATAAAACCCATTCTCAAAGCCAGCCATGTACACTGTTTGGCAGTGATGCACAAAGCGTGTATCTTAGACACCTGCACCTTGTGAGTAAGAGGCTTCCACACAGTGTTCCTCCTAGTATCTCACATTTTCCAGGAAACCCTCTCTCAAAGCCAGCCAGGGCAAAGGCGCAAGAAATATGTTCTTCGGAAGTGTGGGGTACAGTCTTCTCATGGTACAAGCAATTTTATTCATATCCTGCTCTAGATACCAGCAGGCTTTCAGTTTCAAAGTCTTGTATCTCATTTGGGTGACAGGATGGTTCAGAGTCTAACAACTCTGAGAAAACATGTCTTGCAAGCAAAGACAAGCCTGGGCCAGAGACACCATATCTGTGTCAGACTGTCCAGTCAGAATAATTGGCGTTCTTTATATATTTGCTGGTGCTTTGACACCAGTGAAGTCAGAAAATGCTAGAAAAGCATAACTGAGCCTGCAAAAATTCAGAAGTACATGCTTCTGACCAAAATCACTTGCAGGATCATACTCAGACAGCCAGAAGTCAGACTTCCTAAAAATTGGTATGCCACACTCCCAGTACTTCTCCTGTCTTCAGCGTAAGAGCTCTGCTCTTCGCATGAATGCCCAAATAGAGCAGTCACAGGTGGTCCCACGCAAGCAGAGGAGCTACTGGGTACAATACAACTTCTTTTGTTGTTTCTGCCTGCTCACAGTACACCATCATTCAAGCAGTGCACTAGGCTGAGCAATGATGGGCTGCACAGCAGTCTAGATATCACTGCTAACAGAGCTGCACCACAAATCTCTGCTGAACTGACTTTACAAAGTCTGTCTTTGCAGGACTCCCCATGCTGTGCAACTCTGTGAATGCTGCTTCTATCAGCATCTCATCTCAGCAGAGATACTGAATCTGTTCTTTACTTGGGATGGAACGCTCAACCCCTTTTTACCTTTTCACGCTGGATGTCATTCTTGATCTGGGATATCTTGATCTTCATGGCATCCAGTTCCTCATCAGGTACCAGTGGGATGTTGGGCACTGCCTCAGACTCATCCACCATTTGGAAACTAAGGTCAGTGAGTGGGATGTACCATTTACAGTCATACTGCTGGCTTTTTCTGAAAGACAGAAGGTCCAAACCTTTACTATTACTGGTGCTTGGCAACACCCACTCCCCCTTCCCACAAGTGCTTCCTCACTACAGTTAATAAGATACAGAAATGGGCACAACTTCACTGTGACTTTCATGTGGAAAAAATCTGGTAAAAGGCTACTTTCCAGTAAGAAAGCCTAGGAGGGCCAATAGCCAGTATAGTGCACAACAAAGTTATTTTGTTATCTAGTTCTTTCCAACCTAAAAAAAAAAAAAAACCACAAAGATCTTTTGCACACCCTTTCAAGTCCTGTGCTCTGTCTCCTGAAGCCCCTGTAGAAGCAGAGTTCAAAAGCCATGCCATGCCTCTGAATGGGTTGCTGCCTGTGGTCTAAACCCAGGTCTCTCCTGCCTGAACGAGGAGAGTCAAAGAGGGGCAATGAGCCCATGTATAAACCTCTCTGTAATCCAACCAGAAGAGGGAAACTACAGCTCATGACTGCCATTCTCCAGTGCTTTCACCAGGACAGTCAGTTC
>VXAL01014119.1:36041-125943 GCA_013399475.1 Chauna torquata | reverse complement strand
AGCAGCGAAATGAAGATCTCCCCTTTTTTTTTTTTTTTTTGGTTAATGTTTCGTGTGATTTACTCCCTTCTCCACCTCTCCTGTCAGTAACATTCACTCTCGGGAATGTCCCACTCTTTTGAATGTTCCTTCCCTGCAAGCATGTGCTTCAGAAGGAGCAGGAACAACTTGTTCCTTGAGGAGGGCAAGAAAATGAGGAGTCTCCCAGAGCAGAACATTTACCAAATGAGAAGAAGCCCTGTGTGAGGCAGGTATGTTGGTAAAGGTTCTTCCCCACCTCAGTTGTGAAAAATTTCAACAAAACTGTTTGTATATCTGCACTTTGGGGTCAATGAGAAACAATCTCCTAAATGTACATTCTCTATTTTTCTGCAAAACTGTTAACTGGCTGTAGCTACAAGGCCAAAATAGATAATCTTAGTAACAAAAGAAAGTGAAGAATGTCATCTACTAAAGGAAAGGGGAGGTAGAGAAAAGAATGACAGTTGTCCAGAATACAAGGAGCTACAGCACATCCTGTCTTCCTAGGAAGGCTCTTGAAAAAAATCAGCCTTTCCTGACATGACAGATCAGGGCTTAGCCAACGTCTCATATGATGGAGAGTAATTCCTTGCTGATCATACTCTGTCTGACTACATCTTGTGGAGTATGGTTACCCAGGTCTGGGGTATTCGTACTCAACTATCATTGCTGGCTAAAGAGAGGACTCTGCTGAAGCTAAGATGCAAAGCACATAGTCCAGAAGGGAAACCTCACCCTCCAATCTGCTTCTTGAGCTTGGCACACAGGAACAGATCAGTAAAAAGAAAGACGTGACGAAGTTTGCGAGCTCCCTCAACTAGCTCCACCATGAAACTGTCCTTCAGGAGCTGCCGGTGCTGGTGAAAAACAGAGAAAGTGTTTTAGTTAGTGCAGAAAGGGCCCCAGATAAGGCAGCGAGCCTCCCTCAGCAACACACTCCTTATGCATGACTCCTACACAAGCCAATTCAGTAAACTGTTCCAATACAGAGGGGGGGAAAAAAAAGAAGGCTGTTAAATGTTCCTTGCTGCAAGCTCTGTTCCCTGCTGCTGTCTTCTCTCCCAGGGGGCAAAAATGGCCAGGCACCTCCTTTCTCATCTGGTTCCAGGCCAGAGCTGAGGCCTACTTCCATCACCTGTCTCTGAGCCCAAGTGTGATTTATGGTGAGTCATTGCCCAGCTTCTACATGTACCCAAGGGCCACAGTCACTCACAGCACATCATCCCCCCCACAAACCAGTAGAGAGCAGCAAACACCACTTTTTTTCTACCCAGGCTTTCCCTGCCGCCCCAGGAGTCACTTCCCCAGCTACTGAACTCAGCTCAAGCTACCCCACCACTGAGAAAGAGAAGCCTATGAACACCTCAATTCACCATTCCCAGCAGTAGTTTGTCAACATTAACAGCTGAATGCCGTTGCTGCTTCTTTATTGTAAGTGCTGTTAAGGGATGATTCCTGACCAAAATGTGTATCTAGCAAACTTCTCAGTAGTCCCTTATGAGCCTGTGTTTAAACAGGACCATCTGGATATGCCCCCACCCCATGCCTGTTAAAAGGTTGTGGGTTTTTGTTTGTTTTTGTTTGCTTGTTTGTTTTAAATATTGAATAAACATGCCCCAAACCTAGATGATGTAGAGAAACTCCACAACCTTTTATGCCTGTTTCTAGTTCCAGGGAACTTTACAACCTCCTAAGTAAGACACATACTTTGGAGGGCAGAAGCATCTCTTTCCTAATTCCCTTACAGGGACTCCGTAGTTGACAAACAAAAACGCTGGAGCACTGGCACTGAGACAGATGGGTCTGTGCTGTCAACAGTGACCAACGCAGGAGTTTCAAGCCCTGTCCTGTGCTCAGGCCTTCTGTTCTGATGTCAGGATCAACAGGAGTCTGAGTGCACATCTGGAAGAATAGAAACCTCCCACTGATTTTCAAACAGAAGTCAAGGGTATGCAGCTCTGGGCAAATTGGACTCCCACAAATACATATAACTGTCAGTTTTGCCTTGCTTCATGGCCAGTACAAGCAAGCACCATCAGCTTTTCCACACAGGTCTGCAAAGACGCTTTTTCCTGACCCACAGTACTTTTCCTTGCTATTCCAGGTAAGAGGATGCTCCCCTGATACCAGCGAGTGACATGTTACACACACTGTCCATGCCATGACAGCACCGTGGCTGGAGACAGATCTGCTAACACTGTCCAGCGCTAACCAACACCCTCTCCTGCTGTTTCACTGTCAGCCTTTTCCAGGCCCACGTGCAACCTGTCAGTAGGACTCGCTCCTGACCTGCAGTATCTCTGCAATCGCCAGGCTGGGAAACACATACGCAAACCCTGTCCTTTTCCCAGAGGCAGCTCTGCTCAGCTGTGCAGCAGCGTGCTATAGGAAAGCAGTTAACCTGAGCAAGGTCAAGATCCAAACCAGAATCGTGCCTCAGTTTCTCAGGGTTGTGCCCCATGGGTTTTATTTGCTGCATGCCTTAACAAGCCTTGAACACATTTACTGCAGGGGGTGTGGGAGTGCAAGCCCTCACACTGCCTCTCCTTCCTCCTGCAATCCCTCCCATCTTGGCTCTCCAAAATGAAAACAAACCACATCAGTCCCAAGCCCAGCAGGCATCATGGCAGGAAACACAAGGGAGAGAAATGTCCTTGCAGACATAATTCTTGTTTCCACAGTCTGTCCTAGAGCACCCTAAACTTCCTCACATGGACTAAGAGTCTGCATTTTCCTGTCTGCAGCTGCACTAGCACCACAGCAAGCTGCTGAAGCACAGATAGTGTGTCAGCATCTCATCTTGGGGCCGCCTGCCATTACGCAACAGTCCTGGGAATTCGTGAGCAGCAGTAGCAGCAGCAAAAGCTGCACCTTTCCCATAGCGCCAGGACGTTAATGCTGCTCCCTAGAAGACTGTTGCACCATCCCTGGGCATGAGTCTGTGGCGATCTGGTATCCAGCAGTGATTCAGGCTCTGAAAGGCCTGTACATATGTTAATGTTTATTTTTAGGTGGGCGTGATCCTCCTGGCTTCTCCTCAGTGGTTTTGGAGAGAATGCCTGCCTGCACTGATGTCTCTGCTGATGATGTGCACTTGCGCATGCCTCCCCCTCCTGCCTGGTGAACAAATCCCAGGTAGGCAGGAAACTAGAAACATCCAGCTTTAAAAATAAATAAATAAGAAGGAGGTATGTTGTCAGTAGCAAAAACGCTCTCCACAGCTGCAAAGAATTTCATCCGGGAGCAATAACAAAGCAGGGAAAGAGATTTTCTGAACAAGCCAAAACCCTGATCTCAGGTTGCTAGATCTGATGCATATTAATTATGCTGCAAATCAGCTCAGCTCCTCCGGGGCAATGAGAATAGCTGATTGTTGCCAGCCCAACCTCAGCTCATTGTTCTTAGGTGTAAAGATGCTCTCACAGCTCACTCACCTCTGCTACCTAGCAGGTATGTGGCACTGCCCCCTCCTCACCAGTCAGGGACATGGCACAGTCCTGACCTTGTGCTTGTGTCCCCCTCTGCCAGGCGCTGGCAGGTGTGTGAGTCTCAACACACAAAGATCAGCCAAGACACCAGCACCCTGATGAGAGTTCCCAGCAGAATAATACCCCAGACTAGTCCAGAGCACAGACTCAGCACCCTGTCCTGGGAAGAGGTCTCTGGTGGCAGACACAGGACAACATGGCCAGCAGTGGTGTTTCTTCATCAGTAAAGGAGGACACAGGCCCACGAGAGATGTTGGACTGTGAAGGACTAATGCTCAGCCCTAGATCAGCCTCCTGGTTTTGGCAGTATTCCCATACCATCATCCAGACCACAGTACTTTGAAGATAAGCATGCCCTCAAGTGAAGGGAAGCCCATAAAGAGGCATCAGTGACTGGAAGACTTTGTGTCAAGCTTCCACAAAGTGAGAAGAGCACAGTCCATCAGTATTCCCTGCAGCAAGGCTACAGACCTCCCCACACAGCCTGCCTGGGCCACTGCACGGTCCCTGGCTGTCATCATCCAAGCAGACTTCCTCCAAGCAGCCATGCTCTCTGTCCCCATCTCCCCAAAACCCAACCAGAAAGCTCAGTTATAAGATGCCAAAACAGCGGTGTGATTTAACAGCCTTCATACTTCCCATCTGGGACTAAGGTACCACTCATTTGCACTGAGTTTATTTTGGCTGGCACTCCTGGCCACAAATTACCCAGACTGACAAGACACAGTGCTAGCATGAGGCAGCAAAAAGGTTTTGGCAGCAGGGTCTCTCAGAAAGAGAGCTGGGTGGGAAGAAGACAAGGGTGCATTTCCTAAGCTTGACTGGAACAGAAGTAAAGAGGTGAATGGGATGTATTCCAGTCAGCTACTCAGAGGAAAACACTAAGCTTCCCAGAGCTTTCATTCTTCATTTCTTCTCACTCACGAGCTAGTTGGGAAGGTCTCCCATAAGGAGCGGGGGTAAACTGCCACGACGAACAACCAAGTATCTGAGGAGGAGAGGATAAGAGAAAGGGTTTGTGGATCAAGTCACAGGAGTGTGGAGCTTGATGTTAGATCTAACTGCCAGCTTCTCTGGGAGAACAGGATTTTCACTAGGGCTGGCCACAACAGGCATGCACCAGGCTGCTCAGCACCAGTGGAGCAGAGGAGGAGCGCTTCCAGCAAAGGGTCACATCCTTTGTTGCAAATGATTCATCTTGCCGGGAGGGTTCAGCAGGTCAGAGGGAAACAATAAAAGGATTTCCCAACTGGCTTACCAGATCCCTGCCAAGCCCCGCAGTGAGGGAGCGCAGGGCACCTTCCTGACCTCCCGGCATGAGTCAGCCCATCCTACCCCACCCTGGGGCAGCCAGCAGCCCCCTCAGGCAGCACTTGTGCCTGTCAGGTGCCCATGCCACCTCAGCTCCACAGGTCTTCTCTAGCATTTTGGGAACCAAAGTCCAATTTGGTCAACTCCCACCTAGGGGCAGCAAGAGCTGCTCCTTCAGTGACCTCTTGCTAAACAGGGTCTCCTGAAACACAAGGTCTTTTGGCAAGGTGATCCTGCTGTATGAGACGTACAATACCTTACGTGTGGGAGATGATCTCTCCACCTTGTTTCTGAAGTTACTCTGTTTGCTAAGGTTACAAAAGGTGTTAAAGGTTTCCTAAAATACCCTGAAATAACATATAGGCTACAGAAACACCAAAGAAACATCCAACAAAACATGGGTTTAGTATCAGAGTGGCAGTATGGTGGCAGAGTGATTCCCTCTCTTCCACAGACAGCCCCAAGACTAGCAGGTGCCCAGCCCAGGAGCTCAGCTCTGCTACAGAAAGATGTTCCAGGATGCCTGGAGGAAAACTTCCTATTTTGTATCATAATGGAGTGAATTAGGATCACCTTTAACCTCTCAGATAGGGCCTGGGCAGACTGTCACCTTTGAGAGGCTGTTGCTAAGCTCCTATATTGGTGCAGTAAAAGTCCCAAGTCTCCCTTCTAGACCCTGCTTTCCTTTTCATGTGTTTACCTGCTTCTTCTCCCACTCATTTCAGTGCTCTGGGCAAAAGACCTCTCCCTCTACATTCTTCAGTGCTTGGATATACTCTTTGGATTGCCTGTTGCTGTCCTCCTCCTCTTACCTTCGTCAACGAGCATCTCCCCCTTCTCTGCTACCAACCTCACGACTACCTATGTGCTCATCTATTCATCCTACAGTGCTTTTGTGCTGTTTGCATATGATAAATCCTGCTGCTGTCACGTACTGTTTAACTCCAGGAAGTGTGGCAGAAGACCAGCTTGTCTGAGACACATTACAAAAAGTGGAATTTAAAAATATACTCATCCAGAACCACAGCTGTACAAAGGGTCATCTCCTCACGTGAGTGTCAAGGAAAGAGCTCATCCGATGTGGTGACAGCAGAGGCCTGCAGCATGCGTGGGTGAGAGCCCCAGGAAGGACTGGAACATGTGTGATGCAGAAGGAGGAGGGCAAAAGCAGGAGATGGGTATTGGCATATGTCAGCAAGGAAGAGGTGGTTTGGCTTTCTGCAGAGCGTAGGAAGAAAATGATTCCTCGTGTGTTTGCGTGCGTTGCAAGACCAGCATTGCAGAATGAAGGGATTCTCTGCCTAGGGAGTTAAATTGGCTGCTCTTTGAGCATTTTAATAGCCCCCTTTTTTTTTTTTTTTTCCTCTGACTCCAGCTGCAAGAGAGCATGAAGCGTCCAAGATAATTTTTGAGTGCTCTACTCCCAACATCTGCCCAAGGCCTCCAGGAGCAGTAGGCACCAGGCCTCAAGCTATGCATGCCTGCCTGTGTCTAAGCTTAGCGCCCAGCTTTCCAATGGCTTTAGTTTGGACTTCTGCTCCCTTCCAAATCTCCTTTGTCCTCTGTCTTTTCTACTACAGCCTCTACTAAGTCAAACAGGAGCCTAAAGCAATGATAGTCCCTTGACTGCAGTTACAAGCCACGTTTAGATACATGGTAGAGCAGTCTGCCAAGCAGCCTCTTCTTTCCAGGGCAGGAGGGGAAGGTCCACAGCAGCATAAGCTGATCCAAAATGTGATCTAGTGGACTTGCTCCCAGAAGAAAATGCCTGTCTGCCCTCCTGTGTCCAGACTGGTGCTGAGGAGACCAGCCACCAAGCCGCTGCGTGACAGCGGAGTGACCCAAAACTCAAGAAAGGCTCAGTTTTCAGGCAGCTCCATTCCTCCACACCACTGTGGGATCACACAAATACCAGTGCCCACACTTCAGAGAGGGTGGGACTGCATGGCCACGGGCAAGGCAGAATGGCAGCCACCGCTGCTCAGATTGGTTTGAGCTGCCCCAAAACAACACCTTGCAGAGAGCACTAGATGAACTGCAGTCAAGGAAGGGACCGGCATCTCCCAAATGAACTGTGATTTTCTTGCAGTTTTATTAACTCCTGCTTTACAAGAATGGGCTGAATTAGCTGGAAGCACAAGCCTTGGCAGGGAAAGACAACACAAGCTCCACTGTCATTTGCATCCAGGTTCAGTTGAGAAAAAACATGCAGTCCACAAAACTCATTTGTTAGTAAGTCTAGAAGGGCTATCACTCCCCCCCTTCTAGCATATCTGCTACATCCCTTACCTCAAAGCATTCATTTTCCTGCTTCTCCAAGGGACTACCTCCTGTAAAACCTTAAACAGGTTCCCTATTCAAGACCAGAGGACAGCAGTAAAGAAGGGTCAGCAGTGAGCAAATAAGATGCCTGCTCCATGGTCCTAAGGGGTGGAAGGTTCTCCACCACTCCCATTCTGAGTCAAAAAGTACCATACTACTCAGATCCCCTTTTCCCTCCCTCTGTGAATGTGTTTGATTATTTAGAGAGTTGGTGAAGTGGATACCTGCAGATAATCCATCAAAAAAATGTAAAAAACTAAAATCACAGAAGTAGAAAGATGGGAAGAAAAGGAGCAGCAAGAAAACAGAGCAGTTCAGGCTGAAGGGAGACAGATCCAAAAGTCTGGAAAAAGCCCTCCTGGCTTCCTTGTGTTGCCATCTACCAAAGGCTCAAACCCTTCCTCAGAGGTACTAGGACTGTGCTAGGCCTAAAATTCTCAGGACAAGACCACCAGAAGAGCTGTCAAAAAACTGCAAGGCCTTTACTCCTCCCCACACCCCTTCCTTTGAGTCTTACTGTGAGGACACATCCAAACCCTTCTGCAGATCATGGAGGCAACATCCTTCTCCTCAGCCCAGGACCTCCATGCTCTGCTAGCTAAATTCAGCCTCAGGGCCATTCCTGCCTTTCCAAACCCTAACCAACCACACTGAGTGAACCACTCACAAACCAAACAGGCTGGGGCCGGTGCTCTCCTGGCTCATCTCTACCAGCAGTCCCCAGTAAACCACAAAGCAGAGAAGTCTAGCTGCAGTCAGCCTGGCCGGCAGCAAGTGCCAAACTAGGTGTAGTATTCTGTCAGTCCTGGTTTGTAGGCTTAGCCCAACACCACTCTCTTCCCTCTTGTAGCCCCTTCTGTCCCTGCAGAATGGTTTTACTCCCTTTGTATCCATCTCCTCGCACTAACTGAAATACTCATTCAACCCCAGCAGATTAAACCACATCCACGCATTACAGAAAACTTTTAGTTTTTTAGTTTACATGCATAAATCTAGAATTAGGAAAAAAAAAAAAAAAGCCTGCTGAGCCAAACAGCACTCAGGGGCTGGTTTGCAGGAAGGACATCTGACGTCCTGCAGGAAGATAGCAGACAGGTCAGACCGGGCCAATGCTCCCTGAGCAGGGAACCACCTTTTGCAAAAGGGATGAAGACTGTGCTCTTGAGCTTGTACTGCCTCCTGACCTGCACTCCTCTTCTTAGCAGCCCGTCACTAGGGAGATTAGCCACTCGCTGCTTTCCCCAGTTCAAAGAGATCCTACAAAAAAGAGCTGGAGCAAAGGAGATTTGACTCCTCCCCACGAAGCACTCAAAGCAGAAAAATATTCCGCATAAAAGGCAAGGACTGGGGAAAAAAGATAACTGACATCAGCACCTAAGCAATACATGAGGGGAAAAGGCTGTTTTCCCTCCTTCCCTTCCACCAAGGAAATTTCAAAGAGGAGTAAGACAAATAATGAAAAAAAAAGCCATCAAAGCAAGCTGGTGATTCATTAAAATAAAAAAATGCATTATGCATTGAGAGCAGTCAATTAGGAGATGCAAACTGCGCACTGTCCTGTCACCCCTAGGGAAGCACAAGCAAGGGGAGTGGGAGGAAAGGATAAGCAGAAAAGGAAAAATTTACAGGCATAAACAATACCCAGCTATGACCCCAAGGTGAGTAGCTTGTAGGAAGCAGCAGCCATCATTAACCCATACAGAGTAGCTGGGAGCCCCCTTTGTCTTTAGATTACTATGCAGAGAATGAACACAGCTACTCTCCAGACAGAGTGGTGTCAACTGAAGCATTACTGCTTTGAAGAAAGTGGGATATTGGTGCCAAATGATTGAAGAAAGTATCCACATTCAGAATCCCAGAGTGGAAGGCAAACTCTGGGAAGCATCAGAAGCAAGTCCTTTCCTTCCCTGGGTTCAGTGCAAGCTGTGTGTGGCGAGGGAGAGTACAAAGGGTTCCCAGTTCCCTCCAGCACAACTACAGCCCTCTCCTTGGGTATGTCCTCTTCTTTCCATCCCCATATCATACATGAAGTCACTACAGGACCAGTGAGAGTGTGAACAGGGCGGCTGAGCCCAATTCTGACAGGCCTCCCCCTTCCTGCTTTGTAAGAACTGACAAACACACCGCTCCAAAAAGAGATCATCAGGATTATCCTCCTGAGCCTGCCCCTCTGCCTGGGCTCTAGCACTTCATTAGGATTCTGCGTGACACTTTTCAAAGCCTGCATCCCTCATTGAGATGCTGACAGAAAAGCAGAGAACACAAAGGTGCTCCCTCCCCTGCAAGGGGGCATTCCAGCCTGCAATTTCTGCTGTGACTCGAGCAGCACCCACTTTAATGAGGGCATCTACTATCTCCAGGCCTAGGTGACTGATGTTTGAGCTTCTTCCTCAGCCTCCAATTGCTCAGTCCCCGCTTTTCTCGGCTGCAGTCTTCCTCAGTTAACAAAATGAGAATATGAGCAGATGTTGCAGGACAAAAAAGTGTACTCAATGCCCAGTACTGCAGCTTCTTACAGATCTTTGTCAGCTGATAATCAGTTTAGCAGCTAAAAGCAAGCATGTTTAGCTGACAGGATTTGAGAATACATCTTGAAGGTTTGTGGTATGTTAACAGTCTCTTGGGCTTTGTAGGAGATGTTTTTGTACTGGGTAATTTGGGTCACTTTTGATCAGCCAGTGTCTTTGGCACGCTGCCACAATTCCTCTTAAAATTTACTGTCTGAGCTGCACCTCTCTTTTGTCCAATCTCCAACATCCTTCTGTCTCTTAATATTTCTGTCAGTCCTGGTGTGTCCTCATCAGGAAGGGCTGAATTACCTTCTAATGAAATTACAAGGCAGATGAATCAAGCCCAGTGAGGCATGTAGGAGTGTACTGTTGTGTAGGTCTGGGTCCTCCTTGCACAGCACCTCATGCAGGTAAGGGAACTCCATATCTTAGAACTTCTTAGGCATATTCAAACTCCTAGCAGAGCTGAGAAGAGTTGTATCACACCCTTAGGAGTTAAACACCTCCCTTAGCTTCCCCAACCCATTCCATTTGTTTTGCTTCCTAGCCCCATTTACAACATTATTCTTTAGAAATAAGGATGCAAAAATGAGTTTTATAGTGTGAATTAATATTCTGGAAAACAGCTTTTCCTAATTTGTTATGATTTCTGATGTTTTCTCATCTTCTTCTCCTAGGCTTCCTGTTTGGTTTGAGTTTGCAGGTAAAATACAAATCCATTTAATGCCTAACTATGCATCACAGAAATGATATATGACAAATTATTACAACAACGCTAAGAACAAAACCCCAACCGTACTTTTCCTCTGGGTTTCCAAACTGTTTTCCAAGCAGAAAACAGAGAGGAGCTGTACTATATCCTTTAGAGAACAAGGACACTGCATAAACTGTTTCTTAGCAACAAACAAACGAATAGCTCAAGTTCCCAGTTTGCCTCACAAAGGCGCAACCAGTATTTAGGAACAGAGAAAATAATGGAAGCAGGAAGACTCACCTCCCCCTTCTTTACAGTCATGGACTGCCGTCGAGGAGTGATCTCCTCATTGATGCTGGAAAGGAAGTTCTGCGAGATCCGCAGGGCATCCTGCAGGAGTGGATGATCAGGATGGCTCACTGGAGTGTGCTTGAGCAAATCCTGCCACCGGGAATACAAGCAAAGAACAGAACCATAAGCAGCACTGGAAGGCAGAAGGGTCTGAGGGCCCCTAACCAGAGCCATGGGACAAGATGTTCCATTGCTTCTTACACACTGGATAAGGCTGTATCTATAGCGGAAAAAGAAAATTATACTCTGCACTTTGTAACACCACTGGAGAGGTATCATCCATGGGCTCCCTCCCCTCAGTGTAAAGGGAAGAGGCTCCTATGCAGCATAACAGCTTAATTTTTGCAGTCCTGCAGCTCCATGGAAAATTTGAAGGGAGAAGAAAATAGGAAAGGGATAAACAGTTTGAAAACTACCCTTCAGATACTTACATGCAGTACAAGTGTGCTGCGAGTCACTCGATCCACTGGTTTGTATAGCAGAGCTGTGAGGAAAAAAAAAAAAAGCAGTGGGAACATAAAAAAGAGGTACCTAAGTACAGGCCCTACAGAGCAACTTGTCGAATGCTACTGAATGTACAGGCACAGGTTTATTAACCAACGAGCTACTAGAAGCCCTTCTCTAAGGTTAATGTGCTACACAGCCAATTAAACACACATGAACACACAGAGGAAATAAACATGCTCCACAGCAAACAAATGCCCATTTGTGAGCATGCCCTGTCAGACAGTGGATAAGGAGCACACACAAGGCAGTACAGAACAACTGCACACAGCATGGCACACTTCCAACAATTCCCTGGCAACCTGCCTGGTCCCAGAGGTCAGAATCGGGCCTTGCACTCTTAAAGTTGCCAAGGAGCTCCCTGAAAGGTTGGCAGTGCATCCCTCCTTCTGGAGTTCAGCATGACACTGTTGAGTGTTTCCAAACCCTAATAATAGGCCAAAAAAGGAAGGGGATTGGCTTTTATATTAGTCATTATGGAAGCTTCATATAACATGGCTTATCTTCTACTATGTGCATGTTTAAAGACAAGCACAATGGAAGCTGATCTTGACCAGGCTCTCTTGAGAAAGCAAAAAACTTAATTACTTCTAGGCTGACATTTGTGCTATCACAGGGCAGTAGATGGTTGTTGTTTTTTTTTTTTTTTTAAGAACACAGCAGTCCTTTGGTTAGCCTGGTTTTGCCCAAAGGGACTCATCAGGTTTTAAGCTGGGCAGGGGCTTACCCATGCACGCATGCAGTTTACTATGCACAAACTCTACTACTTAGCAAAAGGGAACTGATTTCCCAGGTAAAGCCAGCAGAGACTCCATAACTTTTCAGCATTTAAAAAGAAATGAGAGTGGAGGTTTGGCAACAGCCCCCGCACAGTCCTGACAAACCAGTCTCCTCTGCATGGATCACTCACTTTCCAAGGAATTTTTCGTCGTCTGATCTTTAGATTCCTTTGTGCTTCTAGCCTTTAGATTCTAAAAGAAAAAGAAAACCCACGTAGCAGACAGTCAATCGCCTTGAAACATCACATGGGAATGTAAAAGACTATCTGCTCCTCCAAGGAAGGGCCTAAGTGTGAATGGACGACAGCCCTGTCACAGTTCAAGTCAGTGAATGAAAAACATGCCTTCCTTTTAGATAACTTCACCAATCGCCATGTCACAGGCACCCACGTGTCTCAAATATTAATCAGGTTTCTTAGCAGTGTACTTCAATAGAGATGCAACAAAACAGGGAACCACCTACAGCAACAGAGGGATGGTGGAATTTTTAATCACCCGCAAGAGAAAGGCATGTCCATATGTCCATAAAGATGCAGCCATTGTCACAGCATGTGTACACCACCAATAAATAAAGTACAGCATTGGGATTTAGCATCCCCTCATTACACTTCCTTATACTTGTGCCCAGAGCTGGGTTACCATGGACAAGTCATTGTCTTTCATGGCAGAAAAGGAACAATACCGGTGACTTTTCTTGTTGCACATGGACTATAAGGCTGCATGTATCTGTGTGCTGAGCGCTCTGAAATCCTCAGGACACAAACACAAATACAAAAGTATCATCACCATCACTCCAAATACAGTAGGTACTGGCATGATTTCAGAATTATCCTTCAGAAAACAGCAAAACTGAGGGATCGTATTTGCACAGAGCCCAGCATCCTCGGGCTTTAATCTCTGTTCTGTCTCCTAGGTGTTACTGCAATACTATCTGTACATGCTACTATTAATAAATGGGAAACTCCATGGAATGCATTTTTAGTACTGAAAGAAAAGTAAGCACAGGGGAAGCTACTCTACAGCACAGAAGTGGTCAGGCAAAGACCAGAACCTGCTGGAAACCCTTAGTAAAGGGGAGAATAGAAGACATTTGCAGTCTGATGAGTAGTACAGCAGATGTCAACAGGCAAACCTTGCTTCCATTGTTTCACAGCGGGAACATGTTTCATTTTACCTCTTTATCATAAAAATCTAAAGGGACATGCAATATTGAACGTACTCAGTAGCTTTTTCAGAGCAATAAGCACTCCCAGTATTATTCAGCTCTGATTATTTATTTGCTTGTTTTTAAGGACACAGATATGAAGTTCACATTTTCTTGGCAACTGAGTTCTTTAAGATACAAGCACTGCAATGCAAACAGTCAATGAGACCACGCACTGCAGGCAAAGCTGGTGGCCTGGGAAGCCTGAAAAAGCCTTCAAAATGCTTTGATACAAAGTACTCCTCTTAACGAGAGGAAATCAGAGCAGCCCGATAAATAACCTAGATCATCTTTGACACACTTGCCATTTTAAGCAGAAAGTTTTCCTGTGCTACTCTCTCCTCTCCAAGCCAGTGAAGCCTGCGATCCCACAGACAGACATAATGCAAGCCATTACGGATGGCTTTTTTCATCGCAGTCAGCATCGTCATTAGCAAGAGAAATATTTGAGAAGCTCAGATACAGCTTTCCCTTCTAGAAATGCATGCAGATGGGTAGGAATGCATGCACAGAGCTGGGAAGTTCAAAGCAATGCCAGTTGTTATAAGATTCCCTGGGCAGAGACAGCACATAAAGGCTGTCTATAAGATAAACTCTATTAGCCCAAAGTATAAATCGCTGTAAGAACACAAGCTGAAGCAGTGAGTCTAGGGGAGTTCATAACTCCTCCAGAAGTCAGAGCTGCAAAGATACTCGGAGAACAGGCAGGAGTGACATCGCAGGGTACTAGTCAGATTCAGACAGCTCATGTGTCTGAATACCATGACATTACCTCAGAGATTTCAGCAAACTGAGCATTGGCTTGGCAGCATTTCTCTGCTGTCTCCATAGCAACTTCATAGTTATCCACAAAGGCCCGGTACACTCCCAGCTGGCTAGCCTGCAGGAAGCAAAACAGAATAAAATAAACGCTGGGGAAGAAGACAGTTTGGGATGGCCAGCCTCAGTATCTAACAACCAGGTCATGTTCCTTCGCAACAAAGAATCACAGGGAATGCTGAGCAGGCCTGGAAAGACATCTCTGACCTGTCAGCTTTGCTTAACCAAGGCAGGTGTCCCATGCAGCCAGCTCCATCTACCCTGAACTAGTTTACTTACTGGCCTGTGAGGATGACACATCCTTATTACTGCCATCTATTTTTCCCTTCTGAACTGCCAGATTAGTATCTATTAATATTTTAGCTCACTGATGTAACTGGAACGGCTGGCTGTTTGCCACGAAATACGAATCAGACAGGAATGATTCAGCCCAACAGCACAAACGTGACCCACGTAAGCTACTTGTTGGTTTTTGCACACATGCTGGTCACGCTAAAACAAACCCAGATATTAACCCATATCTGCATCTGCAAACATTGTTACAAGGGCAGCAGAGTGCTGAAAATATAGAAGAGATCCAGCGCACAATCTGTTTGGAAGGCAGTGACTGCAGCACTTAGGTGACAGAAAATGACAGTTTTTCAAGCAGAAGAAACATGCCATTGGTCCAGATGAAGATGGAGCAGGTCTCTGAGTCCAGTAATAAGCCATGATCATCACTGAGCCCTAGCAGTGATCCCGTTTGCTGATTTATTAATTGCAGCCATATTCATACCAGAGAACATACGATCCAGCTCGGGAAATCCCTGGGTAGCTTCCAAGCTTGTCTGGACTGCAGAGCAGATTTTATATTGCAGAGCTGCACAGGCTGTGCTGTAAACACGACAGCAGCTTGAATGTGCTTGCAGATGCATGGTCAGTAGAAAGCCAATAGGTGGAGTGCTGTCAAACACTCCATTAAAAAGAAATTTGTTACCAGAAAAGCTTGCACTTCCCTTATTATTTCTGCACCTTCCCTGCCACCTCTGCCCAAGAGGTGCAACAGGCAGAGCAGTAAGCTTTCCCACAGACAGCGCTCTTTTCCTCTCCTGCTCTGTCATAACCATTGTGTTCCCCATTCTCCATGGAGCTTTTTGCAAGAAATGATGGAAGAGAAAAAGGCACTCTACGAAGAACATTACCTGCACAGATTTCTTTAGCTAACGGAGGCTGCGAAAGTGAGCTATTTTCTATGGCACATTTTACTAAACGATTAGGAACCAGTTTCAACTCTCATACAAAATAACATGGTTATGACTGAGCTGATGGAAATTGTGCTCATTTATGCCAGGGATGACCCAGCCCCAACAGTATGGAGAGAATGAAATGAGTAGCTGCCACTGGGGCATAATTCCCTGAAGAAGCTGCTGTCAGAATTACTGCTCATTTGGAGGGCTTATGACATTTAGGTTTGGATGATGCCAGCTAACATGGCAGAGCTTTAGAGTTTCTCCATTACTGCGTGGCTCTTCCATTTCCTACTACTACTGAACAGTCTTTCTAAGCTTTCATTTTCCTCCTCCATGCTTGCCATCATTAAAATATCTATTCCATTAAAAACTGAGCTTCCAGTCAAAGCAATAATGCTCACACAAAATTTTCATGCTGGTTTAAGTTTTCCCTTTTTCAATTAAGAACAACACAATGAAAACTAAACAAGCTGTGGTAAAAATAATCGTCTTTTGGTTAAAAATTTTTCCACTCCTGAAAACTATCTGTGATAATATTTGCTAAATATTTCTTTATTTCTAAAAAAAATGTTCCAAAGTGTTTCCTTTTAGTTATAAAAACTGTACAAAATACTTCCCAAACGTGAGAAGCATATTTCACTCCCACATGCCTGATGTTTTTTGTCTTTTTTTTTTTTTTCCTCTCCCTCTCTTTTCCTTAGTTTCAAGAAAAACTTGCCCAGTGACAGGACAAGAGGCAATGGGCACAAAGCGGAGCACAAGAGGTTCTGTATGAAAGCACTTCTGTACTGTGCAGGTGATGGAGCACTGGAACAGGCTGCCCAAAGAGTTTATGCAGCCTCCCTCCTTAGAGATCTTCTACAGTCACCTGGACATGGCCCTAGGCAACCTGCTCTGGGTGGCCCCGCCTGAGCAGGGGGGTTGGAACAGATGACCTCCAAAGGTCCCTTCCAACCTCAATCATTCTGTGATTCTGTGAAAAGGGTGGAATAACAGTCACCAATGTTGCAAATGGATTGTACTTTGTGCCAGACCACATGAAATTCTAGAATTCCTTGCATGCACCATCTGTAACTTCAATCTATGGTGCTTTGTTTTGCAAGATATTAAAGAGAATTAACGTCCCCAGGGACCTCAGGATAATAGCAAGGATTCCAGTGTTTATCATCAGATTGCATGACATGACCACAACTAAACAGTCTACTCCAAAAGATTTCATCTTCATCCTCTACAGATGTCTTCTAATGCCTGATGTTCTTGCCGTCTCTCTCATCTAGCTGCTTCTCATTGCCTGCCAAAAATGATTAGCTTTGCCTCATCCAGCAACAAGTTCACAATTCCCTCTGATACTGTACCAAACCATCAGAAATTGAAACTGCTGAGCTAGCTCAAAGCTTCCTGCACTAGGGCAATTTGTTTCTTTGCTTCTAATACTAACCCAACAAAATGATCAATTAGGTTACAAATGCACAAGAATCCAGGGAACATAAAAATAGAGTGCCACTGAAGGGCCTGTGATCACCATCAGCAAGAAATGGTCTTAAACAAAGGCCTAAAGAGCTGTACAGTGAGTCAAAGCTTGCTTGACAACCAGCAGTGGTAAAGAATATCTTCAGCTCTTCTTCAATTAGTGCTACGTTCATTATTGCACAACACTTTCAATGCAGTGTGCGAGGTTTCCACTTTCAGCAACCTTCCATATCTTTGCTTCAGCAACCAGCAGCGGGTGGCTTTGTCTTCTTAAACCGGTTGCTCAGATTGCGTACGCAGAGCTACTCACCAAGGCACCAGCTTGACCCGTTCTGGCTAAAACATGCTGGCAGTGAAAAGCCGATTCCCATATTTTCATTTTGACCTGCTGGCGTGCATGGGAAACATCTTCCAGGCCCTTCTCCTCCTCCATAGGCGGTGGTGCTGGTACTGTGCTACACAGCTGCTAACAATTGAGTGACCTTGGTAAAGTGCACTCCCCATCCACTAAAGCCCTCACTGGAATGTCACTCCTACCCTGAGAATCAGAGGCACCTCAGGAATGCAGAGATTCTTTTCTTTTCTAAAAGGCAAAAACCAGCCCGTCTAATCCTTTGCTCTCTGCACATGTTAGGGGAGAGGCTAAAGGGGTCAAAGGAATTTCCTAGAATGCAAACAATTTTTCATCTGCCTCAGAAACTCAGCAATTTTAATTCAGCCTCAGGAACATGCTTTATATGACTTTGTCCTGTTCTGCACAGAGAATTTTGTTTAAGTTGCTTGGAGGAGTCTCAGTAGCAGATCAGCACAGCACAGCAGCAAGGGGAATATCAGTTTTCTACCACCATACTAGTGGTAGAAAAGCAAAGCCGAAGGTGGCGACCATAAAAACAGAAAAGCAGCACAAGATAGAGCAAAGCACCACAGACTGAATGGAAGTATGTGTGAGAGAGCTCAACAACAAGGAGAAACACTTATCTTTCAGTGTTAGAAAGTACTTTTTTTTTTTTTTTTTAAAACACTGCCATTCTCCCATCTTCCTCTAAAGTAGTAAATGGTTTGATGACATTGCAGACACCCTGGAGATTCAACATTTCTGTAAAACTATATTTGTATTAGTAGCATAGCTTATTGGAGTCTTTAATGAACAGTAATGAAAGAGCCACTTTTGCTGTAGGCCCTTCACTGCGGCGAGGTAAAGCTAGAAGCCTGTCATCTACTCCAGCTATGGGCTTTCACCCCTTTAGTCTATGCAAAGTCACCAGAAGGAATTATAGCAGCACCTGTGAGATGAATGAGAGATAAGGGAAGGCTTGGTGATGGCAGCTAACTCACCAGCTTTTGGAAGAGGTCTCCTACACGTTGCTGGTGACTCCACTGCTGCACTCGGGGAAAAAGCCCATCATAGAATTCTTTGTGGATCTCGTAGAGCTCAGGCACTTTGAAGAATATTGTCTCAATCTGCTGACTAGTCAGCACGGGCTGAGAGGTGGTGGCAGCTGCTTTCAAAGGCTTCATAGGCTGAAATGAGGAATGAAGGAAATCATTACCACGCAAACCAAGTGCATTCACCCTTGCCACATTACAACACATCCTTCCAAAGAGCTGTCCTATTAGTAAGTGATATTTGCATTCACGTAACTCCTGAAAGCTAGACATTAACAAATTCTCTCATGGGGATCAGCCACCCTTGGTATATGGATTTTCCCAGGATATTAATGGTGTGATTAAAATCCCTTTGCACTCAGTTTCCTCAATCTTTGTTCAACTATAGAGCAGCGTGCCTAATAATTAGCACTGAATACTGAAAGACAGGGCTCCTGTACGCTAGCACACTAACATCTCTTTGGTTGCGCCATATCCAGTCCTTTCCTTAGACTTCTCTTTCTCTCCTGGAGAAGAGGAGTAACAGTTTTTGCACAGAGCAACTGACAACCCAAGGTACATGAAGTTCTGGGAAATTTCGGATGGAAGCAGCAGTGAAAAGGGAAGTACCAGTGTTTGAAATGGTATCTATGACCAGTGCCTACCAGCAGCAGGGCCTCCAGGTGGCTCAGGTAGGTTTCCTCACTGGCCAGGATTCCTGACAGGACCCATTTTCTCATCTCCAGGCCTTTCTCCAGATCTGGCTCACTCTATAGTGAAGTCATTAAAGGGAAAAAAAAAAAAAAAGAATGAGGATGGGGGGAAAGGTATAACTCAACTGACCACAGCATATTCAGTTATTTGATTTACTTACAGACTAATGAAAAACAACCAAAACACCTGTGCTTAGTGTCTAGCTTCTAGAAATACACGTAGATAAAAACATCAAAGAAAATTTTTATTTACCAGAAACTGATTCCATTTAGATTATTTACAGGTGTTAGCTTTAGTCATCCAACTTTGGTGCCTCAGCTAAGTGCCTGGGCTTCTTCACATAATTCAAAACTTAGAACTTCAAAATTCCAGATTTATCCTCCTAAACCAATTGTAGGGTCCCCTGGTTATGTGCAGTTCACTCCCTCCTCCCATGAGCGTTCTCTGTGATCTTATTCCAAAGCCACGTGTTTCTCTACGCAGACAGGATCACTTCCCCTGTATCTACACAGATGCGCATGAATATAGAGCAGTTACAGCCTGACACGGCTGTTAAGATGGCTGTTATTTCTCCCACTCTCTACTGTTCACTAACTTATTTTTCAGTGCCAGCTTGTATTATATCTATTTTTAGTTAGAAGATGGAATAATCAGCACTGCTTGGAATGCACTTGCTGATCTTCTTATTGGGATTCCATGAAGCAGTTCTTAACCAAAACAACTGAAGCGAGAGAAAAAATAAATACGTTCATGGGCAAACGTACACACCAAGGGAAGATTAACATCAAGTGTTAAAAGAAGTAATAATCTCTTCTTTCACATTTCAATTATCCTTCTTCTCAAAAATGCTACCTGAAAAATGTTTAACCTGATAAAATGGAATATTTCCATAAATTCTGAAAAAAAAAAAAAATTGGCCAAACAATGAAGGTTATAAATAATGAGAACACCCCCACACACACCCTTTTACAAAATCTTATTTCCAGTTCTTTTTATTTCTGTCATTCGCAGAAATGGCTTTTTACAATTTTGCACCATTTTTACGTTGTTAAATGTCTCCTAGAGTACAGTCATTGGTTGGATCTGAAAAAGTAAATACTTTTCAGGGGCTTTGGGTGGGTTGTTTGGGGCTCCATCCTACTCCTGTTAATATCCAGAGGAATCTTTGGCTATTGATTTCAGCAGCAGGAGTATTAGGAAACATAACAGCATGTTCCACTCTTATCGGCTGAACATAAAGTCTTTCTATAGCTGATTCTAAAAAGCTTCACTTAGTTTAGGGTCCTACACTCTGAACCTTGCAAATGTACATATGAGGTTCATTATGGAGAGAAGGTACCTTGGCTACAGGTAAGCTTACAGCAACTATCACATGGAGTGTGACTTTGAGCCCACACACCACACTAAGAAAGAAATGGATCCTCACGCTCCCAGATATTTTTAGATTCAGTCTCATCAATAACAACTCTGATTTTTGAATGCTTTCATTAAATTTCACAAGCTAGTTTCTAGCCTAAAAGACTTTGCAGGAACTACTTTATGAAAATCTTGTGAGGTGTCAAATAACACCAACACCTCTTAAATGAAAGTGGCAGACAGAAGCTGTTCTAAGTAAATGAGTAAGATTTACACGCACGTCAGGTACTACATCGAAAGAAGAACTTGTCTTTGCACCCTACCTTTCAGTGAGGCTCAGTAAGAACCACATTGCCTTTTGAAATCTTGAAAGGCCATCTCAAGGAACTAGGAATTTATAATTCAGCAGCCACATTCAGTAAATTTAAGAAAAACACCAGTGACAAACTACATGGTAAAACGAACACTGCAACAGATTCTTTGCATCTACAGAGCACCTGCTACAGCTCAACCAGAAATCTGCAACAATATTATGACCATTCCTTATGATTTCTGTACCGGTGGTGCCTGGATGTCCACCTCACGGACCATTGTCAGGCATGGTACATACAGGTAATCAAGAAAAACAGCACCAAGAGTTTAAATGAAAGAAATCTTTGTTAAACAAGGCAGGCATGTAGCTGTCTGTGTGAAGCTCCCAGGAGCCCTGATGCAAGAAAAACACAAATCTCTTGGTTTCCAAAGATTTCTTACAACATTTACAAAAGAAAAACACAGCTTCACAAAGAAGCATTGAAAAAAACTAACTGCTCCAAAGTCTCCACTGCTGAGGATGAGGTAACCGGTCAATATTGACACAGCACTATAATTATGTCTAGCAGGTTCTCTTGGAGGAGGTGAGGGTTTAAAAACCAGCTGGGTATGTTTGTAACATCTGTAAAAAGCAGCACATGATGACAAGTCGTTTAAATGATTCAAACTTCCCCATCACAACTGTGACACAACAGCTTTCATTATAGCACTGAGAACAGCCTTCCTCTTCACAAATAAAAGCTTTAATTTATAAGCCAGTTCTTGCTGGGCATCGTCAGCTGACAGAGACAGCATTTTCTGCCTGAATGTTAATTTCCTCTCTTAAAGAGACTTGCTTTCAAGGAGACAAACATCTCCCAGGACACACTACAAGCCTTCCTTCCTGGCCGTTACCGCAAGGTCACATTGAGAAGTCCACAGTATTGTCCTAATCCTTCTTATAGGAGCATTTTCCAAGTGCAATACTTGCAAAACTCTAGCCTCAGACCCAGCCAGCCAGAGCAGGGCCTAGCTGCTTTAAGCTACAACGCAGCAGTTGCTGAAGAAACCCTCAGGGGAGTTTATCCAACAATCGCAGAGCACACTGCAAGTTTCCAGTGCGATACCTTCAATTTACTTACAGATTCCTCGAATGTGAGGAGATGATCTCCTGCTGCTCCTGCTGTGTCAGGGATCAATACGACACCATGATGCTGCTGTCTCCATTGTGCTGCCCCTCTGCATTTCCTCCTGAGAACCAGTGCCCTGACATGAGTTTCCTGCTGAGGAAGGCCTTTTCTGAAAATGTCATCTGGGGCTGCACTAAGCAGCAGCTCTTGCTGCTAGATGAACTTCTGGAAACCAGCCCTTGTTCTTCTTCAGCCTCAAGGTGCATTTTAAGTCATGCTTGTTATGAAACTTACTCCAGGACTGAGAAATTCACTGGGAGCTGGTGCCAAAACCAGGGAGAAAAAAGTTTTTTGTTTGGTATTACAATGTTTCTCCCTTACAGAATTGGGAACAGGCTCACCTGTTCACCCAAAACAAGTCAGAGCAATTAGCAGGCAAAGATACTGTCATACCATCCGTCCACTCTTCCCTTAAAGCACATGAAAATCTGATGCACCCAGCACCAAGTGCATTTTCTGCTTTGGCCGTGTCTGACAAAAAAGGGGAACAAAGAGCAACCCTACGACCACAAAGCCGCACTGACTGCTCTGTTTCTGTACCCCAGGCAGAACGGCAGTTAAGAGAGGGAACGTCCTGGGCCTATGTATCAAGCTCCCCAGACACACACAGTTTCAGGGAGGCCTGCCAAGGCTGGACACTCGCTTCCCTTACCCTGGCAGGAAGGAAGCAGTCTGAAATCTTCGAGCTGCTTGTGGCAAGGGGAGGAGCTGGTACCATGTCCACCAGACCACATCAGCTAGGGGAAAATACACCTATCAACCAAAGTGCAGATGGGACGTTCCCAGCAGGATGTGGGAGAAGCCTACGTTGACAAACTCTAACCACTCAGCAGGAAACGCCAGGTGGGCAGCAGTCCATCCCAGGCTTCCTACCTGGCTTGGTTAGCCTGTTCTTCGCTTGTACGAGTCTGACTTGTATTTCATGTTCTCACTCTGTCCCTACCTCTTTGATGCAGGCATCCATTTCTAGCCTTTCTCCACTGCCCTCCCATCTTTTGACTGCCTCTGTACCCACGTTTAGGAATAAATCTGTCTTACAGGACTACCCTGGGGCAGCAGCCAGAGCATTCCTGTCTGCGTGCCATGGGAGCCGTGAGGACCAGTCAGTTCTGAACAAGCAAGCTAGAAGCCAGTGCTTTGCTCCCCACCCTCACAAACTTATATATAAAAAAAAAAAAAGTGGAATGGTGGAATACAGTATAAAGGAAATTTCACAGGTATCTCATGCCTATAATGTTCTGCTGTTTTCTTCTCAACTGGGTGGTGCTTCTTGCTATTCCAAGGATTTAAAAACCAAAAGACTGAGTCACAGTCATAAACGCAATCTTGCAACCTGAATCAAGGCCAGTCAGAGGGGATTGAAGCACTGAAGATATTAGAGAGTGTGCACACACTGGCTTCAAGCCATGGCTGTTTTGAATGTGTTTACAGCTTGCCAACCTAAGTACTTTTGTTTACTAACTAGGCTGGCATTGCATGTTGAATTCAATTACTGCAAGCCTGAGATTCACCAGCTCCAAGGATTGACAACTTCAGCTCTTCCCTACTCTGTTTAAAGAATGCAGGGCTTTCTGGCTGTTGTTTAAATTAACAGCAATAACTGTTTTATTGCAAATGTTAGAAGAACACATTAAGAATCCAGAAACCACAATGTGCAAGACTTTGCAAAGTGGTTGCTGCTGGAACAGCTCTGTAAGGAGAATCAGTGCTTCAAAGTGGGCGTATAAATGGCACTTTAACTCTCAGACCTTCCTGTGGTACAGCATGTTCATATGCTGTGCAATGAATGTGTTCAAAAGAGAGGTTTCCCGTAAGGACAGCAAGAATCTCATAGAGAAGCTGACAGCCTATGAAAGAGAAAAACCATTCATTTTAATTTTTAAAGTGTAAATATCTTTGAAAGCTTCTGCTAAACAGGCTGGAGGTGTCTCATTGTCTAGGTTATATTAAACAGGGCAAATTCTGCAATCAAGCCGATCATGCTCTATGCAGGGAAGGGAAAGAGCAGGGAGAGGAGCCAACATTATTTATAACATCAGTACTGGTGTGCCAACTCTCCTCAGGAAGGGCTGTACATCCAGACAGAACCCTTAAGCACCACAGAGCTGGAGAAGAAAAAGAAAAAGTTGCATCTGTTGGGCATGGTGAGAGAAAAGTGGCAGTAAAAAAAAAAAAAAAAGAAAAGAAAAAACCACCAAATACCAAGAGGGAGAAAGGAGAAGGATTCGGAAATGCTGGAGAGGTGAGGAGAAGCCAGCAACAGTAGTACCAAGCAGAGCTGTGAGAGCAGTAATCCCATTTATTGATGTAGCTTCGGAGGTCAACTTTTCTCCCCCACATCCTCTGCTCCCCCAGCCTGTCAGGACTCAACCTCAGTAGGATAAGCAGTGCACATCCCTCCTATTTTGCAAGGAAAAAAGTAAGATGAAGGAAATCTGACTGTTCTGCTCCAGACATGTCCCGATACAAAGCTTACACAGAACCTTAGGCAGCCATGCCAGTTTTCACTCCCCTTCATGCTCTGGAGAGTCTGAGTCCCCTTCCATCCTGCTACACCCAAGTGGAGGACAACAGAGCAAATGACAACAAAAGGTACACCCTACAGATTTGTACTTATTCATTTATTTAAAGAAGCATTTAACATCTCAAAGCATTCAGAGGAGCAGCATTTAAATTTTGTCGGAGCACTTAAAATCCTGACCCAAAAAAAAAAAAAAAATCAAGGTGCTGAGCATCTTCGTATTGGTTAAAAGCCACACAACAGATTTCTAGACATGCCCAAGACAGGTGCACAAAGGACGCTAAAAAGGCTCCTTCCATGAGCAAGTGGATAGGAGGAATGATGCTTAATAGGAGGCAACAAGACAGAGATGGCAGAGAGTCCTGGGCTGTATTTAAGAGAGCCAGTAGGGCAGCGCTGTCTGCAAGCCTATACGACCCTGGGCTCCCCCAGGGTCACAGCTTCCAAGGACAGCTGGAGACAGCTATACACTAGAGACTTTGGTATCACTAGAAAGGCAGGGAGTAAGAAGGTAAGCCACTGATGCAATGACTGTAAGCATGCTGAACTTAGAACTACCATGCGCTGTTATCCTGGAGCTATAACACAGCTTCCCCTCCCTGGCGCCAAGCTAGGAGAAGAGTCCAGAACCTGCTCAGCCACAGCCCTGCTTCCCAGATGGCTGGCAGATACTGGGAACAGGAGAATCTAGTCTGAGGACTGGCAAAAGCTGCCGATGCTGTGCCAACCAGTGGACTGCACAGCAGAAAAGGGAAGAAATTCTACCTGGAAATCTTTAAGTACCAGCCAACTTCCCCTCCAAACAGAATATAAAGTAGGAATTAGTTGCTCATCTTCAGCACTCCTGCCTCCCTGGGGGTGATGTATAGAAAAATTGGAGAGATCCATTTTGGGAAAAAAATTCACCTCCTAAGCTCTAGAAAAGTGACTGCTCTCATTTCCTGGTGGTGGGGGTGCGAGTGTGGAACCAACCTTTCCACAGGCTGTCCTGCTCCCATCTCCACAGAGCCCAGTACCCTCAACCCCACACACGTCTTTGAGCCTGGCTTTGTTGGTGAGCAGATCTTGAAAGGCCTTCTCATCTTCACTCTTCCCATTGCTCTAATCTCTCCCCACATGAGCAGCAGCAACAGGATCACCACCACTGAAGCTTCCCATCCTCTCTCAATGTCTAGCTGCAAAGCAACAAGCTACCCACTCCAAAGCTCTTGGCAATAACTCTCCTCTAGTGAAGGGTGTCAGTCACTAACACTGCCCGATGTCCCAATACCTTCCTCTGCCCCAAGAACACTGGAGCAAGCTCTCTCTCCATCCTCCTCTAACTCTGTCCAGGTATCTTCTCTACTATTTACCCTGACTGTATCGGGAGGACAGAAACATTCTTGCTCTTTCTGCTCTAAGGGACTGAATTAATACTACAGATTACAAATCCTGTCTGACACCTTCTGAAGGTACCAGTTCTGTCTTGTCTGGCAAATATTCAGGTTGACATTTTCCAAGACAAGTTTCCAGAATCTGGGGGAAGAAAAACGACAATTCAACTGTTACAAAAAGCAAGGTTCAGGAAAATTAAATAAATAAACAAATAACATGAATTAGTGGAACCTATTTCTCCCTTTTCCTCCTTCCCCTGTAGGCTTGCTTCAGAGCAACAAAGTTTGGCAGAAGCACTGGCTTTATGCCAGGACATGCTTCAGCAGCTCAGCACGAGATTCTGGAAGAGCCAGAAGAAGGGGTACAACCTGGATTGCTCAATGCAAACATTTGCCAAAGCCTCCTTACCACAAAAATAATGAGTTGGGATGTTGAGATACACATTAAAAAAGCCCGTGCTGTTTATTTCCTCTCTAGATTAAGGGCAAAACTAAAGCTGGTGCACTGCTTGTGATGCTCCTTGGATAGCAGCAGGTGTTTGTGCGACAGACACAAAGCAGGTAGAATATAAATACATAAAAAGCGGTACAGTTTGGAGGCAGACCAGTTAGTGTCTTTTAGTCTGCAGGTGAGAGCGGGAACTGGAAAACGGATCCCAAATGACAAAGATTTGGAAGAACACGAACCTTCTGGAAGTCAGCTTGTGGCCCTTGCTTCCTGGAACACAGAACACGAGGTGCTGCGAGTCAGTCTCCCCACACACTGAGGGAACATGAAGCCCCTCTGCAAGTAGTGCAGGTGGTATCCTCTCATTCTCTTTTGAAACAAGACACTGCTTTTGTCACTCTGCACCTTCTCTGTGCTGGCAGGGTAGACCAAACGCAGACCCGCTTGACACACTATCCAACCAAACGCTAGAGCTGCTATCAGAAGACGGAAGGATTTAGTCAAACACTTGGCAGAAAAACATAAAGCCCCGAGCAAGCCCACAAAATACGTCAAAGCGCATTGCCTTAAATGTTCAGATATCAATGATCCAATCTCCAAAAGCAAGGCTGGTCTCATGGATGAGGCAGACGAACATCACCAGAATGCTGCTGTGTCTGTGATGCTAAATGAATCAGTCAGAATCATATTTATTTTTAATTAAAAACAACAACAAAAAATTATTGTTTGCATGTTTTCCATCTTCTGGGTACCTGACTGGAGTGCTGTTAACTCTTGGTTCCAAGTGAAATTAAAGGGACTTCCCTTTGAATGTAAAGAATGCATTAAAAGGCAGAAGCTGGTTTTGCAGAACATTATGCATCTCACATTAAGCACCCAAAATTAGCAGATGCTTCCTACAATCTCTCTACCTTCATTACCTGTGGTTAGCGATCATACTGTCCTCTTATCTCACAGGAACATTGCAAGGATAATTAAGACCTGTGTAGCATTCCAATAGCATTTGGAATTAATAGTCATGTCCAAAGGAAATTAGTACTTTTGTACTCAGAGCTGAGTGTGAACAGAGTCCTGCAAATAGGTGTACATGTAGCACTAGAGATAAGACACTGAATCCAGTGAGTATCCTTCACTATATACACTGCACAATGCAGAAAGCCCACAGAAAAAATAAAACAGGACACGACTGTATACTTGAAAATTATTATAAAGACTCAAGATGAGGCTATAGGCAGAAGGCAGGACTGGATAATCAGTCATTTCTTAACTTCTGAATGACTTCACAATTTTAATATTTTGACAAAGTGGTATATATATAGCACAAGTGTTATGTTGTTACATACTGTAACTGTTGATTTCTAGACTCTGGTCACAAAGATAATCTAAAATTTTCGTAAGTAATTGCAGGCATCTAAGAAAAAAACAAGAGGACAGGACAACTATAAAAGCAAGCACATGCAAACAAAAGTGTTTTCTGCTACTCAGGAATAGTAACAAAAAAAAAAAAAAAAAAAGACTTGCATCCTGGTATTTCAGGCTTCCGGTCCCACACCATTTTATGTGCTCGGCTCAGCACAGTGTGTTTGACACTTAATTTTGATACTGATGTCTTTTCCACTACAGTTGAAAATATAAGCACAGTAAAACTCATCTAACAACTTATGATGACAAAGTTTGGAAATTTTTTTAGTTTGTTTAGGAAATAATTAACCATAGATAAGCTAAGCTCTTCCCCCTTGCTGCAGACCCTCCATCATGAGTGGCATTGTCATTTGTGGACTAATTACAGACAAGATCAGCTGAAGCAGTTGAAGTTCATGATTAAAAGTCTAATCTGTATCAGGACCCCTCTTTCTTCTGGAAACAATAAAACATCTTTTTTATAGTCAGGGAGAAGAAAGCAGCGATTTATGTTAAAAATATATTTTTTAAAGTCAGTCTTCAAGCATTATTAGGATGATTCTAAAGTTAACTACTCTTAAATGCTTATGAGACTATATTCAAACAAATCAAGAACGAGATGGAATATTAGGTAGTGTCTCTTCCAGGCCTCCAGTTACAGACACCATGACAACTGATTCTTTGAAGATAACTCTCAGCCATATGACACCACATAGCATTTTTCCTTTAACCTAAGAAACACAACTCGAAAATCTCAACCCAATATTAAAACATTCTCGGAGCTTTTGAAATTATTAATGATCATTTCTTCATTCAAAAGATATGCTCTTGCATATCACAAGAATTCTCATCCTGAGAGATAAAGAGGCATCTCAGAGTTAATAGGCTAAAGCAGAAGCAGCTAGCTAGATTTCATGTTATATTTAAATAAAATAAAGCAAACCAACAATCTATGTACTTGATAACGCTTTAAGAGATCTTGACAAGAACAAGAACACTGTCTCAAGTAGGCTTCTTAATCTAACACTCATTGTGGAAAAAGTAAGGAAACATATGATATGACACCAACCAATAGAGAGTTACAGAAGGATATATACAATGAATGCTAAATAGCAATGGTTTGTGGAACTTGTCCAGACTCTTGAAATCATTTCGATGTAAGATAAATAAAACTGTCTGATAAAGCTGATGGTGTTGATTTACGTGTACATTGATATCTGTCAAATACCCATCATCTTCTCCCATGACACCTTGATTAATAGGACAAAACAACACAAAGTCAACACAAATTAAACTACTTAAATGACAGATTTCAACGTGTCATTTACAATGTGGGAATTCAAGGTTGGTTGGCTACACTGTCTTAGAAATACAGAAGGAAGGAAGCGACAGTTGTTCTTGTGCTATTAAGCATTTTTATGAATGACTTGGGAAAACCAAAAGTCTGCAGATGACAAAGACATTCAAAGAAAAAGCAATTTGGGATTGAAATGCTCTGCAGTTTAGGAAGCAAAAGGATAAAGACAACAAACAAAGGTTTAAAGGTGAACAGATCAATTCAAGCTAAATACAAGACAAGACATTTTTGACTGAAAACAGCAGTGTTGATAGTTATTTACCAAAGCAAGTGGTAGACTCTCTACCAAGACCAAAAGCACACCAAAAACAAACAAACAAACAAACAAACAAAAACAAACAAACAAAAAACAACAAAAAACCTCAAGTTCAAAGTTAGAGTCATGCTAATGAACCTGAAGCAAAAATAATGCAAGATAGCCTGAAGGGCCACATGAAACCACAAGTCAAGCTAGGTGGTCCCTTCTGAGTTTTTTATGTCATAATTGATTATATAGACAGGTATTTAATGAACAGTAAAATTCTTTATGAGAAGTGGCCATCTCCCACTCAAAGTCACCCTACTTCAGAGCTGACAGTTTTAATTCCTGTTATTCCATTTTCACAGGGCAAAGGAAATGGATCGTATATTCTAGATGCTTTATCAAAGCCTTTAACTTATCTGAAAATAACTCTAATTTTCCTTGTGAAAGGCAAGGACAACCCACAGGTACAGATGCGCACATTGAACACACCCCCTGAATACATCTATAATTTAGAATGTTTTGGCCCAGAGTCTCCTTTCTGAAATATCTGGTATTTAGAGACCCTCTCAGCAGCAACTAAGCATCATTTTACCCCAATAAAATCCACAAAGGATGAAAAACTGAGTCTTAAAATCATACACACACATCACTCAATCCCTGAAGTTTAGGCTTAGCATCAGCTAGAAGCCTCAATTTAACTTTAAATATACAGTATCAATCAGGCCACACTGTATTGTATCAGCTAATCTTTCCTACCATGCTAGTAGCCCCCATCTCTGCTCCCTGTTAAAGCAGTCTACCCCTTCAAACCTTCAAGGCTCTGCTAACTCCAAAAAGGCAGGAAAGGACTCACTGATTTTGTAGATTCCAGAGACCCTGAAGATAGGGTGTCTCGGCTGCCTCGACTCTTGGAACTGAGATGGGGTGAAGATGAAGGCGAGTCATCAATATAGGGCATCATATCATGATGTCGCCTCTGTTCTTCAGCACGGTCTGCATCGTACGCATAGCTAGGTGGTGTGCCACTGAATGAAGCATCTGTAAAACACAGGAGAAAAATCTGTCTGGTCAGAGTCAAGTTGGACAGGAGACAGAGAGACAGGCTGGTCAACCAAGGCACTGCCGGCCTCCCAGCTATTTTGATTACTTATCAGCAAATCCAGAGTCAGTGATAGTTAAATATAGACCAAGTGGAGGCGTAAATTTAATTAAACTCCTGTTGTCATCAAACGTTCATTTCAATCATTTTAAGTCCTAAAAGGTAAAGTCCTTTCTGATACATAACATTGGTGTTCATTTAATTGCAACTCTTTCCCCCAGGTTTTGCTTCAAAAGCACTAGCATCAAAATCAATCCTTCTGCAGGCTCCATAACAGTTATGTAGTCTGGGTTTAGGAATGCAGTGGGTTAGGGTAAGACTGTTTTTTCTGTGGAACAAGAACAGATGATACCCCTGCCAGTTTAGCAATCATAGATAATACATAGCTCAGAAGAGAAACGGTTGGACTTGATGATCTTGAATGTCTTTTCCAATCTAACTGATTCAATGATTCTATGATTCTAGAAGTCTTTTCAGACCTCTCAGAACAAGAGGACTAGGAAAGAAAGGTCTTGCACGTCAAGTGAACTGTCCTACTGCCAGAAATAAAATCCTAAGAGGCTCTGTTCTACTGGCTGCCCCTCCTCCTTAATTTTGAGACTAATTCCTTAAACAAACAAACAACTACTCTGCTCTCCACTACCCCCCCGCCCCGCATCCAAAAACAAACAAAAAATTGACAGTAGTACAAAGAGACAAATTAAGCATTATTAAGCACGAAATACCAATGAACTTCTGCAAGAAAGATGAGTAGTAAAACTGATTCTGGTATCTTTGGTAGTTGCATACTGAGACTGTTTGTGCAAAAATCTGTATTAAGGACACACATTGAACAGAACAGCTCCCTCTACCATAAATTAAAAGGTCTTATACCTCTCTGCACAAATATACACAGAGGAACATAATTTTGCTTTCTGCACAGTGGCACAGCAGCACATACACCTTGCCTGAGGGAAGCAGGAGACAGCTTTACACGGGCCTGTTGCTGATACTGTGCACGTGAAGCACTTTCACCTGTCAATGCCCAGAAGCGGTCCTGTGTGCCAGTAACAGCCGCGCATGGGCCACTGAACACAAAATGGCAAGTTCCTCTGCCTCTTTCATTACAAGTCACCAGTCACAAAATGTCACTTCTCCCCAAACTGAAAAATAACTACAGGCAGATAAATAGATCCACTTTTACTGTAGCAGGCATGCCTAATGGGAGACAGCCACAAACAAGGATTTTTTTTTTTCCTTAAAAGTCAAAAGTTTTGTATTAAATTCACACTGGAACACAATTTTTACTTGTAGAAATAATTTTTACTTGTTTTCACAAATATCTAGGTTCTGCAAAAATAATAAGCAGCAGCTGCCAAGCATACTAATAATCCTGTTATACATCACTAAGGCAGGGTGGAGGAGTAACATTTTAAAGCCCACTTTCCTCCCTCACAGTAAACTCAGTTAAAGCATGACTCATTCCAGTAAGGGATGTGAACTTTGTGTGGAACAGAATAAAACTTGATCCATGTGGCTTATTCAGGAGGGAGAGCTGGTCCAGGGAATTTATGCAAACAATATACTGAAAACCCAACAATAAACTCCCTGTAGAAGTGAGCCTCTGTCTCAATTCGTACCAAATACCACCCAGCTAAATAACAGCTACACATAAGGCCTTCAGGCTGCTGAATGCCCATGGCAATATTATTTTAACAAGCTCAGTGAGTCTTATATCACCCACCCCCTCATGGTATTACCTTGTACTCAAGCCCTCAGAGTTCCTCAAAAGACTTTTAGATTGTGCAAGGCCGCAGGAATGGGGAAGGTAGGGAAAAAAAAAGTGGAATATGTTCTCTGGAATGGACTTTTATCGAGATGTTAGAGGCTTTCCAGAGTTTCTCAACTGTTTAGAATACACCCTATTAAGTTGATTTGGTAAACGAAGGCTTGAAAGGGAGTTGCTGAAGTAAGGACAATCAGTCACAAACAAAAGAGATTTTTAGATATCCTTAAGTTGGATAATGCTTACATACCTGCAAGCCAACCAAATCTCATTCTTGAATCGTCAAGGGCCCTTTGGCTAAAAGAATACAGAAGAGAAGACAGCATGGTCCTTGCCTTGCACTACCCAGACAGGCAAGGAAACACTGAAAGGAAACAGTAAAAGTAACCTCCTCTACACGCAAGAAGGTTGGTCTTCTGTTGGTCACATGAAATGTTTAGGGACTGTTTTGACTCCAGAAATCAGAATTATAAGTAGGAGACACCATCCTTCTTCCTTGCACCTCTGCACTATTTATGCCATATTAAAAAATAAATAAATAAAAACCTAACCTAATGCAACTTCACTGGAGGAATGCAGATATTGATTTCCATTGAACTATCCCTCGTGCAGTTTTCTAACCCAAGAAGCCTGAAAGATTCTGACAATTTAACACTGGCATTATCCAGTGAGGAACATCAGTATAGGGTGCTTATGTCAGCTTCATGTCTTTGATCAAGGAAGAGTTGTTCCTCCTTCAGCAGTTTCTTCAAACTCCTACATAAAGCAGTTTCTCCTGCACACATGCAGTAACAAGACTCTGTTGCTGTGCAGAAATTAAGGCAGGAATATTTCTTTCACTCCCAGTGTTCACTTTCTAATTTTATAGTTTGCTCCATTTCTGTTAATGGGGAGTGAACTCAATCTAAAATATATTAGCAGAAAGGCTTGCAGTGAATCACAGTATTTTCACTTTCCTCACTTTCTCCTGCTAAGAAGCAGGCTTCATACTTGTAACTTGCATAACATATTCTGTCTCCTACTATACAGGGAAACCTTTATCTGAAAATGAAGGAAAGGGAAGGTGGAAGACTTGGGGTTGGAAGAGATTTACTCCTAGCATTACAAAAAGATTTGGTCTACCTTTGAAGCATTCACTTCCTCTCCCCATCTATGAAAATCAGACACCTCAACAAGGAATGAAGAGTGTCAATCTATCAATGTCACAGACTGCCATGAGATCCATGCAGAGAGAGCTCCACACAGAATTTAAAATTTTAACACTGTATCCTTCACACATTAAAAAGCTTTGAAACAGCTATAATCCTTCTTCTTTCCATTATTGCTGTATACAGCACTGAAGTCCACCTACAGAGATTTTAATTATCTCTGAGGCAGACAGACCATCCTGCTTTTATTCCACCATTTATTCCAACAAAAGCAAAGTATTACTGTAGCCAGATACACTACGCAAGTCCTAATACTAGTAACAGAGGTAGGCTTGCATCTCTGTGATTAAAGGGACCACTGTTGCCAGGGAAACGAGGTTATTCAGATCTCCTAAACCCAGCACAATGCCACGCAGGATGTTCAGGCTCTACCTGGGAACAAAAAGACTGCAGCAAAGAGACTGGAGCCAGGAGCTCACAGGACACTTCCAGCTGCTCTGGGTGCCGCTCGTGTTGATGGCAAGTGGAGCCAGTAGCTGGGCCCAAGCAAGAGCACTTGGTTTCTCAGCCAGCGTCCCGGGTAGGGCGAGCATTCAGACGGTTGTTAACTCTCCTTTTAGAGCCAGCCAGCAAGCCGTCAGCAGCCTCCTGGGAGGGGAAAGGGCCAGAGGAAGATGAAATAGAGGTATGACAGACAGTTGCTGACAGGGGACAACGAAGGAGAAAGGGCAGCAGAATGAGGATGATGCGCTCAAATGAGAGAGCACCAGAAAGATACCGAGGACACTTGCCCGCGTGTGTCCACTGCGCCAAGGAAGTGTCCATGGAACCGGTGGATGCCACTCAGTGGGCTCTACTCAGCCACATGAGTAGACAAAGGAGCAGAAGCCAGATAAGCAATCTCAGGGAGCAAAGCACCAGTGTCAGCTTGGCAACGTGGCCGTTTAACCCTACAGAGGCTTGACCCACAGTGCTTGTCCTCTGATAGCCAGGCGCCAATGGGCAACAAATGCTCACGTTTCTCTCACCTCGCCAGCAGGATCCTCTTCTCTGTCGGCAACTTGTAAGAGATCCCATCCCATACAGAAGAGTGGCAGCTGTGACTTAGGTGCTGAGAGGGCTTGTTTCTGTAAGAGTAGCTATTTCTACCACTGTCCGCCTGATAATCCGTTACAGTACCCTCCTGCACCAGCACAATCTTCAGTTGCAATGAACTACTTGGGGCAACAAAGGCTTTTCATCAATTTTGAAAGCAGTGCTTAAAAAACTCAAGCATTTACTTCCACTTTTGGTTCTACTGGCAATAGCCCCCTTGGCTTTGCTTCGCTCCAGCTTTTATGAGCCTGCTCCACCATCCCCCTCCTCAGTTACTGCTTCCATCGTCTCACCTCCCTTTCATTTAGTTTGGTTTGCTCAAACTCAACACTCCTTTTCTCTGTTCTTCCCCTCCTCTAAACTGCTCCCCTCCCTCCCTGCATCAAGTTTCACCTTGCTGGGTGGGGGGGGAATCTAGCAAATCTGCAGTTAGATACAAATTCACCGGTACTCAGTGACTGCACAGCAGGACTGCTCCCTTGTCCGACTGCCTACACCCCTCCTACTGTGTGTCACCTTCATTCCTTGGGAATATGAGATCAAGTTAGAGATCGACTTTGCAAGCAGGAAGGAGAAAAAGAAATTAAATTCTAAGTTAAAAAGAAAGACTAGCTGTATCTAATCCAGGGCCACACAATGGTTCAAGTGTCATACTTTCACAGCATCACAACATCCACAGCTGCTTGAAAGGCTTAAGAGCAGCATGCAGAGAAGCTTCCAGGCTAGCTGTGCTCCAGCTAATCTCACTGAAAGAGCACTGAAGCCACAGCAGCACACACCTGCCTGCCTAAGTAAACACCTAGAACCCTGAAGTGGGCGGGGAACTTGCACCTCGTGCCAAAGCCCCACATCACTGTGGCTTTATTGTAAATGGTATCAAGACTAGCACAAGTTTGCAATGTCCATACTCACTCCAAAAACATTCCCGTAGCTGCAGAGCAGAAGACAGCTAAGGCAGTTTGCATGCTCTGAGTGTGCATTTCCATGCCAGGGAATGCGTAAGGCCACAGTTTGACAATGCATTGTCTTGGCAGCAAGAAGGGTCTAAGGTTTCCACCATCAAGCCATAAACCATGGCACGACCCTTTCCCTCTTATCCCCTCAGTTGTACAGCCCCACTAATGGCTTTGGTCCAGATGAAGAACTCAGCCAGCTCAAAGAAAAATATCTCTGGCAATTCCCTTCTAAGCTGGATCAGCTCTCTGATCTAGTTCAGGGCACAGAAATCCAAACTGAAAGGATACATGCGCAGTAGTTATGGAGTAGGCATACTTAAAGCTTGTAGAGTAGCTGAAAACAGTGTATTAGCAAAGCACTGCTTGAGTTTCCTTCAGTAAGAAGTTTGGTCAATTCTTGGATTTTATACATGATTGGTTTGGGGACTAATTACCAGTATGCAACATTTTTTATTTTTGTATTTTTGGTAGCTTTTATGTAACCTTTAGGTCAGTAATACACCTTCCTGACCTTATCTCCAACTTTTACATACCACCATTTGCTTGGTGATGAACAATGCAAGTTCATGTAACCTTACTTCCTAGCGCTGGCCAGGCTGCTTGGAGAAGGATCAGGGGTTTCAGTCCCAGTGCTGAGCACGTGTAGAAGTACATCTGTGTGGATGGGCTGTGAATGCAGTTGCCAAGGGAATACAGCAGCACTTTCTAAAGAATAAAAATGTTAAACTATGGAAAACTGAGTATTTTGCTTATTTTCTTGACACCTTCTGAGTCATCATCTTCAAAACCAGAAAGTAGCGCACTTGTACACTTTTGCATAAAACTGAGATACACAAACAATAATTATACTGCCTACCTATACTAGGAGCCTGTCCCAGAACAAAGATCAGGTATGGAGGAAAAAAAAGCTGCACTTGCCATGTCAGGTCCCTATGGCTTTATTCTTCTCAGACTGATAAATAAAAGGCTCCATTAGGACACCAAACAGATTCAAAACAAACTGTCTTATTACAATAGAAAGGAGACACAGAGCTGGAAGACAGTACACCTGCATATGAAGATGTTTAGTGAAACCTGAAGCCACCAGTCAAATATAAAATCAAGTTCATTTAGCAAAAAAAATAAAATATCCCACTATTTTGCAAATCCTTCTTCAGTATTAGGTGAGCAGGAAAACAGAGAGGCAAAAAGTAACAAAAGCTAGATCCAAGCCTGCCTATGGCCTCAAACATTAGTCTTGTATTAAGCACATGAAGAGAATCCAACTTTCAGTGCTAACTGGTTGACTCCTATCATGTGCCGTAGAAGAGAAACATCCACACAGGGTGATCTGCCTTACCACTGCTGAACAACCTGTTTGGGAGCATGGGTTGCAGAAGTAGAACTGTGGTGAAATACACAGCCCACCCACAGGAAACTCCCATCAACACACAGATGAGGCCGAGTTAAACAAGCAGTTTCACATAATAGAGCCAAGCTGCAGTTTTCCATCTGCGGGCAGACATGAAATGGGCTCTGAAAGCATGCGGTATGTCAATAACTTGCAGTGAAACAAGCTTTAGGGAATGAGAAGGTAGCAGTACCCCAGGAAGAGAGGTTTCTAAATACAAAGCTGGACACTGGAATGGCAACTTCAGCTTATACCAAAAGAGGAGTTCTGTGAATCCAAAAATTGAGCAGATTTTCCTGAAATCACCATATTCATTTCAGATTTGGGTCCTCTTCCCTCCTGTTGTAACAGACTACCTTTCTGCAGAAACAAGTATCTGTCACATGTGAAGTTTTGCCCCGTGCCTCATTTGCTTTTAAGGATAATGGTGTGTGTGTATATACATGTAGAGATTGAGAACTGCATTGTATTTTTGAAATGGAAGACAGAAAAAGCAATACTGAAGCAGCAAGACAGCTGGTGGCTCTCTCTCCACCCTCCCTCCCCAAGCGGATCTCAGGCTATAGACTTTAACCAGCCCCCAAGAAACTTATGTCTCTACCACGGTTGAGCTTTATCCTTACAGCAGACAGTGCCTTTAAGTCTTTAGGAGATGAATTAAGTGCAGTCCACTTTTAATCTTTTAGGTGTGTCAAACCCAGATCATTAAATGTCTAAAAAAGAAGACTAGAGATCTGTAATCTCCATATATTCTATGAGGATTTCATGCAGAGACTAGAGGACAGGTCTGATCAGTTTGTAGCAGCCTGTTACTGAGACATGCTGTTGCGTTTTGCTCTGATTAGAATTTTCCTGGAGACAGATTTAACATCTACACAGATCGAGGCTCCGTGATCCAGCCACGAACTGCAAGCTGGGAATACTGAGACCATTCTCAACCTCAGGGAAACCTAAAGGCATCCTCACAAAGGACAGAAAGAACTGCTCACTAAGGTTACTGAGAGGGTTGTTACTATGAGAGAAAAATTAATGAAGCTAACCTGGTCATCGAAGAGAGTCCACATCTTTTACTAGACAAAACTGCACTGTAGCACGCAAATTCCAAAGATTTCCCTTCTGCCAGCCAGCACAGCTTCCTCGCTGCTTGTCTTTGTTTCAGACAACTCCGGTTTAGCAACCATGGAGTGCTCCATGCTCAGGAGTGCAGACCAAGCTGTCATCCACACTTTACGTGCAGCCAGGCTTGCAAACAGTGAATGCCACAGAGGTCAGCAAGGGAAAAGAAGCAGAGGTGTAAATTCCCACCTCTCTAAGACATTTGATGCTTGGATCAGTTTCAGTCAAACTGAAACACCATGAAGGAAGCACAATCATCGCACACCACAAACTAGACAGAGAAGCCCATCAGATGGTAACAGTTGTGATTGGGAGGAAGACAGGCTACATATTTTGAAGATGTGGCTTTTCAAATACAGGGTGTCTCCACAGCAATTTGTAAATATTAGGATACACTACAAATATGCTGTATGTAACTAACATTGGGAAAGAAAGTTACCCCCGTAGTTACTGCAGGAGGCAAGACTTGAACGTTTCTGACAGCTGACTATGCCTATGACCTAGTGGCTGCTACGTGCCCTCCAAGGCACTGAAGAGGTTTAATCACTGTCACTTAGAGCCCTAAACTTCAGTCAGTAAACACACACACATGTATGAATGAGGTATGTTCTCAGCATGAGTGGCTGCAAACATGCTGCCAAGAGCAAAAGACAAATTCTGATCAGAACTGTATTATATTCCTTTCAAGGAAGAGTGTGAGAATACTTAACTCACAGGGCAGGCCACAGCCCAAAACAATGAAACTCTTGATGTCTTTTTTCTTTTCTTACTGTTTCTCCTAAATGTTTAGCACTAAGTCATATTGCACCATGTAACACCCCGTAACGTGGATGAACAACTCTCAGACTCCTGCCTTGGAGACAGCAGAAAGTGAACCTGTTTCCATCCAGGGTCTACATCTTCAGATTCATCCCCTGTTCTATGTTTTCCCAGGCAGGCTGGAAACGTTTCCATGTTCGGTTCATGTTGGCAGTCAGGCCACTAGATGTTCTTGGCAAAGCCAGTCCCTGAGCAAACTGGAACGCCTTTCCAGTTTTCTTTTCCATTCCTTACTCAGGATTGTGCACAAAGTTTAGCTGCTTTGATTCACTGCAAGCCTAATAGGCAGAGACTAAATTTTAGGTCTAATCTTTCAGAATTGAAGCCTTTTTTCACTACGAAAATACAAGCCCACGTAGATACATCCACAAGCACATGTAGGCTCGCAGGAAAGGCACCACAAACTTTAGCGCTGACTGGATCAGAGATGTAAGCTGACTACAGTGAAGAAAAGGTTTCAATGAAAAATAAGGTAAAAAAGCAAAGCAAAACAAAATAAACAACAACAAAACACACACAGCTATAAGGAGAAGAGCCAAGAAGTCAGACTATTTCCCAACAAAAGCCGCATTAGGAGAGGTAAAGTTTTAGGATTCAAGCAGTCTCCACTTTCTTTGTAGGCTCCTATCCGTTTCCCCCATTGTCCCGTAACAGAACTGTTTGCAGGGAGCACAGCAAACCGCAGCAGGAGCTGGCCAGGCTAAAAATAACTGAGGAGTATTATTTCATAACACAGAGCAGTTCCCTATTCCATTTCGCTGATTATCTCCACAAAAAGCATCAGCATAAACTGAACAGAGAGGTGGGATAGAGCAAATGTGACTGTTCAGGTCAGCGTTACTGCTGTGCTCAAACTACAACCTTGGTTTCCTTTCTAAAAAGAAATCTAGTAACAAAGCCTAAAAGAAAACTGCGTGTACTAACCACACTGGGGGGGCTGCTTCTCCCTCACCCACTATGGTTCTATCACTTGTCCATGAATGGATGAAAATTCCAACAATGATCAACATACTATTTACTATTATGTTCGAACAGTTGTTTCAGAGTTTTGCAGCCACTTGAAACAACATTTGGCAACAGGATACTCCAGAGAAGTAGAAGGGATTAGAAAATTAATAGAAACAAAATGGACCAAATTGCCACAGCATGATCTGTTAGCAAAAAAAAAAAAAAAAGAAAAAAAAGCATATACTCCATTTCCTGTATTTAACTAGAGCAGACCAAAAGTCCTGCCGTGCAGGGAGGAAAGCGCCTGTTAAAACAAGGGTTTAACTGAAGTGACAGGTTTGTGCGAAGAGAAGGGAGGACCAAGCCTAGGTTGCACGGGATATTTAAAGTCTACTCAAAAAAAGCAGTAAACGTGCTAGATAAGAATACTGGTCTGTTTCCAGATCTTCAGCCTCTCTCAGGATGAGTTGCTTTTGCTTTTTTCATATCGCTTTGTTTTCTCACTAGTGCAGCTAGGATGTTAAGAAACCAATAAAGCTAGCCACTGTTTTCTTGTTTACACTGTAAATCTAGCCATTCACATCCTTCTTGTTACACTGTTTAAAAAAAAAAAAAAAAGCCATTGGTTTACCATCTTGGCCTTGAACAAGCAGCCGAAGCTAAATGCCTTCCTAGGCAGATGGCTCTGCCTACACCACTAACAACCTTTTCTGAACACAGCTGCTGCCCAAGCTCAGTATCTTCCTGTCATCTGGCTGGAGAAAACAACGGTTTTGGTGTGGTTCGTAACCATGGCAAGGTAGTTACAAATTTTTTTTTTTTAAAGGGTGCTGAAGGTAAAACACAGCTCCTCACCAACATTAATAAACACCATCTTCCCCCCACCTCTTTTCCTTTGAACCTACTAGATAAGATGAAGGTCACTGGGATCACACGTCAAGGTTCATTCTGGAGTAGGAAGTTCTCACCTGACATACCTGACACACCTTTTCTCCCAAACTGCCTGTTGCTTTTTTTTTTCCTTCAGAAGAGCAGATGAAAGACCTCTCAGTCTGAGCCTATGGTGTTCTCCATCAGACACCAACAATACTGTTTTACACTTCAGCATCATCGACTGATTCACTGCTGTTCGCATTTTATTAAAATATGGTGATACAAGAGAGAGCTTATTTGGGTAATACAGATGTTACACCATTTCATTCAGTCCCACCATTCCCCAGCATGAATGAGCCAACAAGTACCATGACTTTGAAGCCATGCCAAGGGGAAGTGCCACTGAATGCCAGTGAATTTGATCCAAAGGGAAACAAGACCCCACAAGTCCCAACTAAGATGCAACAACCTCTGTAGATGATAGTCTCCCCAACAGCTTTCTTCTGTATCCAAACCGGTATATACAAAGCAGAGCTCCTGCGTGGACAGTAACTTTCAAAGCAAACAGTCGGAGGTCCTCTCACCCAGTTAGTCACAAAGCAGTTTCGCACAGTAACTTTGCACCAAGGCCAAGAGCTGAGCTCTTGCGACTCCCTGTTAACTTCAAGGAGAGCTGGTGGATGTGCAGAGGCACACAGACCCAGGCAGGATCAGAGCCCAGCTGCCTGTGCAGACAGCTGTGATTGCAACGCATGCACTTCTCCAAGGGAACTCAGAAGCTGTAATTCAAATCAGGTGGTGCAGGACAGAACGGCAAAGCAGGACTTACCTGTGAAAATAGCTCTCTGCTGCAGGCTCCAGATTCGCACTATGCTGTACTGCGGATGAGGTGGCTGAGGGCTGTTAACAGTGAGGACTCATTCCCAGACAAGTCACACAAGAAAGAGGGTTTCAGGCTGTATCCCCCCATCCCCACTTTCCTTCACAAGGCCTTCTCTTTCCCTAGTGGTGATAGAAGCTTATTAGGGAAACACTCTTTTACTGGATGCAAAGTGGCAAAAAACACTAAATATATACACATATACCACAGAAGAAGATTGATGAGTTGTCACAACTGTCTGGGTTGTTCCAAAACACAGGCTGAGCCCAAGGGATCCACACTAGACTCCTGAGACTGAGCAGTCTGCACACCAGGGTAAGATTTTAAAAGTTTAACCAGCATAGCATGGATGCTCACATGCAGAGCAGACACAGCCAATGACAATGTTTGCTGCTGTTAATACTTTCATTTCCTAATTCCACTGCTTAATAAAAACAGGTAAAGAGAGCAGCTGAGCAGTTAGTCATAGAACCATAGAAAGGCTTGGGTCGGAAGGGACTTTAAAGCCCATCTGGTTCCTGGCCCCTGCCACGGGCAGGGATGTCACCCACCAGATCAGGTTGCCCAGGGCCCCATCCAGCCTGGCCTTGAGCACAGCAGGGATGGGGCAGCCTCAGCTTCTCTGGGCAGCCTGTGCCAGTGCCTCACCACCCTCTGAGTAAAGAATTTCCTCCTAACATCCAATCTAACTCTCCCCTCTTTCAGTTTAAAACCATTCCCCCTTGTCCTATCACTATCTGCCCATGTAAAAAGACGCTCTCCATCTTTTTTATACGCCCCCTTTAAGTACTGAAAGCTATATATGTATACAGTCCTGAGCATAACACAAGCCAGAAGCAGAGCTAGAGAATTAGTTTACCCCAGAGGAGCTAGTTCAAAGCAAGAACTTAAAAACAATATAGCAACAAGGGAAACATTTTTCTCCTTATTGTTTTAAAGTTACTTTCTCCTCTTATTTCCAGTCGCACCTCCCTCCCAAAAGAGACGGACAACCGTTCCCCAAGAAGAAGCACTGAAATTCCAGGATTTATAATCACTGTGGTCTGACACTGGCAGATAAGGACTGCTTCTGATTTCAAGCCTGAAGGAAAAACAAAGAAACAAACAAAAATCAGTTATTTATCAGAATTATGACCTACTTAGGAGGTAATAACCCGGGATCTCCTCCCTCTCACCTTTACAAGCAACATTTTGCTAGAGAACAAAGCATTAAAGAGGAAAATAAGTGGGAGTAGCCAGAATAGGAGGCTGTCTTGCACGAGCTATCAACCACCAGCAATACTGCCACACAAACTGCTCACGAACAGCCCAGGGCAGTTCCCAGCAGGCAGACTGGAAGCAGCACCCACTGCGTTAAGAACCACTGAGCACCTCATCCCTTTGCTTGCTGCAGCACTCAAACAAGTGACTTAAAAGCATCTTCTGTTCAGCCAAAGCAATGAGCAGGCCTGAATGCCCGTGACTGGCACTTGAATAGTGGCCGTGGAAACACTAGCTATTTGATGCTCTGCATGAACTGACACTCAAATCTGTGTTTTGACAGGTAAAAGAATCTGCAATCCAAGAACCACCATGAGAAGCTCCAAGGAGGGCCATCTACAGTTACAAAGATAAAAACCTCAAAATGAGACAAAATCTAAAATTTTCAAGCCACAGAACACAGGGGCTCCAGAAGCCCTTTATACGATGCAAGAGATAACTGAACTTTGTGCACAATTGCGTTACAAATACACATATGACCTCAGCATCTTGACTACACACCTGAGAAATAATAGAAACCTAAATGATTTTTTGGTCTCAGTCTATTAAAGTTAACAGGTGGGAAAATATAAATCCACATCAATTTCTATTGCACTGGACTCCTCGTATAGCCCAGAGGTATGCAGACAAAGATGTTAGACAGGATAAACTGCTTACTGGAAGGATCATTCACTTGAAAACAGAAGAAATTGTCACAGTTATGCTCCCCCCATCAGACAGAAAGGATCCAGGCCATGGTTTCTGTCTTGACCGAACCATTTTGGTATGGAAAAAGATTAGCCAGACACAGATACTCTGAACTAAGTTGAATATACAGCTAGTCTTTGTGTCAGTAACGGCGCACACACCCAAAAGCATGGCTGCACTCCTCCATGCGGCACAGCTGTGGCCTCCTGGCAGCATTAAAGCTTAGCTGCCTTGTATCTTCACTCCTTTTACTAGAGAATGTATTTATTTACTTTAATCACTTGCCTTTCATATCATGTTTGTAGGCAAACATTTTGAGTGAAAACTTCAGAGCAAAACCTAACCCTCTTTAAGCAGAGTAAATGTACAACCAGAAGCAAGTAAAACACAACAGGGGGAAAATAAAGGAACACTTGTACATCAGCACTATATTTAGATACTGCTTCACTAGGACTTTTACAGAAACTTGGAAGACGTGTTGTGTTGATGCTTGGTCCAGCCTTAAAAAGCTTCAAGCAATTTCACGCAGCCCTGAAATAGAAGTTCTGACGTTTTAGACTGCAAGCTGCACAAAACAGATACTGTTCAACAGCACAGTAACTGTTTTCTACACAGCTTCTGCATGCAACTATGTTTCCTGGATTAATTCTTCACTTTTAATTTCAGCAGCATTTTTAAACAGCAACTACAGTGCCTGGCAGCCTAATGCACTTTGATAGGTGGTTTGAGATAACTAAAGAATTAATAGGACAGGACAAGACTCGTGTCAATATTACTACAGCAGAAAAACAGAAATACTACTTCTAAGTCTCTATGTGGGACCTGAGGTGCCAAACGTGCTATCCGCTTGCATAAAGTGGAAAGTTAATCCCTGCCCCAACAGTTGGGTTTGCACAGACAGAAAACAAAACAAACACAAATCAAACAAGCAAAACAAAAAAAGTTTAACACAAGATTTGTTTTACTTCCTCAGAATGGTACATACCACAGTACAGACTTAATATAGTTCCTAAAACGCACCCACCCAACACTATGGGCACAATTTGATTACAAAAGCTGCATGTGGCAACAGAAATTCTGTTCAGAACATCAACACCACAAAATAACCACCACCTTCCAGAATCTCCTGTTCTATCTCAAATACTCATTTTTCATCAAAAAAAAATCCAAAAACATTAAAAATATGGGGGGGAAGGAAGGTATTTTGGGAAGGTGAATTATTAAAAGGGGAGTACTGGTACAGGACATGGGGTTGATATTTTGGTACCACACTGGTGCCTCATAAACCCAAGTAATTCAGGAAGATAAACATTTAGACCCAAGCTACTTGTGCAAATTTTAGCCAAGATCCCTGGCCAAGAAGCTTTCAATCAAAAAAGCGTAGGTCATAAAATCAGCAGGTATTAAAGATGCTACAGAAAAGGACAGCAAGTAGTGACGGAGGAAACAGTTCACACAAATGAGATGACGTATCCTCGGGCACTTTCTTCTTCTTAATGATCATAACCGTTTAAGTCGTTAGTTTCACATCAACAACACAGGGCTTGTGGACCGCAAGTGGCTAGAAACAGAAGGAACTACAGGAAGTGAAACGTGCCTCTCCTATCCTAAAATAAAAATGGGCTGGAGCTCAGTACCAACCGATCATTTTATAAAGGGCAAGCTGTCTTTTAACAGCAACCTGGTAGAGATGAAAAACGATGGAATAGCCTCATTTTTGTTTATGGGTTTGTTTTTAACAGATGGGGATGAGAGGAGAAGAGAAACAAAACAAGCGTAACTCATTCCTTTTACATATTACTCCAGAATGTAACAGCCAAGAAAAACCGTGAAGACTTCATAAACAGCTGCACTGATGACCCGTGCGTACCGATGGATCTTAATAGGAGGTTTTCACAAAGCTGAAAGCAGAATTCAGGGAGCAATGTGAAGCCAGCACACCCTTGTGCCCACCAACCATCTTTCAAAGATTAAATCACTGAATCCTCAGTTTTGTGTCAAGTAGATGGGGTCTCTGGCCTTTGATTAGGATGCCCCTCATCAACAGGAGCACAAGGATCCACAGTGCCCAGTTCTGTTGGGAGATTAGGTACACTTTCTCCTCTGCCTGTGATTAGCATCAGATATTGGCAGATAGGAGGGGAATAAGTAGAAAAAAATACAGCTGACCCTTGTCATAATGTAGCAGCACGATGGCCTAGACATCCCATAAACTGGATGTGAAGCAAAGGACTTGGTTGTGCAGCCTTAGTCACTACCCATATGCACTACAAGTCACCACAGGACCTTAAAACAGTCGGGTCCCTCTGCCAAAGCCTGGAGGTTTCATCTTAAGCATACAGTTAACCTGAAGTCACGCACACTCACTGTTCTGCCTCAAAGGGCCACAGGAGCAAAGGCAGCGAGGACCTCAGGACCTGAACACTCAAGTAAGGGACACTTCATGGAGTACCACAAAGTACTGTTGTTTCTTGGTTACGAGGATTTGAGCACAACATGAGCCTCCTTTCCATGGCTGCCTCTCTCCCACAGGGAAGGATGAGCGCTGACAGGGCCCTAGGGAACAGCAGCCACTACTCCTTTTCTCTGACTGCTTCTTGGAAACTGAGTTCCCCATGGGACCTGGCAAAAGGCCAAGGTGAAATACAAAATTTAGTAACAACAGGATCTGCAGCACAACAGTTTCCCAGTGCACAGACTTTTCCAAAGGGATTACTGGCTATCAGCCAGTCTCAGAGGGGGCTCTTTAGAGGAGGTTGGCACTTGTCCCAGTAGAAAGTGTCAGGGGATGACACAGCCACTAGGTAACAGAGGCATAACAACCCAGCATGCACTCACTAGGTACCAACCTCCTTCGAAGATCAGGGAAAAGTAGTTACTGCAACAGAGCGGGGGTCTTTTCGGATGGCAATATTAACTCTACAGCTACTGGCAGGGCACCAAACTGCTAGAGCATCCCTTAAACACGGGAGCTTAGGCCTTCCTCCTCCACTCCAGGGCAGGTAAATGGCGTAAGTGGAACCAGTGTTGACCAGAGACCATCACATGCCTTGGCACCCCTATGAACTAGTCTCACAAGGGCATTATTGACTGACACTCTTTCTCACCAGGTGCACATCTACAACCAGCAGATACTACCGGCACATGAGACTGCAGACAATCATGCTGTGCCTTGCACTGAGGAATACAGAGACAGCACAAGCAGGTATTAAGAAAGTTGTGCATTCAAAAGGCACTCGTTTAAAACCCACCACCCTGCAAAAACCTGGAATGATCATATTGCAAAATACTAAGCTTCCCTCTGGGTATATGATTTCCAAATCCATACTCACCTTTAAGGAATATAAATAGTCCAGAACTAAAAATGTCCCTTTCTTCCAGTAAAGGCATTTTCACTCTAATCTGCCCTCTAGATAGGCCAGGTTTGTCTTTCCCCTTTGCTTCTCTCTGACCAGAATGTAAAGATTCTTCTTACCTGCTATTCTCCAAGAACTTCAGACTTTCCTTGCTTAGCCCACAAAGTCTGCCAAGATGTCAAGCCTCAAAAAGTTTTTGTATGTGAATATTCCTATTTCACTATCCCCAGCATTTTCTTGAGACAAGAAGAAAGCCACAGTCTAGAGCGGTACAAGTGCCTGGATACTTGGCATGCAACACAGCAGGTTGCCCTATGCAGCTCAGTAAGAATCTTTGAAGACACATCCAGTAAAGATTTTTACCTCCTTCAAATCCTGTTCACAACCCACGTTTCCTACTGAATGCTGCCCATGCCTTACTGAGATCCTGAGAATGCAACAGCATGGATCACGTACACTGAGATCCTGAGAATGCAACAGCATGGATCACGTACACAGCTCTCCCTCCACATCTGGAGGCCTGCAAACAACGGGTGGCCAAGGCTGCTGCATGTGCCAGGAAGCTTTAGGCACCATGCAATCTACTCTGCTGCTTTTGTGGTTCAGTGCCTAGCCTCAAAACACCACCTTGCCATTTTGAACCTACCAAAACCAGCTCAACTAATGGGCCCAAATGCTGCATATAAAATATATATACTTAAGGGAGCGGGGTGGGGAGCCATGAATAGAAGCCTTTATGTCAGGAGTTACTCCCCGTCTGGTTGTTGTGTATTTTAAATCTCTCTCTCTCCACCGCCCATGGTTACTGAGTTTAATACAAGGGAGGAGGAAACCGCCTTGGACATGCCCCTCCTGCTTAGCTTCTTTAAATGGTAAGAGGTTCCCATTTAGTTTCACCACATGTACCTGAAAACTAGCATAATCCACTACCACAGCTAGTTATTTTATATATTTAATTACTTACAACACAACAACTGGGCTGGTCAAAGCTACCTCCCTGTTCCCAGTGCTAGTCTTTCCCCTGTTCTCATGCTGGATACAAGAAGTATTACATACAATGGCATCCAATGCCAAAAAACTCTTCCACTCTTTAAATAGCAGAGCCCATGAGAGTGATCCTACAGAACAAAGCTCTCAATCTGTGTTGAGAAGAGCTCACACATGGAAAAAGAAGTGGTATTTCTTGGGACGTCATTACTTGCAAGCAACAGAACACAGACATCCTGTAGTAGTGTCCAGAAGAAATGGAAGAAAAAATTGAAGGCTTGAAATTGTAGTTATAAACAAGCAGTTGCTAAAAAGGGAAACCCATCAAACAATTTTTTTCTGCACAAGCAAAACAATCCCAATAATTTCTGAATGCTCTTTCAGTACTCCGTCCAAAGGGTCAGGAATTCGTAGTTACAGAAACTTCTACTGCTTTAGAAGAATTGAAAAATTTCTCCTGCTTACATGGTGAACACATCTAATGCCAGCTGTATAACAGATTATGTATGTGAGTTAATGCCTCTCCTGGCAGTAGTTAGTGGATGACCCTGTTATATCAAAATTCCACCACAAAGGATAAAACTAACTTACATGGAAATAGCTTTGCATTGAGTGAGCTAGAACTGCAAATTAGGAGGACTAAAACTTAGTTTAGGTAAGTTTCTCAGTGCGAGGGTAGGGACAAAAATTTGAAGAAGAGTAGAAGAGCTGGTCACAAACACAGAAGTCAATCCAAAGAGATAAGATGGCAAAGAGAAGGTGGCTTTTCTGAGAACGACAGCTGGAGAAAGGAAGTCCTGGCATGCAGGAAATCCAAGACAGAAAGCACTTTCCACGCCTCCAGGAGTGCTGGAAATTACTATTCCAATAACTTAAACTCAATTGCTCATAACATTACAGCTCTCTGTATGCAATCAGACTGTTCTGGAAACTGGCAAAACTTACCACTCCTCCCAGTATCACTTGGGAAGCTCATTACTTGGGAGAATGTGGTACAACAAACTCGGAATTCTCTGTATCTTGCATATGCACAACATTTTGCTAAAAAAAAAATAATAGCCAGTGATTCACAGCAATCACTGGAAAAGTCTCTAGGAAACTCTCTTTTGCAAGGTTTGATAGTGTGGCACCATGGTCACTAAGACAATACAAGGCACAAAATCCTGCTGTATATCTAATCCCGTTGTGTTTAGCCATCTGGGACAGCAATACCTTTCATGCAACAGGGATGAGCCCTAGTATTTAGAAATATAGCCGTTTGTCTAGAAGTCCTCTCTAACATGTATAGAAATGCTAAATTTATTATTTTATTCATTACTATCAGGACATGTGACAAAGACAACCGCTAAGATCTGGGTATTATTGAGAACAGTTCAGACTCTAGGAAGAAGCAGAATAGTATCCAGCGATGCCTTGATTTCCTCCATTTTAAAACTGAGATATCTGCTTATATACAGAACTTTAAAGTAAAAAAAATAAAAAAAATCACAAAATATTTGGAGATCTTTGGGCATAAGTCAGTCATTACAGGTAACATTAACTCAGCTTTACTTACCTACGCTAGCCACTTGACAGACAGTATGCACACAACAAATCAATTTCCAAAGAGGAGACGGTTTGGTAAGTGAATTAGGACAGTCTACATAGCTAAGGACTGAATTCACCAGTTGCAAAGAGGGGAAATTCCAAAGCATCATTCAGGAATAGCTTTTCTGAGACAAGGAAAATTAGACATCTTTAGGTTACTATAGGAACAAGCAAAACACACCACCACGCACAACAGCAGGATTTCAGAATTACTTATATCCAAGACCCCCAAAATCTACACATTTCCACATCATCACCAAGACAAAATGTACTATTTTGCAATCAAGCTCTTATGGACACCATACTTTACTCCTCTTTTACCTTTCATATTACCATCCTTCAAAAAAGCAAAAAAAAAAAAAAAAAAAAAAAAAAAAAAAAAAAAGAGCAAGGGCATGGAGGAAAAACTACATCAGTCACAAATTCATAACATTTATGTTTTTTACCCCTACATACTCCCTTGAGCTGTGATTTCACAGATGCCAGTCCCTGCAGCTAGTCTTGGGATGGGTTTATGTAGTAATTGACTTGGCATCCTCTTGAACACTTGCACATTATTATTTTGAGAGCTTACAGGTATGAAGGTCACTGTATGAGGGCATTCCCCTCTCTTACACATACTCCACTTCTCTTAAAATCATGCTGTCACACAAAATCACATCCAATGTCAAGGGTGCTGCCACATGAGGAAGCTTGACAAAGGCAAAGCCAGCTCCTGGATACATCTATCCCACCACCACCCCTCCACTCACACAGACAGGCTGTACAAAGACAATCTTCTGGAGTCTCACTGTCTGTACTGAGCTGCAACCTGCTACGTGTGCTTCTACAGAATGACACTTCAGTAAGTAAATAATTAAAAGAAATCTGTAGGATCTGTATGCCCTGACCTCCAGGACATACAGCCAGACTGCTCACTCAGCCTAGGCGGGTTCTACCGCTCCAGAAACCCCCGTATTTGCAGTGGGAATGCAGCTGGGTCACTGCCGTACCTCAGGAGACCACAATCATAGCTTTAGCCACTTGACACCAATCCCAATTATCTGGTGTCTTTTTTTGTTTTCTCTAATCAATCATTCCCTTTAAGTCAAATTCTGGATTTTCCTGTTGTTAAGAACTGGGATTCACTGCTTCAGCCTGGCTTCCTCTAGGACACATGGGGAGGAGAGATAAGCCCTCCCTTTCAGTCAGTGCTGACTACAGATAAGCACAGGGGCTTTATTATTTTCCACCTGGTCTCCACCACAGAACACAAGCAAGGATAATCTGCAAACTTGACAGGTCGAGGAGTGGAAGAAGCAAATGCTTCTTCAGCAAGTCCCAGCTCACTAACAAGGTCTAAGCAACAGGACACATTATTTTAGACTCAGGAAGTAACCAAATCTTATAATTCCGCAGGAAAGAAAATTAGTTCTCCTCCCTAGCAAAACTGAGGACAAATAGCTGACGTGCATCACCATTCTTTGGAGAGCAACAAGTACTGGCAAAGCTTTTTAAGCCAGCCCTTAGTGAAATTAATTTCCTTTAATACAAAGCAATTTGAAGACCACAGTCAGAAAGATGAGGAAGCTTTGCCATCTCATCCTTTGCACTGAGGCACAGGTAGCAACACTTAGAAATGCCAAAGAGGGTAGAAGGGGAAGAAGAAAAAAAGAGGAAAAAAAAAAGAGAAAAAGAAAAAAAAAATAAAGGAGGGGGAAGATTTAAAAATATACTGTAGTTCTAGTGCTTCAACAAATGCCAGGAAATTCCAAGTCCTGCCTCTCATTTTGTCCCAAAATACAATGGTATGATTTAAGAAGGGTGTGTGAAAAGTTGTTTGGTGCACCTTAACTGCCTATGCTGTTGCCCACAAGCAGAGAAACTGCACTCCACAGAGCATGGCAGCGCAAACTCTTCATTTCTCATAAATCAGACTATACTGAAACAGACACAATTTTTAAATTTGCTTTTGTTTTATATCTTGTGCCCACGTCATGCTGCAGATCCTGATAGAGAAAAGCTTTTTCCCGGGGCGGAGTGGGGGGGGAAAGACCATTATAAGAAATATACAAGCAGATTGACTAAATTCCTAAACCCATTTCAGCAACTGTGCCTTTCACTTATGCTCATGCACTGCATTCTCAGATGCTTTTAAGTTTATTGCCGCATTCCAAAAGACAGCTATCAGCATGGCAATTGCCATTATAAAACTGGAGTTCCCTCTTTAGACTTAAGATGAAAAAGTCTTAGCAATGAGATGCAAGAAAACAAGCCAGTACTATCAAACATTTGGAAATTCTTAGTCAAACAGCTGAGACAACGCTTCCGCACTGGAAGAATGCGCTCTGTTCATCAAAATGCTGCCTAGTACTTTACGTGGGTATAGCATTCCTCTATGCCGCCACTTCCAGGCTGGTTTCTCCTGCTAAACCAAATCCTGTGTGGATGCTCTTCAGCACTGATCTAGCAGATAGTCGGTATTTCAGAGACATTTCTAATCTGAACTCCCAAGATGATCCCTCCCCATAACACATTAAAACATCTACTGTGGGCTTAAACATCTACAGGTCTAGTCTCTCCCTCAGATTTTTTTTTTTCCCCCTAATGAAAGGCTTGAGATATTTCTGGGCGAGGACAAAGAAATACTGTACAGAGTTATTAAAAAAAGATTACTGTAATTCATTGGAGAAAATTCTTTTTATTGAAGCCACTGGAGCTATATTTCAGAACACATAGTTAGAAGAAACACAGGAAAGACTACTACTCTGCTACTTTGGAGCATGTGCCCCTTAAAAGACAAGAAAGTCATTTGCAAAATAATCCAATTTAAAACACAACAAAACCACTCCTCCAGAAACACAAACACACAAAGCAAGATGCTCTCAGTATGTACAGGCTGGCACTGCTAGGACCTGCAGATCATTTGACTTAATTTGGTTCTTTATAATGTTTCTGTAAAATAAGGCACTTAGATAGGCAAATCCAAATATTTTGTTTAATCAACACTCCCCAACAGTGGGCTTCAAGACCACCTGTCAATTTAGAAAAAAATAAATAAAGGATATACTGTTTTATTTACATAGAATGAAAAAACACTCATAATTAAAATAAGCAGGGAAGTACCCTTCAGTAAGAAAAAGGAGTCACCCTGGGGCAAGTCATTGAAAACTGGTTTAGCTTTGACAAGTTACACAGTATGCTCGGGGGCTATACAAGCAGTACACTGTGCAGCATACACAGATAAGGAAGACCACACTGCATACACATCAATGGATAACCTACACCACGCAATTAAATATTTAGTGAAATTAGGGCCTGCATGAAGCTCTGAAAGAGCCCTTGCCTCCTTACACTGTGACTCTGGAAGAGAAGGTACACATCAGCCTTTGCCTTTGCACAGACTCTGCACTAAGGACAACTTCCACCCTTCCTGACAACATTTTCACGGGTAGTAGTGGCAGAGGAAGATGTGATGCTCCAGGTGGCCAAACCGCTCCACTGAAATCTTGCACATTTAGCAAACAGGAAAAAGTTACGTGGTCCCAAAGACTTACACAGTCAGAGCTCTAATGTTGAACAGACAATCAAATTTGCATTATATGCACATGGACAACACTGGATGCCAAAACGTCTGCATGTCAAGAATTAGATAGTCTATCTTTTCCTGAAAAAAAAAAGTTTTGAAGGAACTCACTCTATATGCAAGTCACTGAAGTGAGAAGGAAAGGCCTTGCTGCTGAACCACAAAAGACGTTACACATTGTGATACACAAAATAAAAGTTACCAAACATTTGAAGCGTCTTACAGACTGTGTTAATGTGTGCATGGCAAACTGCAACATCAGAGCTACATCTTTCATAGCATATGTGAAGGAGTGTCTGTCTTGCTTTTAGACCACTAGAAAAACAGATTTCCTTGAGAAGGAGCCTCTCAACACTGCTGCAGTTGAGCAAGTAAGACCAGACTGCAACAGCTACCCAACAGAATACAGATAGGGACACGCTCGCACAAAAGTGGCCCTGGCCACCAACTTGTACATGCACTTGTCTGCAACTGCAACTCATTATGGCGGCAGCAGTAACACAGCTGTTCAACAGATTCTGAAGACATCAGTCTCCTGGAGAGCATGAAATTGTTTCTCACCATCAGAAGAAATGGCTGCCTGAGGATTACTGCAGTGATAAAACCCTTTTTCCCTCTACATCCTCTTACATTGACAGTAAGGGCATCAAGCTATAGGGACAATGGACAAGCCACGAGTCTGTCCGAGTAGACATGTACGGAGTGGGAGGGAGGCGAAGAGGTGGTTCTGAAAACAATTACCCCAGAGGCAACACAGACAGAAAAGGATGGATGCCAGATCAAATAAAGAATCCTGCCTGATGATAGGTCCCCACAGATTTACAGGTTACGTACCACTACAGGTAAGAAAGTGGTAACACTCCATGTTTTATACGCTGCTTCTCCGATGCATGGAATTAAATTAGGAAATTCTGTAGGTATTTCTACAGCCTTAGTTCTGACCACAGCAGAACTACATTCCCAGAGAGAAGGATGGGGAACAAAAGGCAGGAGAGGTCACAGTTTGCCAGTTCAATTTGATAGCACTGTGGGAACAGCGCTCTGCTGTACCAGCACAAGGAGTCTGGCCGCTTGCTCGGAGCCAAATCACGTTACTGAGGCCTTCCCAAAGTCAACTCATGTCATAAATCACCCTTGTGTCATTCCAGTTTTCAGCTTCAGCATAAAGCTTGACCTTGAATAAGCCATAAGATCAGACTGGCAGAGAAATGCTACAGAGAAGTAAACCAAAAGATGCAGCTTTTCCGTCAAGCTATTTCATTAACTTCCATTTACAAACCCAGCTTTGCTGCTAAAAGAGGACACACACTCCCATGAAAAGGGGATCCCTCATTAACCATCATCGTTAGGGAATGTACTGATTCAGCTGCAACAATACAGCTTTAAAACATTCTGGAGTCAAACTCAAATAAATTGTGTGATACTCTGCAGACCAACTTCTTTTGAGCAAAAAGGAGTTTATTTCTTTTTGCCTTCTGTTCACATGTGCAAATCAACACATGAGATATGAACAGTTTTTCAGAGCTGCTACTACAAGGCTCTTCTAAATCACTGAGTTTCATCCAGGCAATGATTCAAATATGCCAAACACACAGCTTTGAAGAATGTTTTTTTCACGATTTCATAGGTGTACATGACAGATTTTCAAGGTTATAGTATACTTCCAGACACTTCAACTCATGCAGAAAAACCATACTCCCCAAAACAAATTTATTGGCACTTTCTCGCCCATACTTCAGCAGTTAAAGAATTAGGAATGTAACGAGTGCTAGGGCTTGAACTCTGGGTGCGGCTACCATTAAAATGAAGGAAAGAAACAAGCCAATGCAAGAACCACCTTCTGTTTTGCCAGTGAGATGGAAACAAATCTAAACTCAAACCAGAAAAATATGCTACCAGATACTGAGTGTCATCTTAACAGGCACTGATTTCAGATATGCAAAAGTTATAGAACTGATCGTGCACCAGAGGAAAATAACCCATCATTCTGTTCCTGTTGACTAGAAATTTCTTGGCAGATCATGCATGAAGCTTCTCAACAAAAACATAAATACAATAAAAAATTCATTTTTGTTTCATTTTCAGAGCTTTCATTGAATGTCTGTCCAAGTAGTAATTTTCTCAAGCTTTATAAATCCAAACTACATTCAAGTAATAAGATAACATTCTTCTTCTTAAAACACAAGCAGCCTTTACACTATCCTTAGCTCACCCCTTTGTAACCTGAGATAGCACGCACTGCAGTGCCTAAACACGACTACAGACAGAAAGCCTTTCTGGATTCCAAGATGATTGTTCCTTTACACCAGCCTTTACAGAAAGAGCTCCTTTGCATCCTCATCACAATCAAAAATACTATCTGTCTTCTCTACTCCTTTTCTCTACTTCTTCTCCAGCCTTTCCCATCTAAACAAATACAGAAGAACAAAGTTTGCCCATACACTTCAATTTACAACAGATTCTAAACCAAGCGGCTGTTTACCAGAGCTGAACTTGCAGCCTCCAAGATATTTTCTGTCTACGAGGAAATGGACTTCTTGTGTGGAATAATTCACAGCATTTTTGTTCTTCCAAATGCGTAATTAAAAAATATATGTGTTTCTGGGGTAGGTTTCTCATGAGATGCTCAGAACTAACCTCACTCTAATTCCTTCGAATGTGACAAAAACTTACAACCGACAGAGTACCACTGAGACAATGCGCAGAACTTTTGGAAAGCTGACCAGACCCCCAAATCCTACCCTTAAAATAAATAACTCTTGTTCCAGACATGCACGACAACTTTGACAAAGGCACTTGTACCCTAAAAATCAATTCACAGTTCTTTCCCAAACAGATCTGTGTAGCTGGCAGAGGAAATCCCATCCTGCTGTGTTGGGAAGAAAACCTCTGAGGATCCCAAGGCGTCATGGCGGGGGACAACCCCTCCTGCTGCTCCTCTCCCTAGCAGATAAAAATCCAGAAATTCCACCCAGTCCCCAAGAAAACAGCACCAGAGCATTCACCCCCCCTTCCCTGCCCACTTCTCGTCCCTCCCCAGCACCTGTAGCAGCAGCATAAGTTCCTAAACCACTGCTGAGCCGTCAGCTGTGCCCACCAAGCAAGCAGACAGACATCTTTTTGTGCATCTCTCATTTGGCAGCTGCAAGGAAGAGGTGTGGGGGCAGGGAGCAGGGTGTTCTCCCCTAACACACCCAGGGGAGAGCATCAGCAAGTATGGAAAAAAGGAATCAAGAAATCGGGGGAGGCAACGGAACAAGCACACATGCCCATGTATTGACATCCTCTCCTTCCTTTCAGCTTGCAGTTACTTACTCCAAGGGCTATTTTGTTTTTAAATGTTGGGGAAATTCTAAGTCCACCTGAGGATGGGGAATTTACAAAAGAAAAAGTAAAGCCTTTGGCAAAATGCAGGTTACGAGTGACTGGAACGAGCCAAAAAAGCCACGGAGTGCCCTGCGAGCACTGGCATGTTGCCACAGGCTCTCAGTCCTGCCCCGCAGCCACCAAGCAGATACCACAGTGGGGCGTGCAACAGGCTCCCATACCACAGGCAACAGGTGGATCAGAACAAGTGGCAAGTTACACAGCAAGAGAAAGTGAGCAGCCCCTGAGCAGGTGAAAACTCTCAGCCAACACACGCTGGAACTGAATTCAGCAAGTGACCGGGGTGGTGGCAGCAGCAAATCACCTAAGCAGCAGGGAAAGCTACAGTATTCCCCAGAGCCAAGTCCTCCAAGTTCAGTCCTGAAAACTTGAAATGAAATGGCAAGCAAAACCAGCACAGTAACCATGGGAGGGACAACAGAAGAATCAATATAACATGCTTACATAATTTACCAATTTCTGCAAAGGAACTGTGTTCCCTTTTCAACATTTTTCTGCACCTTCCCCTAGTTCTCTGCGTTCCTCTAGCTAAACAATTGCTATCCCTTCAAAGCTCAAGAAAGCAGTGAAACCCAACCGTGTACATACCACGCTCCTCTCAGGCACTGGCCCATCCTGCAATTTTCAAGCTAAGTACAGAGTTATACTCTGCAGCACAACTCAGTTAATTAACACCAGATCAGCTTTGACAGCACCTTCTGTTTTTTAATGCTGTCAGCTGGTTTACCAGCTGTTTTCTGCATGTGCCCTTGCAAGCTAAAGAGGTAGGCCAAGCAGCAGAAGTTTGGGCACTAAATTCTTGGATTAACAGGGGTTAGATAGGGCAAATACTTAAGTAGCAGCACTCTGAAGAAGTCAGGAATGGAAGCAGAGCTGCACAGAGGCCAGAGTGCAAGAATGACCCAAGCGGTATTTCTCAAATTCTTACAATATTTATGAACAACAGACAACTAGTGGCTGAAACAGGCGGGAACTCCCTTAAAAAATATGCACAGGTTAAATTTTTCCATCACTGACCTCATTACAGCTAAATAAACACTACTACAGATCCATACTTCACCAACCTGAGTCTTAAGAAAACAAGAAATAAGCAGGCAAGCCGTTCAATTCTTCACATGCCCTTCTTGTATCACTTTATCAAGCCCAGATTCCACAACATCCAAGCCACAGCCACCACACTGCACACAACTATCAGCCACCAGTCTTCACGTAATAGTTAATGCACACAGGTGTGAGACCGCTTCTATTAATACAGGTTCCAGTTTGGAACAAAAGGGTTCAAAAGTACTGATCCATATGCCTTGTTCTCTCTCTCTAGCCGTTACACAGCTGCTGGAGATCCCTTACCCATGCAGATTTAAAAATAAATAAATAAATAAAAAGGCCATGCCTGGCATGATTCAGGAAAGGCATCCAAAATGAATTTAACTGGAACAAGTGAACCCGGCCACAGCTCTGCAGCACTCTTGGCCATTCCTAATGAAAAGAGCTGCCCTGAGGAGGAGTTTAGACACACCCACAGGCAGCACTGCATGCCTCTGTGTTAAGTAAAGTTCAAAGCTATTTACAAAGGAAATAATCATCTTCGTCTTCCACAAGAAGACAGAAGTGCAAAGAGGCAAAGCACATTCTCTCAAACAGTCCCACCTTTTTCCACCGTACCATGCCATAATAAAGGGATCCCATTCAATTCAGGGCTTCTTGTATTTCAGTGCAACAGGACTCTGTGCAGAGACAAATTCCCGTTTACTGTCCCCAGTAAGGTGATCATCAGAAGGCAGCTGAGGAAGGCTGGACTGCAGCATGCTTTAGATCCTTGCTTACCAGTTCTAGGTGAGCAGGCTTCACTGCTCCAACAGCTACTCATCTCAGCACCTGCTATTTACAGATGGCATAAGAAGAGTCTAGAGATTCCTCTTTCTGGCTCTTCATTTTCATTTACTCTCAAGAATTTCCCACTGCAGACGCTCCATCCAATATCCACTGAAAACTATGGTATGAAAGGCATTACAATATAAACCACTTGAACTGGCAGGATGTCTCTCCCTTCCTGGCATCCATTATCCAGTTTTCTTGTGACCTTGAGCCTTCAACCTTGCCAACCAGCAATGCGATGCCTCCTGAAGTACTCCACAGCATCCATCATAACTTTCTGCCCCTCCCCTGCAAACAGTAAGTCTGCTGGTGTGCTCTCAAATGACTGAAACACAATACAGAAGCAACACTCAGTTCTCACAGCCAGAGAAAACTGAGGGCCTCTACAGACTATAAACAATATGTGAATATAAATGAAACAATATGAGAATATAAATGACATCCAATCCAGAACTTACACCTGTAGTCAAGGCAAGACAAGTTGTTTTTTGTTTTTTGTTTTTTGTTTTTTTTTAAAAACACTGGTCAGACCATGGTTCCCCAACTGCTGGGCCTTCCTCCCCTACCAGCAGCTCAAGACAACCCCCTGATAAGCCCAAAGAGTAGCAGCTCCTTCTCCTTGCCAAGTCACGAGCTCTTCTGTGGGGCTGCCCCATGAAAGCAGGGGTTCCTTTATTTACAGTTTCTTCCCTCCCTTTCCCACCAGTTATTTTGGAGGGATGTTTCCTGTTTCCACGGCTCTGCCTCCATTTGTCATTCATCACAGCCATTAAAGTAGGAGGGAAACACAGGAGAGCAGACCAACCAAAGCAAACCTTTACGGTTCAGCAAGCAAGGGATTAAATGTCACCCCTGCTCTACCTCAACCTTGCCTTCTCTCACACACCCTCCAAGATGTTACATGAATACGGCTTATCCTCCAGTGTATATCCAGATTCTGACAGCTTTTGCAGGTCAGAGATTTTGGGATGGATCAGACAGGCAGCCTATTCATCCTGGTCTATAACAGCTATTTACACTCCCTCTGGCTTGTCCGTTTTGGATCAAGAACAACTTGTTTCTGAAAGCCCCTGACTATATCTTCTAGCTAGAAATGGTACCACAGCAGTTTTCAAGATGAAAGCAAAGCAATAAACCCAGATACCTTTTCTTGTTATGCTGCTGATCAGAAGACACTTCCCCGCCACCCCCACCCCCCTTTTTTTTCCCCTGAAAAGCACAGTCAAAAAAATAAAAAGAATAATGCTGGTAACAATTTAGAAGGACACAATCCACAGAACTCCTGCCATTTCCTTCAGTCTTTACTTACACCATCCTTAGCAGAAGTCTCACAAACCGTCTTGATGAAAGCTGTTCTTACTCAGTAATGCAGCTGCAGTATAGCTGCTGCAACTATACTGCATCTCACTACGCTTGCAGCAATTCTGCAGCTGTAGAAGTACAGTGATCGCTGGAGAAAATAAACACATGGGGCATCAAAGGTTAAGGGCAGCAGAACAACTGGCTTAGAGCAGATTAAGGGTGTTTTTACCATTTTAACTCCCTTTCAGCTATTTACTCTCCCTTCATATATTCTTCTTTATCATAGCTCTACTCCTGTCAGTCACTTGAGACTCTCAAACTCATATGTTATCTATGAAAGATAAACAATAACCATTTTAGCAGAAGTGGAGCTAGAAGCACGTCGCCCCAAGTCCATTAGCCCCCTCCGCCAGTTCATCGGCTCCTATTCATACGACGCACAGCTTCCCCACGTCTGCTGCTACAGATGCAATCTTCGCCCTCCTCCCTCTCAGTCACACGGCAGGGCTGCCCCAAAGGTGAGAATGCATTGTATCAGCAGCAGATGATGGCCAGGGGATGGATGGATGGAAAGGAAAGACTGAAAAGCAAAATGTTTAAACAGGGATGCAAAGAGACTCAGAAATAAAGTGTATTTCATTTTTGGAAATAGCTGAGGGTATAGCTCAATCATATGGCTGAGACAGTCTGATGAGTGAGCGTGCATTTGTGTAGCAGCAAACCATACACAAAAAGAACTCTTACCCAGGCATCAGATAGCAATCAGGGGACTTAATTAGGCTAAGGATAGAGCAAACTAATCACATGTGAAACTGAACCATGGAAGCAGCATGTACGGACAGTAGACCAGTAGAAATTGGAATGGTAGAGAGTACTGAGAAGGGAGAAAAACACCGCAATCAACTCTCAAAGAGGCAAGTCAGAGTCTGAGATGACTGCAGCCTGTTCTAACGAAAATACATTTTCGTTCCCAAGTATGGGGCAGAAGCAAACTTAACCTTATGGGCCTGCAAAAATGAACATATTTCAGTGGTCAAGGAAAAAGCAACTAAAATCATAGCAAAAGATCAGGAAATGGGTTAGACTCAATATCTGACAGGTCAGATTGAGCATCTGGGCAAGAAGAAGAATAACACTGAAGAAAAAACAAATTTCCCAGTGCAAAAATCAAGTTTTCCCTTCCACTGCATTAGCAAGAGGAAGAATCCTACCAACAACAGCTCAAAATAGGTGCCTAGTCCTCTCTAGGAAGCTGTGCCATTGTGGAAGTCTATCACACCTGTAACTCACAGCACCCTGATGCCTGTTACTATGATGAGTAACAGGTGGTACACATGCAGGAGGGCTTAACACTGCAGAGTTAACTCAGGAGAAAGTCTACAACTGTGTAGGTGCTGTTCCAGTCAGCTGGTACATTCCCTGAAGGCTGGGTATTTCTTTTCCTTTGAACAGTACCACCTTATTTCTTGATACTACCGCAAACAGACTCACCACAAAGACAGGTTTAGGGAGCTGCTGTTTCAGAGCATTAGGAACTTAGGATTTTGAAGTTCTCCTTAAGAAGTAGAACAAGCAGAGGGCCTGAAAAACGAGCTTTGGAAAAAAATAATAGAACAAAACAGGTACAAGGAGTATAAACAGACCACCAGATGGTGAAAACCTATGCAAAACTGCTGCAAGGAAGATACTGAAAATATCTAGGCTTCACTGGTATATCACAGTCACAACGCAGTTGCATTCCTTTGCTGAGTAAGTACATACCAGCTTCTCCCACTGATGTTACAAGAGAATGTTAATAAGACCTACCTGGAAGGCTTTAAAATTTAGGGGGAGTACTGTTCTGGCAAGAACTCACTGGTTAGTAGGTCAATTTGAAACACAAATGACCTTTGCTGTAAATGCACCTTTCCAAAAAAAAAACAAAAACAAAAAACCCACACACCCAAAAAACCAAAAACCAACACGCAGATCTGCCTTTGGAGAAACGTAAATAAGAAAAGCCGGTTAGTCTGGAATTCAATCCTGTACCACAGGAAAACTAGAATTTGTTTAATTCCTGTCTCCTTTATTGCTGCCAGCTAGAGGCTGGGTTGATTTCTTAAGCAAACTCTGGGGGGAAATAAACTACACTTTCCTGAAATATTCTCCTGCCACATAATTTCTGTATTGCAAACTATCATTCGCTTAAGCAAAAAAGTTTTGCTTGCACTGTAATAAGCGAATAAAAGTCAAACCCCTGGATTCTACTGTGCTAGGTGCCACAGAAACGTCTGGAGAGAAAGACAAAGACCCAAGAGCTACATGGTAAGGAGCCTGCTAATAAGACACGACTACAGCTTCGGTCTGTTTACATCCATTAGTAATTTAAAAAAAAAAAAAAAAAAAGGTGTTTGGTGGGTTACATAAAAGCAGCTGTGGTCATCAGTATGGTTCTTTATCATTTAAGTAACTGTGGAACAAGCCAATAAAAGGCAGCAATAATGGAAAGACAAGATGGTTATGTGGATTTAACTAGCTTTTCCCTTTAGGCCCTATCCACTGCAGGGTTCTAGCAGAGCTGGTGAAAACAACAAAGGTCAAACCATACTTGTCTAACCACCACAGACAGAGACGAGCCAGGATAAAGCTTATTTAGCATCTGTGTTGCCACCTCACTTCACAGATGAGATGTATGTAAGTATAGACTGCCTCAGAGATTAAGTTCTAGATTTAAGAACAGAAGCTCAGGGTCCATATCCCAGACTTATCACCTGTAGATGATCTTGGACACTTTAATTAGAATTATTAATGCCTCAGTTTACCTGGGTGAACAGGGCTATTGACAGTTTAACTTCTCCATGTTCCTGAAACACCTGCAGATCCAATGAGCAGATGAGCTCCTATCATGACAGCACTAGAAAAGATCTGAAAATTAAATCCAATTTTAATAGCACGTATCCTTCTTCTTTTGTACTGATAATCTTAGTCTGAGTTTTTTCTCCTCCTGACTCTCTAGGCAGATATAGGATGCTTATATGCATTTTTTTAAGCCAACCTCCAAAACAGTACTTTGTAATGTTAGAATGACAAATTATTCTTTCAAAAGCTGGGCAAATACCTGAACTACTCACAAGTTTCACACAGACTTTAATATAATTAAAACCATATTTCAATATATTTAAACCAACCAAACAAAAAGATTAAAAAGTAAAAGGCAGGGGGCTTCCAGTGTCTTAAACACTGTTCATTTCTGCAGGCCTCCTTCTCTGAAAAACACTCACCCACCCAACTTTTGCCTTATCAGGAACCTGCTACATTCCAAAGGGCTGTGCTCAAGGTTGTAATGTTCTTTTCCAGGCATTTCGCTGACTATTTCACTGCCAAATATGGCTCTTTGCAGGATGCACTTGTTTGCAAGAACTCAAAATCTGAGACATTAAAACAGGGCTGCACAGTATGCTGACGGGAAGAAGACGACTCCTGCTTACTTCAAATCAAAGGGAAGAAGTGTGTCACTTTGTGTATTTTTAAAACCAATAATTGATAACCGACGTTTTTCTTCACGCAATCCTTTGATCCAAGCGCAAAACAAGATAAAGGGATACATACAGAAGCATATATGCCCCTGGGGTGAGCCACAAGACAACTGCATACTGCATAAGGTAGAGAAGAGAAGCGCAGAGAAAGAAGAACACAAGTTTGCCCTTGGAACAAGGAAATAACTTCCTCCAAGTCCTTGCAGAGCAACTAGACTTTCTGAGTATTATCTGAGACACCAAGTTATAGACAGCACAATGGTAAACAGCATAAGTGGTTGGCTACTCCTAGTATTCCCCTATAAATAGCAACCCAACCCCACTGCCTACGGCACTGCCTGACATCTCCCAGGCACACTTGGTATGCGTACAGAGATATGACAGAATCTGACAGCAGCAGGTTGCATTTGGAACCATCTTCAAGGACATACTAAACTATGCGGTTAAATCCACTTAAATACCCAACAGAGTATCAGAACGAACCTGTTAAAAGGATTATTCTACATACTAGTTGATTTCTACAACAGTTGTATTTGTTGCAAAAGCACTCGAAATGATTACGAGATAAGGAAATCACCTTGGGGCAGAGGCCTGATGGAGCACAGAGACAGGATTCATGGGCCTAAGAGAAGAAACCAGCTGTTTTAAAAAGAGGTTTGGCAGAAGGGAACCAGGTCTATCTACGCTGAGTTGTTCAAACTGGCTCAGCTATTAATCCTATTTCAGGAATACAAGGAGTGCTCTGGGCCCAATGAGTCAGCAGGGTGGGGCATTCTTTTCCATGTTTGTGGGCCAAGCATGAACAGAAAGAGCAAAAAAAAAAAAAAGAGCTGCAAGCCAGAAATCTAGCACCTGGCTGCTACAGAGGCAGGAATTCAGGAAGCCAAGTAAGAAGAGCTCACAAATCTGTGGAGAGCAAGCACTTGTGGGCAAAAATAGATCTGTGAATCAAGCAAACATCCTAAATGAAATCGAGAAAATGTAAAGATATTTCAATGCTATAAGCTACTTGTATTTTTCCTGATGACCTTTGCTCCCTCCTTGATCTAGACTAAGCTTTTTAAGCGAATCACGCTATTTGATACCAGCCTTATTTGCACTGCTAGGCCAGGAGAATGAAATTTTGTATTTCAAAACAAATGAGTGTAAGAAGGCCTAGCAATAATGTCTAAAAGTCCCCTTCCCCAAAACACTCATCAATTGAAAATATTCACATACTACATAGTTGTAAGAGACAATATTGTAGATGTTTGTTACAGTAATTACATGATAAAAATAACACGAAACCTTAGCTGACGACCACTCATACACTCCTGGGAACCACATGCACGCTACCCCAGGTGATCCAGTCTCCTCTAAAAGCTGTGCTAACCTGACACACACCGTCCTCCTTCCAGATGATTTCTAACCTGAACAATCAATCTTTCAGCAGAAGCTAGAGACTTTTTTAGTCATAGTTAAAAGGAATAATTGTATGCTCTTTTCCATTTTCTTCTGGCCATAAACAGTCAAAACATTTGCTGATGTAATAATTAAAAATATCAAGTACTTACATAGGTAACTGAAGGGGGAGTCAGTCACATGGCCTAGGATGTCATGGTCTGTTTTGCAAGCAACAGTGACTGTAAATGTGTCTTTCCCCTCATTTTCAGTTCTAGTACTCTATTTAATGTCTTTTTGTAGAAGAAATGTATTTCAAACATCAGCACACCTTTAGGCAGCCTTCCTTCCACCCCAACTGCAGAAATAAAGCATCCGACTAGGGAAAGAGGTACTCTGCTCAAAGGATACTCCAGATCTCGTCCTGAAATCCCAAAGCAGCTGGCTAATCAGAAATGAAATTGCTGAAGTTAAACATGACTTCTCAGCATCAATGTTTCCTTTGTTATTTGAATTACCAGCCCAGAGTCCCAACAGACTGGGGGTTTAAGCATACATTGTCTTTCACGGCATTATACTCTCTCCCCTCCATCACCAACTGATCAGCTGCCACTGCAACACAAACATCTGTGGGGAGGATGGACGGGATCCATGGCTAGAGGGTTTTTGTGTTATGGCTTGGGGAGAGGGAGTGATTTTTGTTTGGTTTAGGTTTGGAAAAAGAAAAAACAAAACAGATGAATTCCCTGGTCCAGTTATCAGCGTGAACCTACAAATCAACAGTTGTTGGCACAGCTGACAGGGCAGCATGCCACAGCATGAAGCATTATCACCAAAGACAATTTAAATCAAGACAGCCTCAGGTGGCATAATATGAAAATACTGGAAGACATATACAAATATATGTTGTAAGACAAGGCAGTCCTTGCTTCAAATGCATTAAAAAAAAAAAGTAGAGAGTAGGAAAAACAGAGATCAAAACATAAGCAAACAGCCATAGGTAGGCAAATGCAACCCAGACTTTGAACTTAATTTCTTAGTAGGGAAAACTGTATGAGTTAACAGGAACACAGAATTAAGAAGTAGAAAAAAGTAAGAAAAAAGTACTGGAAGAAAGTATATGAATTGTAGAAATCAGTGGAAGGACAAACCTTTTTTTTTTATTATTTATACAGTATTTTCCTTTAAAAGTTATATATGGATATAAACTAATTTCTAAACATGTACATACAAAGGATATCCATTTCCCAGATAAAAGAAATGTGGTCCAAATCAGATTCCAGGACACCAGGGCTCACTAAAACCCAGCTAGAAGCCTGAGCTTCAGCATTTCAAAGATTGAGCTGCATACTTCCTTGTTAAAACACTTGGAAATTTATTTATGCAAATCACTATGTAAGATAAAAGCTTGTTATAAACCCAAGGCTGTTTTTTCTTTTAAATTTCACTTTTCATTCTTTAAATGTGTTCAAAAAAATATTTGCAAATAACTGTTTCCCTACCAATGACAAAGAAAAAAAATAAAAAATAAAAAAAAACAACTACCAAATACTATTAAACAAGCCTATTTGCTATGTGCATCAGCCCTACGTGGCAAATGCCCATTAATGAGAAAAACAGTTTTAGCATCAGAATGCTTCCCAAACCAGCTGTTGATGTAAGCAAAAAAAAATATATATATATATCTTGTCATAAAGTTTAGATGGAACTTTATAAGGGTGCTTGTATTCTTGCATCAGTACATACTTGCACATACATTGAAACCACTCTGAAACATCTGCATACAGAATAAAAGATTTAAGTTCAAAAGTTCTTCCTTTTCAGATCTTTCTTGTGCGCACATGTACACAGAACACATTTACATAACAAATAATCAAGTCTCCTTCCTTGCTTTAAGTGGAGATCCTGAGATTTCATACAGTTACTGAAATGGAGGACAGGCACTAACTATGGAAAGATGCATAACCCTGCACCTGCAGTATACATTTTGTTATGTTCAGATACTGGGTGCAAAACAAAGCAGTCCTTAGATCATGTTAGTACATATTTTAGTTTGACCAGATGGTGAGTCCACAACAAATTATATGTAGGTCAGTGCTCAAGCCTGAATAAATTTGGGGTAGTCAAGGTCAGGGCTAGGGCATGTTTGCTGAACACAAACATGACAGGTTAGTCACCTTCAAACAGCTATGATCACACCATGGTGTAACAGAACTTAAGTTTGTTACAGACAGTTGCCCAGCTGAGCGGATGGCACTTTGTTCTGTTGTCTCAGATGCTTTAAATACGTAATACACATTTCTCTCTCTATGCATGCCGAAAAACCCTACCTAACCAAAATGCATTTTGACAGAGTCCTGTCTCAGATGACTGGACCAACTGAAAAAAGCATATCTGATGTTTTGATGTAAACACCATTTCATCACCTTCTCTTCTCACTTCTTAAGACAGCGGAGGCAGAGTGGTGCTAAAAAAAAAAAAGAAAAAAGAAAAGCTTTCCAAACTGCATTAGTGTTTCCATAGCACCCATCCAGGAGGCACAGCAGATGCACATGTACAGCTAACATTGTTCTCTAAAAGAGAAGAAAAACTTTAAATCAGAATTCTGTTTTCAAACTGCCTGCCCAGTGCAGCTCTCAACCACATCTGCAGTACTGCTACTGAAATCTGACAGCATAGGCCACATGCACTCAACAGTTTCAAAACATTTATAACCTAGGCCTGTGACAAGCCTATCAGCTCTTTTGAAGTCGGAGATCAAGCCCATACTTCAAAATCAAGATATCTTGGGAAATTCTGGTTCAGGTAGCTATGCAGAAATACACAGCTAGTGCTGCTAGTGTTTGAGTCACAGCAAAGCAGTCACTAGAAATCCCCTGACATCAGCAAGTCCTGGGTCAAGCCCTTCATGAGATAGTTACATCCCTTTCATAGTAGCCATTGGTGTGTCCAACTGTTAAATAAAACAAACAAAAAAGAATAATCCAAGCAAAAATACAAATTCATGAAGCTCTCTCATTCCTTCCTTGCTAGTTATTCCAAACTCTTTTCCATTAGGATAGTATTTTTTCCTGATGGGAACCCTGACCCTTTTAGCAAAACAGGAAAACTCTGGAAAATGTAAATTGACTTCAGTTCTGTGACTGCTTGGCAAGAATTCATGTTCTCACGTGGATTTTACTGGCAGTGTCCTTTGGTGCCCCAGTCCCCTGAATGGACTCAAGGGGCTTCCTGTGAAGCTGCATTTGGTGCACTAATTCCTGCCTGCCCTCCGCAGCACAGGTACATGCTGCTCCTAGACACAGCCAGTTCTTTATTTACTTTAGGGAGTGCTGGATTTTCTCCTCTGCTGGAGTCAGCATTATTTCACCTGTTCACCTCCCCAGTGGAACTTTTCAGCATAGAGCAGAATTTCTCAGTCCTGTTAGACACTGAACACAAACATGAGTATAAAGATGAAATCAACATCAAATAGAAGACATTGTCGGGGAGCTCTCAAGCTAATAGTGGCGGGTACGAATAGAAACATCGTGACACTATCAGCCATTGCAATATTAAGACATTTCAATAAGAGGCCAGTAGAACTTCACAGTTCATCTCTCTCTCTACTAAAACTCTGCTGAGATAAGATAGCCTGAGATTTACCCCTCACTCTGAGATGCAAGCAGCAACCTGTCCTTCTGTCTCCTACATCCTCCTGGGATATGTGTCCCCCAACCTTGATATCGTCTCCTCCCAAGACTTACAGATGCTACAGCTCTGTTCCAGGGTGCTTCCCTGCACTGCACCACCACCCCCAACCTCCCCATAAGAAGGACAAGGGCTACTACTGGAAGCAAATCATCTATAATACTGGAGCAGAGAAAAATCAGCACCAACTTGAAGTTTCTGGTAAGTTTTCACGGTAACCAGTACCTAAGCCCCGACTCCTGTACCTCCAAATCTTTAGTCTGCTTTGACCATCAATTTACACAAATTCAAGCAAGTAATTAGCTCAGCTCACAAAGACAAACACATCCATCCAAATACCAAGATTTCCTAGAAGATCACAGAACATTGCCAGATTGAGGTGCTATTCTGGTTGTTTTGTTGTTTGTTTGTTCGTTTTAAGACTGATGACAGTGATTTCATTCCTATCAGACTGAGAGATCCAGTGACCATTTCAGTAGAACGTGAAGCAAGAAGCATACTACACACAAAGGGAGGGCAAGGGAACTCCCACATTCAAACGTACAACACAGAAGGATTCAAAGAGAGGAGACAGTCTGCAGTAGAGATGAAGGACAAGGTGGGTGAGGGTGAGCACACACACAAGTCTACCAACAACGATCGACTCACTTTCTCAGCATATTATTTTCTGAAACTTCCAATGGCAACGTCAAGTGCTGACCATTATAAAAAAAATTGCAGCAACAGAGCTAGGCTAGCAGGAAACAAAAATGAAGACTGCTATGAACTGAGACAGCTGGATGCTAACAGTCACAGAAACATGCTTTTCTGTGTCTTGGCTCATATTAAGCACCATAATCTAATCTCTTTTGGGAAGCCCTGAGCCCAGCGAGGCTGACAGGCCATTACTATCTTCCTGGACAAGATCACGCAGTGCTATGTAATTGTAGACTGCAGCAGATACAGTTCTCTGTTTGCATGTTACACCTCCCTAGTGACAATGGACCAATCACATCTACTTTTTAGCAGCTCAGATATGTTTGAAGTCTGATGCTCCAGGGAATGAGGTATTGTTCTTTAGAACAAATTATTCTAGGAACCTGCTGGCCCTTTTTAAAAGAACACACAGATGCAGCAGTAGGTAACTGAGGGATGTTTCTTCTTTCTTTTTTTTTAAAAAACAAAACAAAACAGAAAACTATCCTAATAACTAGACCCTGCTCCAGCCTCACCCGTATTGTGGGATGAAAATGGGCACTCCTTAACTAGCTTTGCAGCCAATGCAGTATGAGATTTCTGATAACACAATAGCTGCTACATATCCCATCAGAGAAGTAGCTGCATTTCAGTGTTGAGAGCAGAATATTCTGAAGTCCTTAAGAAAAAGTAAACAGACATAGTGAGCCAAGGCTGCAAGTGCACTTCTCTACACATCAAGGAGAGGTCACAAACACAGAAGAGTAGCCAAGTCTGTACACATGAATTGTACACTATTAAGTAACTACTGCAAAAGCTCTTTTCTTAGATTTCAGATAATACTGTTTGAGCCACAGCCCAGTCTGCTCCAGTTGTTACTATTCTGTTGTCACAGGCTAATCTGCAAATAATTTGGCATCTTCGGATACTTCACTTCAGCGTGAAACCTAACTTGTGCAGAAGCTCCAGAAGAGGTGGGGTTTGGTCATTTTGTTGTTGCTGTTATTCCTAAAATGAGGAAGGTGGTGGTGGATTTATTCTCCTTTTCTAAAAGAGTCTTCCCTCCACAAAATACAAAAATTGGTGAAATGGCTGCAAATAACAACAAAAGAACAGATGATAATGACTAGCCAAACGGCCTGCGATACCAACAGAGACAATTCAGTAATATAAACCAACAGACTGAACTTTACCAATTCTTTCTTCCTGAAAGGGCAATCATTGTGGACTCTCACACACATAGCCCTCATGTATTCATGTAGCCATGAGCAACTAACTCAGCTCCAGCTGCCACATTTGGGCAGAGCTTTCTCTGAAACAGAGATTCCAATTACATTTGCAATAATCTTATTACTACATTAGCCATAACCTGGTTAAGAAAGGGTCTGAGAGATACCGTTTTGGTAGCTGGGAAGAAGACAAAAGAGAGACATGTTTTTGTTATTTTAGTAAGGAGGAAGATTTGCAAACCACAACCAGATTTTGTGACAGAAATATATCATGCTGGTCATGTGCAGGCCAGTTTTACTGTTTAAAATACATGCAGTACAACTCAGAATGAGTTTAGAGAAGTTATGGCCTTGTAAATCTCTGCCTCAACAGCAAGACAGACCAACATTTGAGGATTTACTTACAACTTATAGTTACTTTCACATCACATATAATTTAAAGATATGATCGAGAAAGCAATTGACTTCATTGTCAGTGAGCTGACTAAAACCTGCTTTGTAACTTAAGACACTCAAATTGTTATTTTGGAAGTACTTCATTCACCTGCAGTTCACCCAAGCTAATTAATCCCTGCCAGCATCTGTTGTCACTTGCAGTCTACCCCTCTCTCTGCACAGCAAAGTTTGCAATTCAACCTGTACCAGAACACCATTTCTTTTCCTACATGTGCAAGCAAGAGATTACTAAAGTCAATGATATTTCACCAGGGACAGAGCAGACTCAGGCCCTTATTGTTCTTTCCATGCTTATCTGACTGGGCAGAACAAATCGAAAGAGGAGACAGTCAAACAACCTGCTAGCCTTGGTTTCTCTGGGGAAAAGCAAGCTCCAGATAGGCTGTGCCTCCAATCAACAGCCTGATTTTCATGAACAGCAACATGCTCCCCTACAGTAATTGAAATGGAGCAATTCTCCTTAAACAGCTTGCCAAGCTTCACCTCATTAACCTTTATGGACTGACCTCCAAAACTCCTTGAAGCTGAAATACAGGTCTCCCTTGCCTCTGCATTATGTTTATCCTTAACCGGTTGGGGAGAGAGGGAGGGCATTAGGGAGAGAACTGCTAAACATGCTAGAACTGCATGGTAGAGACCCATTTCCAGGCTGTTACTGGGCCCCAAATCCTCACAGGCTTCTTCTGTCGCCTTTGCGGCCCGTCTTCCAGATAGCCTGCAAAGCCAAACATGGATTACTAATCACCCTCCGCTCCCCCCAACACTTCTTTTAAGAGTCAGTATCATGAGCATGCTGCCCAGTATTCAAATAAGCATTTCCTAACCCACACTTGAAGGTTCAGCAGATCTGGGAATTAAACCTTATTCTTCCTCCTCCCCAGTCTGTCACTTAGGATGCCTACTCCCCATTCCAAGCAACTCATTTTATTACCTTCATTCACATCTCAGTGAAATTTTGTAGTGACAATGAGGCTGCAGTGAACAGGGCAGCTGCATTTCTGCAAGCAGTGAAAAAACAAGCTGTCAGGAGTGACTGAATACAATACTTAGCACTTTATCCAAATATCCAAACTAGAAGCATTACACAACGAATGGAAGCGCTTTAGGAAGGTGCTAGAGCAATTAATTCCACAAATTAGTAGCCGCATTGACTCTCTGAAAACCCCTAGATTTCTTTGCCTCAGCATCAGCTTCAGGGAACATGCCTATAAGAATCAAAAGGAAAAACCTTCCAGGTTTGCACCTCTGGAAGTCTATATATGGTGATCGTGCCAGCTGCAAGAATTACCCGCACTTACACTAACCACGCAAAAGTCTTCAAGGTGAAAACTATACGCTTGTGCTATTGCTTTGCTAGAGATGACAAAACAGAGGAGACCAAAGCACCTCAGTCCCCAATGTATTTCACTGCTTTAAAAGTCCATCACCTACACAGACAAGTAAACCACTTCATAAGCCGTGGTCAGTGCTTACATCAGTCTAAAGACAGACCCAGCTTCCTGCCACGTTTGCCTATTTCCCCACACAGCAATTAGTTTTGTTCAACAAGCATAATCCCCACATTAGTTCCAAACCCTAACCTATTCTGCCATGCTCATCTCCATCCTCAGCTCTTTGCTCCCCTGCTGACCTTTGGTGCTCCTTCTTTTTCTTATTTTTCCTTTGGTGACCCAGAACAAAGCCTCCATCTCAGGGGAGGTAGTGCACTGCAGCAGTCAGTCAGTCCATGGATGCTTCCATCTCTCCCTGCCAATTCTCAGGGCAGGACCAAAATTTTGTGCCAAACACCTCTGTGTTTTTCATCGAAAAGCTTTGGGTCAGAGGCTGACAACAGTGAAGCAGAATGGATGCACAATACATGCACATCTGGCAGTTTGACTGCTTTGGCCGTAAACCAGTGTTTCTTCAGTACTTTGAACAGAGTCAACAAGGACCATAAGAGCAGCTCACTCAGCCACAGACTCAATATTCTGGCTCCACTTGCCTACACATTTCCTGCTCAAATCAAAGGCATTATCATCTTGTTTTGTGGCATTCGCTGCAATGCTTTATGCCTCTAACTCTGTGAAATTGCCAGGCTGAAAATGTTTAGCTCCAATTGTTTTGGCATACAGAAAAGCATTCTGGTCTGTGGTCATCACAGTATGGATGTTGCACGGATATCCATGTGGCTCTGTTGCAGCTTGGTCCTAGCCCTAAGTCCCTCTAACACTCCCAAACTTTAAGCATGCACTGGTATTGCATTCAACCTGCCCAGCTGCAGGTCACTGCCTGCCTGGGAGGCCCTCATGCAGCTATGGCAGCTGCACAAAGTGGACTCATCTCTACTGCCGCACAGACCACTTTAAAACTGTTGGTAATTATGCAGGGATTACAAGCTTCTTTATACCTAATCCATTACTCCCAGATCTACCGTTGCCAGAATTCATAACTCTTGGTCTACTTACTCCATGGGAAAAACAGTCCCAGTTCAGCATCTCTGTTGTGGACCACGAAAAAGAGCTTCATGCAGACAGATGAGGTGACATCAGCACTTTTTAGAGCTTCCCAGTACCAACCAACTACTGTCCGGGTTGGTTCACCCTCTCATTTCAAAAGCAGGTGCTTTGTGACTGCAGAAGAACCTGAAGGTTGAGGTGGGAGGAATTCCATGATCTAAGGTGAAGCTAAGAAAAAACAAAATAACATCTGTCTGCATGTCATTATTTATGGAGGTCCTGAGGCAACAGTCAGCAACTGTTTGTGGAAGAATGAACAAAACAAAAAAACAAACAAACAAAAAAGGACTGCAGAGTCCACTACAGCAGAAGCTTCATAGATTCCCTTAAACTCATCTGGAGGGAAACAGAAATCTAGAAGAGAGTGGGGGAGCTCTTCACTCCCCCAGACTACGAAGAGAGGAGGGGTAGGTCAGGCAGCTAAATAATCTCAAAGCCACTAAATCTCTGGAAAGCACTGGCGGTGGTGAGAAAGCATTTAAAAAGCATCTTGTCATCAGTGCTCCTAGGAAATCCACTGACCATCACAGCAAAAGATTAAAACACGTTTAAAAAAAATAATAGCAAAACGAACTAAACAAGCGTTAGAGAAAGTTTAAACCTGACCCTGCTGCAAGTCACAGACTTACAGCAGGACCAGCAGCCTTTAAAACAAAGAAGTGAGCTGCACATTATGAAAGCTCCTACACTTCAGATCCTCAGAAGGAAGAATTGCTACATGGGGGACTAAAGTCTGCCTCTTGCTCAAATACAATTGTTGTTTCTAAACAGCAGCAACAGCACTGGTATTGCCCCCCATGAGCCGTCGTTATACTGCTGAAAGACTGCAAAGCACTTTTCAAATTACATCTTGTAAAATCCACAGAAGACAATAGTGGGTGGAAAAAGTGCATAATTGAGAAACTTGTCCAAGATCCCAGAACATGCAAGTAATTCAGGAACAGAACCCTCGCAGAAACTGGTACAGAGCAGCATCCTTCCATAACCAGATATTGCAAGCTTTCTCCGGGTTATACAATCAAATAGTGCAAGGATGACCTCAAAGGTAGGAAATTCAGATGCATGGCTACCTGGCTAGGCATTTAAGGCCTACAAAACTGAAGACTTCAATCCACGGTTCTAAGCAAGCATGCATTTTAAAATAGCATTCAGCTCAGCTGAGGTAACAGGAGTCTCAGGTCTTACAGTTCACATGCATAGATTCTAGTGCTCTTTCCTCTGTCCACATCAAACTCACTAAAAGCACAGAGAACACTCCATGCTCTTTAGAAAGGGACATTCAGCACTCCCACACTTAGAGGCTACAATAAGTAAAAAGTTACTCCTGATGAAATTAAATTACACATATCCCCAAACTGCCTTTATATAGAGCACCATGGCTGTTCGTAGCTTTCTACGGAGACAGCCTGACAAAAGTCTCTGGAGATCACCATCCAAGTCCTCTCAGGTGAATAGAAGTCACTATTGGGGCACCTATATTTACCTGTAAAGCGGCCTCCTTATCTATCTGGGCTCCAGATAGACTCTGCATGTTGATAAAATCTTTTCACACACAGACCTGAGAGAGCGTGCACCAGTTGTATGAAGCAAGCTATATGTCAAGCAGCAACTCCAGTGTGCTCCTCCGTTAACAGACTTTTACTAGCAACTGAGGCCACTGCAAGGCCTCTTCACTGCATAATGCCATTGTGTGACCCTCCCCTCGATTTTGAGCAGAAATGCACAGCGGGTGGGTTCTTGTTTCTATGTCTGCAACTATTGTTTAACAGTAGACAGAATTAAATATATATATATATATGCACACATAAACACACACACATTGCACTTCCTCCCAATCACAGTAAAAATATTCAAGTTGAACGCAGAATTAAGCATTCCCACTGTAGGTAGTTAGTGTTACATAATTCATCCTAACATAAATATCTTTGCCCAGACTCCATTACTTACATTTAATAGAAAGTACAGTTATCACCAAATCTCGCCCCTCAAGCTCTCATTCTGCTCCCTGGAAAAAACTGAAAGCCTACTACCTTGGACTTACTTAAGGTTTTAGATAACCCATCTCCAAGAACCCAGATATAAATATTGACTTAGATCTCTTTCACTTGAGAGTTAGGTGACCTCCTTCTTGTCCTTTTTTGTAATGCAAAGGTAACAAATCATCACTTGACTGCGAACTCAAGAAAGAATTCAGATAAAACAGCACGCGTCTGCCAGCCAAGCTCAAGATGCACTGGCAGGGCAGATCCAGAGAGAAAGTTTGCTTTGCACCTGCCACACCACATCCAGCATTATTACAGGCAGCCTTGAAAAGCAAAGCCAGCAAGCACACCAAAATCTGAATGCATAAAGAAGCCAAATACTGTTGAACAAATCCCACTTGATGCTAATTAATATTAAGGCTGGCCAGAACCTGCTGTGATTTAAACTTGCCCTCTCTGTTCAAGCACAACGTCAGGGAAGACTGACAGAATCAGCAACCGAACCACAGGTGCAGGAAGGGTTATCTGGATCTGTGAACTGCCTTCGTATCATACAGTGATGGAGAACAGTCTGCACCAGCGCATGATAGTTGGGAACAGTAGCCAACCGGCTAATCACTCAGTGATCTCTCACGCCTTTCGTTTGCTTTATGAAAAAGAGGCTCTACCAATTAGATTCAGATCAAACTTCTTTCTGATCAGGAAAGGAAAAAAAAAATCATATAAAATGATGTTCAGTAGGAATTAATCAGAAACAAAGTCCTCCTGAAGTCACAAGCCTTCTTGGTTAAGTAAAAAGTTACCACCAGCTAATACGCAAGACAATAACGATTAGCCCTCTGGTGAAGGTTCCTGCTAAGCTTGCCATGTTACCCCCTATGCTGTAGAAAGCAGAAGGGGCATCAGCTACATTCTGTCCTTGCCTGCAATTGTATGGCCAACCTTAGGAGCAAGCTTTCCAGCATAACCAGGAATTTTAGCTGTTCAGAGTTTTCAGCAGCCCATTTTAGTGTCACTGCATCCCACCAAGCACGAGCTAAACTATTTAAAATGTGATCTATTGCCTTTCTGAAAGCTGAATTTATCCTCGAGCTTTATTGACCTTTGCTGGTTTTGCCCCTTTGTTTCCTTCTGCAAAAATCGCAACTGCCAGGAGGCTTCCCAGTCATCTAAAGAGCATCAGCAAACAAGAGCAGAGACAGATGGCTGCAGCTCAGTTTAAAACAGCACTAGATCCAGCCTCTCCTCTGCACTGCAAGTGCTCCCCATCAGACACAAACATACGCATAAGATCAAACAGGAATGCAGTAGTCCCAGATAGAAAACAAGTATGTATATACGATCTGATAAGGAAGAAGTCACTGTGAGGACAGGATGCTGAGGTTCCACGTACAGCGAACATCCACTACAACTGTACAGCCTTCCACTAACAAAACAACGGGTTGCAAGGATGGCAGGGGGTGGGAGGAAAGAGTTCTCCCTCTGTTGTTGCTCCCAGAAGTATTGCTGGCAAAAATAAATAAATAAATAAATAAAAATCAGCAGGGAAAGTAAAACTGGGAATCCCCTCTCAGCAAAGTTGCTTTACACCAAACTCACACAACCTGAGAAAGTAACATCTCTGATAGGCCTCTCATTCACCTACTACTTCAGGAATTCAAATATTTTAACACCACGTTAACCTCTTACTAAAATGACAGATTCAAAGAAAAAAAAAGAAAAAAAAAAGAACACAAGATAACTCACAGATTTAGAATGACAGAAGTCTATCAAAACAACCATACTGCTTTTTCATTCCTGGATTTGATTGCTTTTCATGTACTGCATAGAAAACTAGTGGTGTTGCTCATACAAGATACTGTCTACATTATGTACCTTGCCCTGCTAAATAGGTTCAGATGTCCACATATGTTCAGTAAGTCTACCTGAATAAACATAGCTCTCTCTTCACCTCTTCCACCAACTCTAAATCTACTGCAATTCCACACAGACATCTGCACGCCTGAATGACTTGCACAAGAATGAGTTCAAACATGGCCCATTCTTCCCCAAACAAAAATTGTGATTCCGCTAAAATTAAATTAAGAGCTCTCCCTCAGGGCTTCCTGATATTTGAAGTTATTCCCGCACTTAGTGATAGCAGAAAGCTTCAACAGGGTTGCACAATCACCACCTCCGATCAGCTATAATTGAAGGATGACAAAACAGAACGAGAAACTAGCACTCCAATTAATACTGGCAGGAAGAAACAAGACTGTGGGAAGAGCATTATTACTGGTAAAGCTCCAGCAAAACTCCAGCATGTTGACATGCTACCACCTCTGAGGCAGAGTTTAACTACTCCTCAGTGCAAGAACAAGAGGGAAGGACTGATCTCCATGAACAGTGAGTTCTGGCCCTCTTTTACCTCCGTGTTCGCACTGAAACTTTGAGAATCGATTAATATGGGACTCAGGTGATCCTCTTAAGAGAAGCCTGAATCAACCCTTTTGGGAACCCAATCTGTATTTCTAAAATGCAGTCTGAGGTATACTTCTGCAGGACCTTCCTAAAGCAGGACAGCTACAAGGTAAACAGACTTTCGATGTTAAACAGTTCCTGCCTTTGGGTGATTCACCCAGGGTCACCTAGAAAACCTCTCCCATTTATTTCCATGATGCCACTTCCTGTTCCATACATTAAAAAAAAAAAAAAAAAAGCTGGTACACACCTGCATCCCCATGGAAGCAGCTGTCCTGGTGACATCTCCCAGAAGGCAAATCTCCATCACTTGGCCAGATTTGTCCTGTTTTTCGTACGCCCACGATAGTAGCCTCAGACACAATGACCTGCTGCTGCCTGTGCCGTTTTTGAGACTGGGGGGTTGGCGGACTGCTACTGTCAAAGGACTGCTGAGAGTTCTGGGAGGGAGAACGGCTTTTATCCCGATACATGCGGTACGTGGTGGGGCTGGGGGAGACGTGGCTGGACTGCCCTGAAGAGAAGTCTTCCTCACTGGAGGTAAGGTTCTCATTAGAGCTACAATCAGGAGTATATCCTCCTCCAATATCTTCAAAGCTCCTGGGGGAATAAGATCTCCTGGGCCAAGTAAGATGTTTTTCCTGGTCAGTTGTACTCTGATTTCTCAGGCTAGGTCCTTTCCCTTCTGCTTCCCCCATCATTCCACCAACATAGATACTCTGATAGGGCTGAAAGTCCATTGGCTGCCAAGGTGAGCGGCTGCTGCCATTGGCATTGATCAGATTATCTTTGAGAAACCTGGGGTTCAGTTCAGCATCTTCATATTCTCCATCATAGCCAAAACTGCTCTCTGAGGACCTTCCCCTGTAAGCAGGCCTCTGGAATTCATTGAAGCTGGGTACCATGTTAGAAGGCAGGGAGTGCAAGGACTTTTTGCGTTCCATTTGCATGGCTTGGCTACCAAGAGAACTTATTTTATCAGAAACATCTTTATCGTTGACCTTCACTAGACCCTTCTCATGATGATACTCCATGTTCACATAAAAGGGTTTTTCAACAACATCCTTGTTATCTCCCGAATGATGTGAATTACCCTTTTTAATCCTCTCAAAATTGGACCTTAGGGCTGCCACACTGGTGCTGTTCCCTCTGTCCTTAGAAATAGGTTCAAATGATCCCTCCTTCTCAGCAGAACCCACTAGCCTGCGAGTGGAAGTTGATCTGTGTTTTGAAGGAGATCCATCTGTATCACAGCGAGTCTCCGTATCTTCTACAACTCTCTTCAGTTTCTCTTCGCCATAGTACTTACACCTGTCCTGCTCTCCCTCTCCATGATGGGGACTGTCCAAAGGCGACAGGTCTGACCCATCACTCTGGGTAGACAGCTTCCGCAGAGAAGGTATCCTGGGTTTGAACTTTTCCTCCCCATGGTGTGACTTGCTTTTTTCATATTCATCTTGGTCAGCAGACTGGTGATGGTGCAGGTCTTGGATCTGCTGCTCTGCACCCCCTTCAGGCAACTGAGAAACACGTTTAAAACCCCATCTCTGTCTATCATAGCTTTTTTTTTCCTTTGCCAGAAGAGTCTGCAGGTAAATCATGCGGAACCTCTCCTTGTTGACCTCCATCTCCAATCTCCGGATAGATGCTTTGCACATCTCCAGCTCCTGTTCAATGTCTCCCACAGATTTCAGCTCCATTTTAGGAGGCTCAGAGTCTGCAAATTGTGCTTTCCAAGCCTCCACAAACCCCACAGGGTCCACCATTTTGCATACAGGAGTAAGTAAGTGGAGAATAAGGGAAGGAAGCTGGAGAGAGATAGCTGGAGAGAATAAACCAACCAGATCTCACATGTAGAAGCAGAAACAGCTCCGGCAGGGTCAACTCAACGCGTCTCTTTCACGGTCCATGCAGAGAAACTGGGAGGTAAACGGCAATCCCCGGAACAATCTCTCCTCCTCGTCTCCTCCACGTCTTGCCGGCCCCAGCCCCCCGTATACTCGCTACTCACCCCTCGTCATGACTGATCTTTCGCTAGCGAACAACAATGCTCCCACCCCGGCGATTCCAGAGCACTTCAAAGGGCGGTGGGGGTGGACAAAGGAGCAAGCTCGGGGCGGGCGCAGAAAGGTAGATATCGCCCCCCACCCACCCACCTCCTGCCGCTGCCGTCCCGGCCACGGTCCTCAGTGCAGCCGCGCTCGGGAGTCCTCCGCTCTGTCCTCCCCTTCCCAGCCCCCGTGTTGTGTGTTCTCTTTCTCTCTCTCTCCCCTCCTTTCCCCCTGCCCCTTTCCCTGTCTCCTCCTCCCGGCTATTGTGCTGTNCCATCCTGCGGCCCGGCTCTGGCGGCGGCGCCCCGAATCGCAGCGCTGCGGAAGGGGAGGAGAGGGAAGGAGCCAGGCGCGGCGGCTGACACGGCGCTGGGGCCTCTTAAAGGGGCAGCCGGGCCGCCGGCGGGAGGCCGTACCCGCGGGACCCCGCTGGGCTTGGGGGGCCGGCCCGGCGGCACGCCCGGAGCCGGCTGCCGGGGAGAGAAAGGCACCGCTCTGCGAACTCGCGGACGTTCGCGTCTGCTCACGCGTGCGGCCACGGACCTGGCCGCCACCCGAGACAGACGCGAGTACAGCTGAGCTCGGACAAGACGTCCCTGCGTGCACACGGAGGCGTCCGTTCTTGCCCAAACCCCCACGCATCAACGGCACGGCGTCTCTGGGCTCTCCCTTGTGTTCAGAGCAGCACTCCCCCCTCAGGCACCGACGCAGCTCACCTTCAAAGGTCACGTTTGCCCCCACAAATGGAGTGCTGCTTGTTAGCAGGCTTGTCATTCACTCCATCCTTCCTGCGTTGTCAGGTATACCAATATATCACAAACTGGTGCTCCAAAATCACTGTGCTATCAGTAATGAAGTCTGCTTTGTACAGACGTTAGTCTCACTTTTGTCCTCTATATTTTCCTAGTCAAAACAACTAGGAGCCCCACTCTCCAGCTCTGGGTGAAGGGTGGCAAACAATTTGAACGGGAGTCAGGCTGCTGAGTATCACTCCTGAAATCAGGGTACACAACTGTGCTTAAGCCCTGGATCCTTTCCACATGCTAACTCAACCTCTGAAGAAGTGGTAATAAATACACCTGAATTTCCATCTTCCCTGTTTGGATGATGGGAAAAGTGAGATATTGTACACATGATATTCCTCATAAGCCTGCTTCTTTCATGTTTGAGGTGAGACAGATCACCAAAATGAGGTATATCTTTTCTCATACCCTTTACAAGAAAAGATAGCGGAATATAGCCCCAGCAATAACTAAAACAATTCCTTAAGTCCACAGGAGCAGTTCTCTTACCTTCAAAATGTGCAATGTTTCATAATCCACTAAACCATTTTCCTCTTCATGCTTTTTGATATGACATATAAAATATTTTCAGACATCACAAATGGCTAATCATGCATTCAGCTTTGCATAGTTCATTGCCCTTGCTGTTCATTTCCTGGCTTTAACTTCTTTTCCTGCACTTGTTTCCTCAGCTTTTAACACATTGGCTGATCTATATGGAAAACAGATTATAATCAAAATCATAATAAAATCTGTATCCTTAGTAAATATCTATACAAATCTTCCAAGAAATTTCAGTCTTTCACAGAAAGAAAATAATTGGCTTTTCATCATCGATACTGTTTGCCTTCATGCCAGTTTGCACAATGACACTGTGACACGCAATGCAGTTCTAGCAATATGAAATTTAAGATTGTACTAGCATGATTATAATAATGACAGATATATTACATCATAGGGATATGTTGTGAATTTATACATTGCTTTTAATGAAGTATCCTGGGGGGGGTTGTTGTTATATTTGTTTTTAAATTATTTCTAGAGTGTTTTCTATTTGGGCTCACTTTTCTCACATTTGTGCCCTTTTCCAGAGGCAGCAAGAATTCTGATGAGTCAGAGGAGAGATTTCTGTATGCACACTTAACTTCTGGTGAATACTGTTAAACAACTGCACCCTACTACAGCATCAGAAATTCCAGTGGCCATCGAGGGGGTCTCTGAATTTTTGCTGATACTTTATGCATTCAACAATATCATTTAACAGGATACAGAATTTCATTAAGGCGATGGTGACAGAAACACATCTGTGATTTGTGATGGAGAATGCTGTCAGGAGGGGGCTACACAACAGACAGGCTATCCAGCGCACATCCTCTGCTGGCCTACAAGAGATTGCCAGTCCTTTTCAGTTGAAACAGAACTAGTACTGACCTGACCATAGAGCTCCCTCTTGTGGGAAAGAAGAACTAGTCCGCTTAGCCTGAAAAGTTCTGGAGCTCTCAGTCGCGAACTTTCTTTATCATGATCCCACACGGGACAATCAGAAAGAATTTTGTAAGCAAAAAAGTTGGAAGCACATAAGCAGAACCTTTTTAGGGAGAAATAAAATGATTTCTGATTCATCTGTGGCTGAAATTAAGAAACCGTATCTTTGTAGCACAAGGCAGCACTCTGGGGTAGAGTTTCACAAGGCCAATAATCTCAAGAAGTCCTGTCCAGCCTAAATTATTCTATGATACCAGGAACACAGGAACCCCGTTCCTTAGGATTCAGCGAATAGCAAGTGCTTGCTGTGAGAACAACCTTCTGGCCAAAAACATAGGAAACTGATCAGCAATCTCCATTACCAAATGCAGATTCCGCTACAACTTTAATCTGCCAAACACTTCATTTTAACTCACATCCTATGAGGATGCGATACAGAGAGGAGTTTATAGCATTTGCTCACTGGTAGGCTTTATTATACTCCCTAGAACAACCTCTAACTATTGATGAAAACCTGAAAAGTCACAGAATGGGACAGATCTATTCATGAAGAATGAACGCTGATTGTAAATGAGTGAGATGATCCTGACCTGAGACCCAACAGGAAAGATCTGAATCACATGACCTATAAAAATATATTTAAAAAACCATCCTAAGTGTCAAATAACCACTCAAAAGGCAGAAACAATATCACGAAAGATTAAAAGGAAAGGCTTTTACAGTAAAATGAAGTTTGCCTGCTAAGTGATTATTTCTTGAATGGCTTTTGATCCGTTATCGGTTGTTTCTTTCAAAGAGATATACATACTTATTTAAACAGAAATGCATCAACCAATTACCTTGTACTTATTAAGACAAGAAATAGCACCCACCTTTTCGCCTCCAGGACCATTATCGATGCTTCCAGGAAGGAGACAGAGCAGTTTGTCTGCTCAATAACAACCATGACTGCCAGCATGCGCTATGGGTATAGGTAATACTCAGCTGAAGGAGTACTGCTGCAGCCACACTGAATTTGTCCACCCTACAGGTGTGGTCCACCTACATGACTGCCCTTGGAATAACACTAACTGGTAGCGTGTGTCCAAGTTTTCTTCTCTGACATGCTCAAGGTGCATGACAAGACACCAGCTTATGTCCAAGAAATATAGATGCAAGCAAAATTTGGTCTGAAGCACAGGCTCAGGCCTATTCATCACAGGTGACAAACAGCCTTGAAACCCAGTTTTAGAATAATAACTATTTTATGAATTATTTCCTGGTACAATAAAGTCTTTAACAGAGAAACAAACTGAGAATAAATGGTTAAAAATAAGATACAAAATTCTGAGTTTCAAATTACTTCAGAGAAAGTCTTCCATATGAAAAATAGAGGATTAATTAAAAAAAAAAAGTCACAAATACTGCTTCTGTGAGCTTCTGCTTATCTATCAATAATCTGAGGTTAGCAGTACTCATCCACGGCACAGTACACAGCAGTGGTTATGTGGCTCTACTGTGCTTGTAAAAATTGCTTCTGAAAAGCATTTTACAAATGCAAAATGTTTTATATACATACATAATATACTGCAGTACAGTGAACCATTTTTTTCTACTCTCATTCATACTCAGTAAACACAAAGATCATGGCTATGCTGCCCACTCAGTGGAAAGTGTGGTAGAAGTGGAGTATATACACTTGTATATCATCTTGTAAAAGAGATTTGAGAGATGAACAAATACATAGAACATCATAAGGTCAAAATATTACACATTTGGAAAAATAACTCCTTACATACCCACACATATTCATCTTCTTCACCAAATGCTACATTTTTGTCTTTGCCAACAGAATCAGCACGATTGCCAAATAGAAGATTGTCTGATTAAAAAAAAAAAAAAAAAAAAAAGAGTTCCCAAATTTTNTCTTTTCCCCCTCTTTTTCCTATTTCTTATGAAACAATTTTTGGGGTAAAAATGGCCGAGAGTCTACAATATTTTTAGCTTGATATGCAGATTTATTAACAAATCTCTCTCTTAATTTTCTCACTTTTCCAGATACTGTAGTTTCTGTAATGATAGAATTAACATCTTCAGAAATTGTAACCTGTAACTGTCTGTAGGTTTTCTTCTGTCTCTCCACATGTAAAATAGCTGCAGTATGAAATTTAGTGCGCTACAGAACAAGTTCCACTCTTTCTTATGCCCGCATAGCATGTAATGCTGGATTTGAATCTTGCAGTTACAAAAGTCGTAAGTAGCTGATAGAGTTTTCTAGAAAAGCAGTCTTTCTGTTCAGTGAGATGCACTCATTTCATTTCCCCATAATTTTTATGTATTTCCTTTTAACTTCTTTTTGTACTTTTGCAGTTGAAACCTAATTACCAAATTAATCATACTAACACAATTTCACATATACTGAGCAAATATTTATTACAGTAATTTCAGGCAATGTTATTTGTCATTCAAATTTCTGGCAACATCATTTGTCAGCAGAAATGACTTTTAAAACAGCAGTATCTTTTGCATCAGTCATTGCTGCCCAAAGAGCAGAAGAGCTTTGTAAAGCTGCTTTATTTATGTGGAATTCAGTGGTGCCCAGAGTTAATCTCTCCCTGTTAGATAATGATTGCCATTTCTAAATAGCTGATTGCACAAGGTTATGTCAAAGGTTATTTGAAAAGGCAGAACCAGGGCAATGATTTTTGATCCAGCCAGCACACCGAGTAACAGCAGTATGTCCAGAGAGCAGGTTCTACAGTAAGCATTCAGTAATGATGTCTTCATACAGCAAATACCTTAGGGCTTAACAAGCGTGTGTCTACCTGGGAGAACTCCATCTTTTCCCACCCCTCTAAACCCACACATACTTCTAAAACTTTTCACAAAATGGCGAAAACTTTTCCTCTACTATTATAGCTTCCATTACACAGTGGAGGAAATTGCTCCCAGTTATCAAGTGATCAAAGTATCTTTTCCAGCAAAAGCAGATCGAGTGACTACAAGTTTAGCAGCAGTATCGAACCTAACCTTACCAGCTCAGAGTTCCTACCACAGACAGGGATGAACAAGTTCATGACTGACACTGCATATGGTTCCAGAATCATGTTACATTACTACAAACAAACAAAAAAATTAGAACAAAATGCCAACAATTATTCTTAGTAACAAAATAGAACTGTACTGTAAACAATCTTTATGAAGATCAATGCAGAGAAGGACTCTGCATCCTCTTTGGAAGATGGCATACACAAACTCTAATTTTTCTCTGCCATGAACGATTGCATGACCATTCTGTCTTATTCAAGAGAGTGGAAAACTATAGCATTCTTATCTGGTTGCATTTTCAAAATATTAGGCAGCCAGAATAAAACAACAAAGTTCCTATCTGGACTTCTCCCAGGCTTGGAAATATTTAAATACTGGGTTCTGATTCTCAAGTGAAAAAGGCAGAAGCACAGATTTTTCCTGGGTGGAGAAATCACAATGAACATTATGCAGCCTGTATATGTGTACCTCCATACTCATTCCTTATTCAAAAGAAAAGTTTCTTTTGCAACAGTTTTAATACACTTTGAATGCGTAAAAGCAAGTCAGAGTAACATTACGCCATGATCTAATCATGTTTTTAAAAAACAAAAACAGGGATAGCACCTTTTATTCTGAACTGCCATTTGTTTTCTGCTCCCATGAGACTGTAACTTCAGTATTCAAGATTTCTAGAGAATTCTCAAAACCCAATATGATAAAGTTATATAACTACAAGTTATGTACTACATAACTACACGACTAGAAGTTTTTCTGGCAGACAGGTGAGCACATGGTGCTGGCAATATCTTCTTGCATTAAAACAAGGATGTCATGTTTCCACTACACAGAGAAAAGTTTATGTAACAGTTGTACTATCCAGCACATGTGAGCCTACAGCAGCAAGAGAACTCTCAGAAAAAAAGTTTGCATAAGATTTTCCTCCCTCATTTCCAAAAATACAACTTTTTACTTCTGGTTTGAGAGCTTTTGTTGTTGCAGGTGCTCTGTGCTGGACTACAGAGAAGTGTGGCACTTGCAGAAACAGTTGACAGTCAGCAGCAACTTGGGCTGTCTCGAGCATTGCCTTCTGGGATTTCCATCAGGTTCTTTTCCAGTTCTGTAGAAACCAAGAAGTCATAAAAAAAATCAATTCACAAGAAATGACACCATACAACAGTAAGAATAACAAAAGCTGGATGCAGCCCCAGTCACTCCTATATGCCAGAACTCAGGCAGACACTAAAGTTAATATGCTCGCAGTTGTGAGAGACAGGCTTCAATGCTCAAAAAAATTTCACTAGTCATTCAGATCATAAACATGGAAAATACACACAAGAAGCAAAACTTAACATACTGATGAGATTTCCTGTCCCAATATGAGCCATGTTCCCCATGGTTTTCTCCAGCTCCTTTATCATAGATTGTTCAAAGGCCAAGGCAGCAACTCGGGAAAAGAACTCTTTGACATTTTCCCCTAGGAAACAGGGCAGAAATTATGTGTTTTTTCAACTGCACATCAATGCCTGATCAGACTTGAACAAGCACGTCTGTGAACGGACCACTGCCCAATGCTGGGAAGGATCAAGTATCTCCAACAGTCTGTCTTCCATTCTGATCACTGCAGAGAGAATTTCTTATTTTTTTCACTCTGGAATACTGTACCCTGTACTGTACCTTTCTTTGTAGCCAGCAACAGCGAGAATTCAGTTTGTGGCATAATCTTTTCATTCCTAATGTAAGTAGCAATGTACACACGTGTGTTTATCTAAATATCCATAAATTAAACATGCTTAGACATTGCACAGCAGCTTTGTGTACTCCTTTCTGTAAACACGACAATGCACACATACAGACGCTCAAATAAAATCAACCATTAATAAATCCGAAGTTTCTAACAGCAACAAAATGCAACAAGATTTAAAAAACTGTATTGAAATAAGAGAATAAAGAACTTTAACTTCCTCCCACTTTAACATCAGCCTTTGTGGTTATATTATTTTTATAACCTTTGCAGTAACATACCTGTTTTAGCTGAAACCGACCAGTATTCTGCCTGCATCTCATTGGCAAAGCGGATAGCATCTAGCTCTGTCCTTTCACACACAGCATCTGACTGAGTAAATAACAAGAAATATCTTGAATATAGGAAGTAAATCTGTGGTGGTAATAATACAGAGGTACTGCTACCACCTATACTGTGAGGCTTCCAGTTTTCACAGTGGCATTTCTGCCCTTGCCTGAGAACTTGTGCAACTAGACACTATTGCAAAACTGTTCAAATACTTGGAAAAGAAATTACTTAGTATTGCTTTTAAAATGGAAGTCTCCGTTCACCTTCTGTTATATTGAAGAACAAAACAACTAAAAAGCTGACCATTCTATCTAACTATACAGTGCGGTAGAGAGCTCTGAAGAAAACAGCCCAGTTACTGGTCTTCAAATTCCTGTTACTCTAACATTCTCAGCAGGAGAGTTATGGGACCAAATAATCATAATGGTTCTTTCAGTTTAATCTTTCTCACCTCTGTCTCAGATCATTTTTTCTACTCAATCTATTTTGACTGTGCTCAAACACGTGGCCGCCTCCCCACCCCTTTTTTTAATACTTTTTTTTTTTTGCATTCTCTTATTTCTTCTTCTTAGGATTAAAATTTCTTCCCCCTTTAATAGATTTTGCTTTCTTGCACTTTATTTTCAGATCATTTTCCCTTTCATCTGTTTTCTGTGATCACTCATATCAGTATCCTGCTATTTGCTTACCACCAAATCTTTTTTTGTTCCAACCAAAAAGATGAAGCTGGAATCTGGCTCATTCTCCCTCAAAGCATCTTCCAGCCACTGTCTAAAATGCAGAGAGATGAGAGAATCAGCCACAGGGAGTATGGAATATAGGAGACAGATCATAGGGTCACAAGAAAAGCAAGAGGATGAACTTATGTGAGAGTGTCAAAAACCTTTTCTCCTATACAGACAGGGAACAGGAGGTATTCCAGCTCCTTTGAATACATGCCTTCCACTAATGAAAAGTTCAAACATGCCCAATGTAGAGTGCAAGTTCAACAATAATATTATCACCCAGAGATGGTATTTATCAGTATAAGGGAAGGGGGCAGAGTTTTGATAGAGATAAGGAATTAAAAAGCAAGAAGCAGACTTAAAAATATGAACAACACAGCAGATTAGGTAAGAAATGAATAAAGAAGAGTGAAAAAATCTATTCAGCAAAATTATAAAACATCTCCCTAGGAAGGCTGTGTGACTCTTGTCTCATAAGCTTTTATATTTTTGTTACTCTGGCAATTAAGTTCCTCCTGAGTCACCCAACGCAAGTCAAGAAGGGAAGAAAGTGTGTGTAGGGTGGAAACCAGGTTCACAGGTTTCAATTATTTTCAGCCAAGCAGAGACACTAACATACATGTAATTTACAAAGTCCTATGTAAATGAGTTAAATACCACAGCAGTACTCTAAAGAAATACTCTAATATGCATTTAAGTAAGGCAGAGTACAGATTGTAGAGGAACACGTACCTGCCTTACAGTCGTAGCAATATGTTAGAAATACACAAGCTCTGAGTCTGGTAACAACAGTGTGGATCACAGATCCACACTGGGTTTTACAGCCTGCACTAAAAGCAGAGCAAGTTGACTCACATCAGTTAGTGTGCTGCTATAACCAAACCATTTCAAGTACCTGAACTAGTAAATTTAGCTATACCTATATATACTCTGAGTTTTTAATTCTCTCTCTTTTTTTTTTTTTTGACAGCCTGTCAAAAACACACAAGGGACAGTGCATAGCTGTGCCTGGGAGGTTCAGATTGGACATTAGGAAAAAACTCTTTACCATAAGGGTGGTCAAACACTGGAACAGGCTTCCTAGCGATGCGGTTGATGCCCCATGACTGTCAGCGTTCAAGAGGCATTTGGATAACGCCCTCAATAACATGCTTTAACTGTTGGTTAGCCCTGACACGGTCAGGCAGTTGGACTCGATGATCTTTGAAGGTCCCTTTCAACTGAACTATTCTATTCTAACAGAATCACTACAGAAACTAGAGAAAGAAAATAATATTGGACTAGCAGTGCATATAGAAAATGAGAGGTTCTTGAGACATTACACATGAGAAGCATCGAGCTAATTTCATTATCTACATCAGATGCAAGCCTGTTATACCGTTTATAGCAAATGGAAGAAAAAAGATGCTTTTGAGATGCACTTCATCTCTTCTTACGTGTCTAGTTTTGGAAGGATCCAGCTCTTATTGAAGAGCCTTTTTCTCTCCACTGACTATAAAGAAAGTCAAAGATGAGAAGTTCAAACATGCTCAGCATTTTTCTTTAGAAATATCCCACCCTAAATAATCCAAACACGTGACTATCACCCTTCATTTCATAGCTCAACAGAAAGCACACTCACAATCCAGCAAGTTCTCAGCAACTACAGGCCACCCAAGGCAATTAAACCTCCTGTGAAAGCTGTAAAAGCTAAGCCAAAATAGCCAAAGCTGAAACTTACTTGGTGTGATCCAAAGTCTGGATATCAGCCAGATCAAACACTGTTATTATAACTGCAATAAAAGACAAGGACAGAAAAAAAAGTTTTTAAGTTAAAAAGCGTATCAGAAGTCTCTCCAATTCAAATCATCTTGTTAGACAGAAAGAATGCTTACATATAAAGCGCAACAGTAGATTTAACATAGAGGAGACAGGAGAGTATTGATTTGCTTACTCCCCTTCCTTTTCTAGCACCCAGTAAGACTGCCATCCTCAGTCTTCAACTGTAATAGTGCTGTAGTCTGCAGATTACAGATAAAGACCACATACTCCTTTTATTTTGGGACCCCTTTAATTCCTGCAAAAACGTCTCTTACAAAAGGGAATACCAGAGATATATACTTCTCAGTCTAGCAAAAATCTTACCAAAAATCAAAATTCTTTTCCCCCTAGACACAAGTGCAAGTTTTTATCACTTCATCATCAGAACATTCAGAGCTAGCAGATGTGACAAGCAACCTATTCATGAGGTTTTTGGTCTTTTCCTCTCGCCAATAATTGAGAATCCATTCCATTGCACTGTATCTACAGATACCTTTCCAAGGAGCACATATAGGTGTATGTTTCTGTGTACAGTACAACCTCCTGTCGCAGTCAGGATCAAATTAATATTGTTCTCACCCTCTGCTCCTCGGTAGTAAGCAGATGCAATGCACTTGAACTTTTCCTGACCTGCTGTGTCCCATCTGTGCAACGGGGGAAAAAAAGAAACTTCAGGTTAATGAAGCCCTGTGTAACCTGAGTAAACATGCTAATGAAGCAACAGACTGGTACAAGCTGGAGAAGAATGTGATACCAGAGAAGTGCTACCATCTGGAACATGTTACTCATTAACTGATAGAAATACAGTAAAGCCATATTATTTAATGAAGCCATTTTAACTCTGGTTTTATCTTTTTTTTTTTTTTCTTTTTAAACTGGTCATTTTGGAGACTGTTCTTTGAGACAATTCAATTCCTCCTCTATGTCATTTCTACGTACTTCTAGGGCAATCTAATTTTGAAACTGTATTTTCTAGGCTAATACTAGCTAAAATATATATTAAGCCCATACTAGAATCTTGCATCTGATGATATGAT
>VXAL01014119.1:18574-36030 GCA_013399475.1 Chauna torquata | reverse complement strand
ATGATACCTGTCCATTAATGACACCATTAAAGAATAAAAAAAAGGGGTGGGGGGGGAAGGAAAGAAGGAAGGACAGAAGGGCTTCTTATTAATGAAGATGATATACACTCCTCCCAGCTACTACCAGTACTACAGAGATTTGGGTCTTTTTTATAGCATAACACTGCCAGTCATTGATACTTGCAAACTTAGCTTGTACGGAAATCTCTCAGCAAGAGGGGGCACCCGTGCTTACCATATGAAAATGTTCTACCCAGCCACTGAAGAATCTGTGGATAACGCAACCTGAAGTTTAGTAGCGCATAAAACTTATTGCTTCAACTGACAAAGTACTGATGTATCAGTGTAGCTTTTTAAAAGCATTCAAGTTCCAAAAAAGACAGCGCCTGACAGAATTTTCAAAAACACAATGGCACTGAATTCAGTGGGAAATTAATTCTAAGTATTTTTCAATAAATCCCACTAGCCATCTATTCACATCTTTAGACACTGACATTTCAAACAAAACGTGTTCCCAAGCAAAAAGGTTTTAAGATTCATGCACTAAAATACTTCATGCAAAGCATCTTGTTTCTGCTATACATTACACTGCAGCATAGATTATTCAATAATGCCCTTTACAGAACAACATAGCCAGTGAAAAAGCCAAAGGAGATCCTTCAGCAGAACCAAAGCAGGTGAGAGAAGGCCAGGATTCCCAACAGGCTGATAAACAAAGCTGAAAATCAGAACGATTTTAGATTTACGTTCTAATAAAAACACTCGAGTCTTTCGATGATTTAGGGAAAACCATTTGTTTTGCAGTTAGGAGACACTGAATCCACTGGTCACCTTACGATTGATTTCAATCACTGCAGAAATAAACCCCCCAGTAAAGTCAAGTTCTGTGATCATAATGCCCGATAAATCCAAATGACAGAATGGTACAACACTAGCACTCGACAAAGTTTGTTGCAAAATCTTCTGCTTCTCTTCCAAGAAACTTGAGTAAAAAAGGCAGAACTGTACTGAAATGGTACAAGACATCCCAAATGAATTTTCATTGACAAAAATGTAACATTTTTAGGGATGAGAGATCCAAGAGAGAATGTTTATATATGTATATAGTTGTTGTTGTTACTTTCTTTTAAACTTAAACTGCAAGTCCAGGTATAGAATCTGTTTTTCAGATCATACTACGCAATGGGCTGTTTTATTTTATTTTTTTATCTTTATTCCACTAGAGCCTGCAGCAATTTAAACTCTGCCAAGATTGTACTCTATGTGATACTTAACCACAATGTTTCAACTTACATCTGGAGATTATATGGTATTCCAACTATTTCAAAACGTTCCATTTCAAAATCCACTCCAATGGTTGCCTTGTAATCTCGGTCAAAATTATCTTTACAAAATCTGCAAAGACAAAAAAAAAGGATGAAGGGATGAAATACTAGCAACACTTGGCTACAAACAGATGTAAAACTAACACTGTCTAGGGTAAATTACACAGAAAAGAATTAATTAACTGTGGAGTGGCCATATATTGGAGATAAAAACACTGAGAAACTAATTACCCAAAAGGAGACACTGAATAAAGACATAGAAAGCATATACATCTAGTAAGCTCTCAGGATGAGATGAGAATCAAAATACAATACCTTTGCACTGTCTAACGGACGGTATCTTACAGTTTTAGTTACAAGATAATATATTTTGGGTCATAAATGCAAAAGGAACGTGTGATTAATCAATAAGATTAAAAACTTACCAAATTCACATAGGAACATGGAAGAAATAATTGAAAATGCAAACATAGACAGAAGGCTGTCATGGTGATCACAAGCTGCAGAAATTCAGTGCTCTGTTCACCGGACTTGGACAAAACGCACAAGAGCTGCTTTTAATGTCTAGCAAATACTACTGTGTATCATATTTGACTGGATATACTGGATATATATTCAATTCAGAATACTGAACACTTTACTGCAACAAGTAACCTTCAACTTGAGAAAAAGCAGAACCATACCACCTGCTGAGACGTACTGTACCTGTTGATGAGGCTAGTTTTCCCAACATACAGGTCTCCTACCACAACCACTTTGGATATTTTCAGCCTGTTATAAATATTTGAAAACATTAAACGTTTTTAGTAGCAATTTCAATATTTTTATTAAAGCAATTCTGATTTAGATCCTTAAATAGCAAGTGATGAACATGTGTATCTGCAACTCCAGTTTACCTAAATGCCACAGTGCTGCAGTAGGATAAGTCTTAAATGGTAAGAAAGAAAAAAATGTCACAAAGCAAAACTCTGGAGCAGAAATAATCCATTTCTTATTCTGTATATCATTTCTTAAATATAATCCTGTGGGGCAGAAACTCTTTCTTAGAAGTGCTTTCACTGGAACCACATACACTTGACAGTTTGCACGTAAGACCATACAGTATCTACCTCCTTATCAGCCCTTTAAAGAGTGGAAGTTTAGATTCTTCTGCCATTAAAACTAATTACAAGTTTCTCATTGACTTTAATAATACAGAATCAAGTTCTAAGTGCACGAACAAGAAATTACTGATAATAAAATAACCCATTGCAGAATTTGTCTGTTGGGAAAAAAAGAAAAAAAAAACATCAACCCCAAGGTTAGAGCCAATACATTTTCTGACTATCTGGAACAATATTAATCTGAAGCTTGCTTCATACAAATAATCCTCTTTGCACTGGGTCCTCCCACAGAATACAGCAGATGGGCTTGAGGTGACTCAACCTGCATTCTTAAAACTGAAATGCAGTGTATCTGTTAGGAGATACAGCTGGATAAGTGAATGTCTGTTGACTGAAACTTGCATTGACATCTCCTGTGCACATGCTACAAAAATGGCTTAAGAGGTTTAATATTCTTTTGTATCAAGAAATGACTTTTTAAACAAAGGAATCAATCTTCTACTGAATGCTGTCTCTGGTTATATGAGGCTTCCATGTGATGCTGATTTCAAGTTAGCAATTCTAAACAGTCCAAATCTTGACTGGTGAGCTGCACAGTTATTATTTCAGAAAAAGGAAGGCATGTTGTGTGCTAGTCAATGAAAAAGGGTAGCCACAGGCTGCTAAGCTGGTGATGTCTCTGCCTGATTAACTGTTAGTGATACAATATTGAATAAAATCAACCAGCTTAAGGGAAAAGCAAAAAAAGTAAGTGATGGTTTAAAGGTGTATGTTCCATTAATTCTTACTGGAAAAGAAAACACTCCCTAGATTAGACATTTTAACACACTGATCGAATATCAAGAGAGTCTTAAGAACAGCCATTAGCTACCGAATTTCTCAGAGTACCTTTCCAAATGACAAAGAACTATCCCATTACTTGGGATAATGGAAAAGGAAGATAATGGTAATTCCTGTCAAGTTTTACAATTACTGTACCAAATAATCAGTTGTCTGTCCCTTCCACCACCGTTCCCTGCCAAAAAATGACCTAATAATAATCATATCTAGAGAGCAGTGACAGGAAATTAGTTTAATTTTATTCACGAAACCAGAATGGAAAGCTTTTTAGCTCTACTGTACATGTACAAAATAAATTAATTGGATATCCTGTTTACTCCAGGGAAAAAAAAAACAAAAACAAATACATCTTGGTTATGGAGGGGAAAAAATGCCTTGATTCACTAAAACAACTCTTGCCAGCAGAATTGTTCTGACACTTGTAACAAATTTACATGGAAATAAGACAGTGGCTGTGCTTCTAAAAAGCTATAAACTCATTGATGTCTCTCAGGGAGACATATTTTGGCTTCAATTTTTTTTTTTTTCCTTAAAGCAAGATTCCCTAGTGAAATGAATAAAAAATTCCATTTAAAGATGGATATCATGACAAACCTTATGGTAATTAACAACTCTAGATTTAAGAAAATAGTGAGATAATTGTCAGTATTCATCGAAACTTCACGTTATGAAAGATGTTTCACAATGGAACACAGAAGTATTTATTACTAAAACATACAGCTATGTATTTTAACTGAATAGGAATAATTTCTAACAGATTAGCTTTCTTGTCTTGCTTCAGGAATTAAATGAGTACAAGTATCTGTTGATGGAGAGAGATGACATGAGAAAACAACTTAAAGAATATTAAAAAGGCATAAAACAGAAAAATCTTTTTTCAGTGCTATATATTTACTCCAGAATTTTGCTTCAGTTTTAAGGAAACATTTACGACAACTTCTCAGCATGCATACTTTTAAAAGATTAAAGCTAGATTCTTATGTGCTTCAAGCAACTTAAAACTGCTATGTTTAAATCTGCCCCAAAGCTTTTATCAAGTGCTCATTTGGTAGACTCAGTATGTAGCCTTTCTGCATCCTCTGTTGGTGTCAGTACATCTGCCCTATTCCTTCTAACTGCTCTAGGACTTGCTTTTCATGCTGACTTGCATGGGCAAAATTCAACGCTAATTTTAAACTGTCAGTTAATCCTTTAAACTAAGGGTTTAGCTATTTGTTGCTAAACAACAACCTTATTTTTTCAACTCTAATTATGCCAGCAGGAAAAGGATCTTCAAAACTTAAATGAAGAACAGGCACTTTATTCATTTACTGTCAAAGAGTACAGAACCACCATGGATTAGCTGCCTTTAAACACACTGGAGTGACGAACATGAGAAATCAGGAAAAGCCTATGAAAGAAGCAGGCTATAAAGAGGTTAAAATACTTGCTTCGTTGCACACTTGGTCTATTACAAACTTACCCAATTGCTCCAGTGCTCTGCTGACAAGCAGTCCTGACCTGTGCATGGAAGTGCTCTTTGAACTGCAGACAGGCCTCAGGTGTGTACCACTGAAGATAAGAGAGAACAGTTACTGGGATATACTGTGTGATGGCTACTTTGCAAGAAGTCAGATCAGTAGGGAAAAATAGAAAAGGAGATTACTTCAAAGAGCTTGTCAAACACAGGGATACCCTGGCTTAAGAAAAGGGATAGCTTAGGTTAGAAAGCAGCGTGGCTGCCCAAAGGAATTTTTACAAACATACCTGTGGAATAGCTCCATCATTTGACCGTGTTTGAGTGTCAGCATCTGAGCCCTAGCTAAACTTCCACAGCAAACACATTTGTTCATCATTCTGTACAATAATAACTATCTTAAATTATTCCAGTAAACCAAGACACAAGAAAAACACAGGTGGGAGCATGCCACCAGCAAGTCATTCTTACTACAAAGTCTTCTAGATCTCTTCCTTGTGTGAAGCACTGATTTTATTACAGGTTTTCAATTAGGCTTAGCAGGCTAAAAATGAGGAAAACATGTTTTGCCCTATATTTATTTAAAATTTAAAATAACACTGATACTTTTCATAAAATTAAAAGTAAAATATGGGGCTGAGATCAAGCATGAAAAAATACTAACTCCTCTTAAAAAGATCTTTTGAACAAAAGAAAAAACAGAATGGCAATTCTTTTTCCTTCCCTGTCCTTAACCCTTCTATTATACTTCAAGTATAAAACTCTTTGGGGGCAAGAATGATCTTTTCTGTCCTTCCACAGTGCCTACTATGTTTGATCTACAGCATGACTAAGGTTCCTAGACACAGAGAAAATGAAAATTGCCTCAAATTCCTCAACCAAAAACTCCACATAGAGCTAATTAGCCTTTTTGAATACTAATTATCAGCTATGGTTCTCATTTCCTCTCAGTGTTGGAAATCTTTAAACATGGTAATTATTAATGTTTGGCTGAAAGAACAGGTATTATAAGATAACAATTCCGTGGCAAGAGTCACTTTCTGTTGAGGTTAGAGGAAGAAATCAGGATTACTAAGTATATTAGCACTGAATGGGAAAACGAGGTCACATTCATCTTTGAAAGAAATCCTTAAACAATCTGCCATTTTAGCAGAAGACATCTGTACCTTAAAACAAAATACAAGGGAAAGACAGCTCAGTGTGGCAGGTGCTACATACTCTGAGCAGAGGAATAAAGAATGCTTACCTTAGGAAACTGGGAGATTATTCTGTCCCTACTCACTGGGGGAACCATATGCTTTAGGTTGGACTTCATCCTCCAAATTCAATTCAATCCTACCAGACAGAAGACATGCAAAGAGAAACAAAACATTCAGGAAGTGGCTCAACACAGGGAAAACATGATAAAAACAAATTAACAGTCTTTATGGACTCATCATCTTTCTTTCCTTTCCAGTACAAATGGCAGTTCTTTGACATTATTTGTGTTAAAGAAAACCTGCTTCTTATGTAAAAAGGATGACTTCTGTGTGCACAACTGCAGTAAGAAATAGTGGCTTTCTCCAACTACAAAGCACTAATTCTGCAATAGGCCAGAGAGCTGTTCACTTAATTCAACCTAAGTACTAGCAGTTTAGCCCTCAAATGATTTTGCAATGTTTAATTTAAAAACCCTGCTCATCATTATTTTAAATGCCTCTGCGTAAAGCACATTTATTAATGTTAGGGGATATCAGATTTCATTAGGTCAGAAGAGGAAAGGAGGAACAATGCAGTTGCCACATTTCTTGGCACAACACCAAACTTTCATCCAAGATCACCTCGGAAACAATGAAATCAGTAGGTAGTCTGACTTGGAAGAATAACGTTCACATAAAAATCATAAATGCATGAAGATATCCCACTGGAGACACAGTGATTTGGTTATGCAACAAAGCCTTGTGGGTTGTTGGGGGAGGGGACTCTTACCAAGGTACCAATTTCTCACTGGCACTCGAAAAAATGTTTCTAATCAGAACATTCATCATGTAGCAAAGCGTAAGGAAGGACTCACCGTGCAGCAGCTGATGCGCAGGATCGCAGCCACCCGAGCAGCTCAGCCTGCTGCTGCGTGGCCATAGCGACAGGCTTGGAACAGCTCCGTCAGCCCCTTCCCTGGCAGCCCGGGAAGGCGGGGTTGGCGTGGAGCAACTGAACTATACACAGGGCTCTAGTTCTAGAAGATTAAACTGGTTTAACTGGCCATTCAGATTCCTCTGATCAGAAGCTGCTCCTTAGTAAACTCAACGGTCCCCTAATCCTGCCTAGTAGTTTCATTTTCTTCAGAGGTAGTTGTATATATGGATACAGAGAGCAGGATTAACCCAGCAGACAAGGAACTAATGGAGTAGGAACTGTTACAGACCGAATGTTAAGCATATTAGCAATTATAAAGACCCTCCTGGGGGATTTTTTTCCAGCATTTCAACTCGATTCCATCTCAGCTTTAGAGTCGGGATGCACATGCCACCAATGAGCTATTTGAAATTATATGAATGTCTTTCTAGTCATTAGTAATCTTAGTTTCTAACATACCAAACAATAAAGACACGGAACAAGAAATCTCACCGCTCTTCTGTATTGCCTAGGTATTGTTAATCAACTCATTAGTTTAGACTGCATTTAGTATGCTAGACTGTAATTTAGGATAATAGAAGATTTTGCCGTTTGTTTCACTAGGATTTAAACTTCCAAATTTCAGGAAAAAAATAAAAGCTCTCACGTTCAAATAATCATATTTTGATAATGCTGCAACAGGCTTGGACTTCTTAACATCCAGGAGACAAGACTCTCCTATTCCTGCAGCACACTAAAAGTTTTAAAGGGCAAGTCAGTGATTGCTAAATCAGCTAAAAGTGATTTAAAAAAAAAAAAAGTGTAAAGTATATAACTAAAACCCTACAGTTGTTTTACAACCATAAACAAAGAATAATGTTCAACAAAAGTGCCAGTCCACTATTTAGAATTAATGTTTTATTCTCTTTTGCAAGGAATTACTTTTGTGAGGGATCTCTTCAGGCACTCATGTGATCTCAACCATACTGAAAACAAACAAGAAATCCAGATTTGCAGCAGATGAGTTATTCAGCAAAGAAGGTGACATTACAGTATTTATTTTTAACCATATACATAGCTCTATCAATCATGCTACTTCTGACTACATAAAATCAGACAGACCTAGATCCTTTCTATGATGCACTTCTGCCCTTTGGGCAAGTTTGAATGATTTTAAGACAATGTTAATGTCTTAAAGTAATAGTTCTGAAAACAAGAAGGGAAACCCTCCCAGTTGGTAAGATTGTTACACTGTCACCTGCTTTCTCCATTTTCTCCTAGTTCTGGTTCAACACATCCTAGGCATGTAAAAATCCATCATGTGTACATAGGATGACTCACTGTCCATCTCCTAGAACTCTTTCACAAACCAAGCTACAAAAAAAATCAATTCAACTATCTCAGTGAATCCAAAGTCCAGGAGGGACCAAGGTAACCAAACAGAAACATTTTAAAACTGAAAGGCCATTTTCACCTACATACTGAATTTAATCTAAACCTTTCTTTTTCTCCCTCTCTCTCTCACACACACTGACTTACCAAATCAACAAATTAGCCACACTGTTAGAGGAAACAGGGCAATGATTTAAGAAACACAAAACTGCTGAAAATACTGAGAATTATATGTATTGAGATCCAGATTTTCTCTTCTTACAGAGCTCAGTCACCACGGAGGACTGGAAGTAAACTGTCTCCATGGCATCATTCCCCTCCTTACATCAATGTTGCAGGAACAGTATCAGCCACAGATTCTGTGGATAGACAAAGGATTTGAGGAAAGCCTTCAAAGTTGTGTATAATATTAGTTAATGTCATGACCACTAACTAAAATCAATCTACCAAGCTATGGTGAAGGACAAGGCAGAACTCACACCAAAAGGATGAGAACAGAGTTCAAGCTGAGGAACGTGAAGACTTCGATCTTTTCCTGCTCTTTCTACACTGAGAAAAGTTCACATTCTTCTATTGAAATAGAGTGAGGCTTTAAAAGTATTTAGTCAGTAAAAGTCAAATCTAGTGGAGGAAAATAAATTCTACTTTAAATAATCTGCTCTAAAATATTGCAGAAAAAAAACCCACATCCTTTCCTGAAGATACTTTTTAACATCATACTTTTTCTTCTGCAGATTTTGGTGATCAACAAACCAGAATCTATTCCTGCGCTTTATTTTAATCCACCTGATCTGATTGACTCTAGCTTTGTAAAATCTAGTTTAAGAACTTCGATTATGATAATTGTTACTCAAATATAATGAAAAATCTGAATGACTTCTCCATTTGCAGAGAAATAACCTTTCATAGCACAAGCTGTCCACAGTTCATTGCTAATGCCAACATCTGACAATCCAGAGCACCTTAAACTACTATCAAACTACCATGACACACGCTCCCCGTGTACCGTCCTCTGAACAATACTATCTCACAGAATCATACTAAAAAAAGATGGCTAAACCGTGAATACAGTTATGTGAAACTACCTAATTACAATGGAAACCCTTGTTACGCATTCTACCTGTTTCTAGTGCCACTCTGTACAGCAGTAAAGAAAACCTACTCCAAAGCTACTACGCTCCCATGCATCCTTGTACCTCAAGGCACTAGCCTATGTCACTGTCATTACCTTGACCACCTTTTCGTTTAACCTGAACATTTTCCAGTTTTGCTCACGTGAAGTTTCTTTAAAACCTGAGGGTGGGGAAAGAACTTCGCTCCACGCTTTAGCAGAGAATACGGGCAGAGGGGCCCTCACACCGCAGCGCCATAGCAGCCTTTCCCCCCCTTTCCTCACACGCCCTCGCTCCAGAGGCGCCGCACCCCACAGCAGCCCTCCGAGTCCCACGCTAGTAGCGGACACAGCTTCCGATTCACCAACTACGCCGTTGACGCCACTCCCTCACAACAGCCTCCACCAAACGCGCTGGTTACGCTATTAGCGCAAGGCCGGAGACAGTAGAGGGAAAGGAGCGCTTGGCTGCGCAGTGTTTATTCACGGAACGGAGCGTACGCGAAGAGCTGGTTGCTGTGGCAACCAGAGCGCGGGCGCGAAAGGCCGCGGAAGGAGCCATAGAGCGGCAAGTGGGGCGCAGGCTGAGGCAGCGGCATGATGGTGGGACGGGTGCCTCTGATTGTTTAGTCTGGGACGGAGGGCCTTTGATTATTTAGTCGTTTGGTTTGTTCTTAAGAGAGAGATGCTGTTGTTAAGTAGGGTTGTGGGTTTTTTTTTGTTTGTTTGTTTTTACCGTGCAGCTGTTTTTTGTTGTTGAGCAGGCTTCAACAGCAGAGGTTGTGTGCTTCTGTCAGCGGACCGTTTCCCTCACAGAGGGAAGGGGGGAGTCACCCATCCTTTAAACAGATGTTAACGAATTCTAGGGGCAGGTTTAAACTGCACCCCTTTTAAAAGAACTTTTTTAAAATGGTGTTTTGCTTGCCCTTGCATTAATATTATTTTAAGCCCCTTCTCTGGTTTGGGACATTGGACTACTTCACTTTAACCCTTTGAAGAAGCACTCCTCTCCTTCACCTTCCAATTTTAAGCTCTCTTTGCTTTTTTATTTTACAGTGTTCAGTAGAAAATTAAGCTGAATAAGAAGATTCATCTGATGAACCATTCCAGCCTCTTCTTTCATAGCTTCCTAACAACTAGCATGTGCTAAAATTGCTCTTTTAGGAGACAGCACTATTCAGTTTAAAGTCAGTAGCTGTGGTTTTGGTACATTAGCTGTCCTGTCACTGCGTACAGTCGTTCTGGAGTGTTTTTAGGGATAAGTGGAATCTTTCCCAGGGAAGTTAGGGATGGCAAACACTCGTATCTCAGGCAAGCTTCCCCCTGATATAGATCCCACAAAAGCTCCTATTGCGTTTGGAAGGAGGGCCCTTCCTAAACTAAATGAGGAGCTGCTATCTGCTGAGCTGCTGACTCAGCAGCGGGCATTGATGGCACTCAGTGATCTGGTCCATGACCCTGAAAATGTCTACCAAGCAATACAAATAGGTAAGTGGTCTGTTGTCATAAGCTTTGACACAGTGGTGGTGGCAGAGGGCGGGAACACTTTACCATTGTGCCCTATTTTGTTCTCTGCAGTGTCTTTGATGACAGAAAATGACCATAAGGATTTTTTTGTTTTAATCTCTACTTGTTTTACCTTAAAAAGGTAAAGAATATTATAATACCATGTACCTGACCATTATTTTTAAGAGTATGCTCACTTTAGGATTTATCAGATGCTCACTATAGGGTCTGTTACCACCGAAATACAAAAGTAGTGCAGAATCTTTTTTTCTTGTGTATGTGCTGAATTCTAGCTAAATCTTAAGATAGGCTAAATTAAAAAAATATATATTTAGAAAGGGGAAAAAAAAAAGCTTTTAGTTATTGTAGAGCAGGAAGAAAAATGACAAAAATCCCCCACCCCCCCTTTTTTTCCCCCTTCATTAGACATTGAACAGGTACCTTCCTGAATTTTTTGTGCTTGAAGTACTCAAAAATACTGTTGACCTCAGTGGACTAGTAACTCAGTCAGATTTAAAAATTCATTTGGAAAATCTGTGAAGTCAATTTTTTCCATTAATTCCTTCAGCAGAGGATAGCATGACACAGAGATATAACTACTGGAGAGCCAAAACATCAGAGCTTTTTAATGCAGAACTCTTTCTCAAAAGTATTGTAGTAATTGTAGAATGAGACTATAACAAAACTCCCTGGAACTTCATAAGAAATTGAAGTCAATATAACCAAATCTATCATACTTATCAAGATTATATCTGGCCAACAGTATTTTTAAAAGCTTATATCCCAGCATTTGGGAGAGTCGTAAGTTTAAAGTTTGGGAAAAAAAAAAAAAACAACCAAGCAAAAAAAAACCATGAGGTTATCTTCACAACTGACTGACTGCTAAAAAATTATGTATCTACATAGCTCATTATGTAGCACTGAAGAAGTCCTCAGGTTTGTCACTGCTTTTTTATCCTTTTACTTTCTTCATATTCTTTCCTCGTAAGAGATACCAATAGTCATTCAAAATAATAAAGTCATTATTTGATTAGCTGTAAATCCTGAAGTGAAGTGAGATTGTTGGTTTTTCAGTGCTACATGTGTATACAAGTAATCATTAATGGCATACCAAATTTATTTCTGTGTGGAAAGTAAAGTTGTGTGCTTTTACATAGCCCTTGCTACACCTAAAGAAAGTTTACAGAAATTTAGGCATCAATCCTGCAAACACATGCTTTTCTAAAAACAGTAATAGCACCACTGATGCCAGTATACCTTTATTTTTAGTTATATCACTTTGTAAGTATTCGCAAGATTAGGACTTAACCTGGTACAGAATTTAGCAGCTTGTTTAGAACATTATCCAACACAAAATTAATTCAATGGGAACTTTCAGCTATCCTCACCAGCTGTCAAATCAGACAATTATGTGGGGTAGTTATATCCATTTTTATTCTAATATTAAGATACTTGAGAAATAATGGCATGGCATTTTTGGCAGTAGATCTTCAAGTTTCTTCCATACTAGCAGTATGGCATTGAGAGTTTCACCTCCAAGACATGATAAAATTTCTGATTGTTTGCACTTTTAAGTTGTGAGCTATAAACGAGTACTGCTCTTTTAAACTAATGCTGAAGGTAAGAAATATTAAAATCAACTATCATGTCTCAAAGGATTCTTGGAGAACCTGAAGACTTTGCTGCTGCATCACGACAGTCCTGTCCGACAAAAAACAACAGAAATCCTCTATATCATGGCTATGCATAATGTCGGCAGGTAGGTATAACTCCAGAACTTACTGAATAGTGTTTGGAAGCAATAAAGAAATTTCAGTGAGAAATAAAAACAGAATTTGTAAGTTTTTGCAAGATAGGTACAATGTAAATAGGAATATTTAATTAAGATTATGCATCTGGCAAATATTTTAGTTATATTATGCTTAGTTAAATCTGTCCTCCAACGCTTGTAGGCAAGGGTTGATACAAAATGGCGTAATACCTGCCCTCACTGAGCTCTTGGATGATCCACTAGATATCTGTCGGAAGAACACGCATCAAGTTTTTGAAATGATGGCAAAGTTACCTGAAGGTAGGGGATTTTTCAGTAATTAATTATTCAAATAGGCAAAGCGGATAGATAGGTGAATTTACCTGACTGCCTAAGCAATTTTTTTCCAGATTTATTTTATTCCATTCCATTTTCCTTGAAAACCCTGTTTAAATATAGTATTTCTTCTATTTTTGCTCATCGTACTTTTCTTTAGTTATTTTTCCTATGTGAGTTTATTCTTTTGGTTCTATAAGAAAACTTTAAAAGTTGTGACTTGTGTTTTTTTTATTGGTGGAAACATCTATGTTGGATAGAGCTGATGATGAACTTCTAAAGCTATTTGAAAGTAGCCTTTTTTTGTAATGGTAAGTGAGAATACTAAGTCAAGATATAGGAAAAGTTAACAAGATAGGAGAAATACCGCGTACCAGCATAATACATCTGTGAATAGTGCTGTCAGTTTACAGGGGGGAGGCTGATCCTGTGAATGCTCACTCTGAAGGCTAGATCTCTTTATATTCTTACGTCTACTTACACATGTTAAGCCTACCTGCTCAAGATACAGGTTGTGTGGACTGCATGCTAGAATTTATATTTCAGAATCTTGCATCAAAAATTCATGTTGTCTTCTTCCATTCAAAATGGTGTTCAGCTGTTCATCGTGGTGCACTAATTTCACAGCACACTTTTGCAGAAGACTGTTTGGGTTTGTGGAAAGTTCTTCTCTTATTGGGAAGTACAAGTCTTGTGAAATTTGTTTTTACCTTCCCTGCTCCTTGCAAGGGGACAGTCAATTGCATTGTGTATTCCACAGATTCTCCATTAATGTCTCTTTGACCTCAGGCTTACAGGCACTGTTTCTTAAATGTACTCTTTGATATTGCTTTTGGGTGGTAAAACAAACAAACAAACAAAACATCAAGCAAAAAATAACAACTGGGGATGATGCAAAGAACAATGGAGTTTGCATTTTCCAATACTTTATTCAAATACTGTTTGCCCTTAGGTATCAAAACCTAGGTAATACTGTTAAATGGACTGAATTGGTAAGACACAAAGTTAAAAATGTGATAAATTTCACCTAACTTCAGATGTCAAATTTAGCTAGTCATCCTATACTCCCTGTGCAGTGGGAGACAAATCAGTATCTCCAGGGGCAAAAAATTTGACTTATCACAGGTGGTTACTTTAGGATGAGATGAATTCTGCTCAGGTGATGTCCATTTATTTCCAGTGAGATTAACAGAAGCTAGGCTGATTACATCAGAGTCAGTTTTTAAATGCTTCAGTCTAGATAGAGGAATCGAAGCTGGGCATGTCTTTGACGTCTTTAAAAGGTCATTGTACCTTTTACATGATTATTTTTACTACATATATTTATGGTTTTCTAAATCTTTTGTACACTAAGGGAATTTATGCAGATTTGTTACTTTTGTATCCAGATTCCATTGATTATAATTTCAGTAATTTTCTAATCTAAACTTGTCTTAAACTTGACTATTTCAGTTGATTAAAATTATAATTTTACAATTAATTTCAGCAGATAGAAATTATAAAGTAAAAACACGTTACTAAAATTCATGGGAAAGCATCTTGTCTGAGGCCTTCTGTTACATCACTGATGCTTAAAAATGGATTAAACAAATGCTTAAAGCCTTGCTGAGTGTACATGAATTCTAAATAAAATAAAGTATTTTTACATGCATGTAAAGCTTTCTAAAGTCTTAAATAATTAAATGAGTAGGAAGAATATTAAAACGGTGGGCTAAATAAACAACTGTAAACATCACTAGAGAAACTCAGATTTTCTCTTAAGGTAATTTCACTAGCCATTTTACAGATTTTCAAATCAAATGAGACAGTGACTTCAGTGTGTTTTCACCTCCCTGCCTTTAAGGAATTCTGTCCCTTACCTGTGTAGGCAGATAGATACCACCCTATGAATATGTAGATTATAATAGAAACATACAGGAAGAGAAAACTTAATAGAAGTAAATGAATATTGCCAAATTTTTGCAGATCGGTAGTAATTATTAACCATTCATGCATACTGGTTATTGCCTTCTTCTTAGACCTTTTGAAACTGCGTAATTCAGTAATAAGCCTTGCTCAGTCGCTGCTGTACTGAACTTTGTTCACAGCTTTAATCTTCAGACCACTAGATATCTAGCCACATCTAATGCAGAAGCTTACCACTTGTCTCCTTTTACTGGAGAAATTTTCAGATGTGTGCACAATGCGCGATTTAGAAAGGTTTCAGTTTTTAACAGGGAAACCACCTCACTGGTTGGGGACTGCTGTACAAGAGGTTTTTAGATGGCAATTTGAGACTTACAAATGCAAAGTACAACTAATGTTATATATAAACACCTCATTTTTAGATTCTTTGACTTAAGAGAAAAAAGTTATATTTGAAGTGTCCTTTTCTAATAACGTTTGATCATTTCATGATGGCTTTTTTGAATGGGCTGCATAGATTTGAGCTGAAAGTCTGTGACAGCACAGTGAAAGCTGTGGGGTGCCAGCTGGAATTTTGATAGCTGGGAGGAGATACTCATTTTGGCGACAGCAAGGGCCGAAGAGTCATAGCAGATTACAGATTAAATATTTAGTTTCTTTCTAAGTCCACTATTGCAAGTGTATACTAGCAATATTTAAATGCTTACTATTAGATTTTTGAATTGGTATTTTCTTTGGATGAATGTTTCAGTTTGTAGTACATTTTGAAGCTAGTAAAGTTAAGGACAGTCAACATGCATTCAATCGAGCATACTTCTAAAGTATTTCAATTGCAGCCACTTCAGAATTCAAACTGGACAGAGTGGGAAGACTTTTTATTTATTTTGAATCCTTTCAAGAATTTGCTTTTAAGATTTCAATGGAAGTTGAAGGTATTTTACAGCTATCTATTTTTATCTTTTTTAGTCTACTATATTATTATTATATGGAACTATTCACTAAAGCTGTCTTAGAATGCATTTTTAGCTAATAATTTGATATTTATCACATCCCTGAAAGTTTTCGCAGCGACAACAATAACTAGTTTCAGTTCACAGTTCGCTGAATTTTTTATAAGGTAAATCTGATAAGGTAATGTAGCACATCAGAGAATAGTGTTAATTTAAAGGTTGTAGTATAATAGCGGAGTCCTTTTTCAAAATAATGGTCATTTGTGGGGAGACTGCCAGTTCAAGCAATTTTTAAAAACAAGGATTACACAGAAAGCATTTTACTAAAACTGTCATTTCTGTTTGGAGACTTATTGTAGCAGTAAGCAATATTAGCTCTTGGTGGTGCCAAAACATAAAACATTGCTTGTTAAGAATTCAGAAAATCAATACATTGTCCAAAGTAGAGGCTATGTAATGGTACACCACACTGCCAGTTAGGGATCAAGGATAGGTCTACTACCATTGCTCCATCAGTGTCCCTGCAGACATCTAAATATTTCAGTTTAGTTCAGGAGCCATTGATGGGAACTGTCGTGGCTGTGAAACACCAGTTTGGTGGTAATCAGGAAGTGTGAAAATACTATACAAGGAGGAGTCAAGTTGCCTCCTGGAGTGAAAGGATTAACCAACCCCTGCTGAGCTGAGAACTCAGCAAAAGCTGAGAGCCAGCTGCAGCTGTCTGTCTCCTCAGGACATTGCCTTTGGTTGAAGGCAGAGGATTCACAGCAGCAGCTTCCGAATCCTGTTACAGTCCCAGCTTAGTGAAAGTTGCCTGCATTTAGGAGAGAGACTACAGTTCTGAGGGGCAGGTGATTTTCAGTGAGGTTTCTCATGAGCTAAGACTGATAGCTGTTTCCCCATTTTACCTTTCCCACCTCGGGTACTGGTGGCAGGTAAGAATCAGGTTTTCTAAATCGAGTGATCAGTAGCATAAACTAGTTTCAGGGAACAGTTCTAGTGTTTCATCTCCAGAAAGCTGAAAAGGGTATTTAGTAGTATGAGGAGGGAAAAAAAACAACCCACATTTAACTAATTTTAGAATTAGTTATTTGGTAAATTCTGTGCATCAGTGCCTTCATTACAATTTCCTTCTAAATGTAAGTAATGGGAGTTACTTTATTAGAAACCTGATATTTTTGTCTATTTAGAATACATTTCTTTCCCTTCGTTAATTCTCAGCATTTAACATAAGCCTGATGTATTTACAGTGCTCATGTACTATATTTATGTGGGCCAACTTTTTCCCTAGCCTCCCCCCCTTCTATTTATGAGAAATTTGAAGTGGTTGTAGAGCAACTGTGTACATCTGTGACAGAAGCAGAAGTTTATCTTCTGAGACCCCATCCTCAAATCTCTCAGCAGACATGATGCTGCTCACATTCTGTTTATACTTTGCTTGAATTATGCCTTTCTAGGTGGAATTCTTTTCCAAAACTTAATTTCTTCAGCTGTGAAATGATCCCAAATTTTGACCATTTCTTCTGTCAACTTCTGTACTACTAAAAGCTTTCAAGACATGCCGAGGATAGAAGTCCTTGCTTAGATTAAATCAGTCTTGCAGAGCATTCTCCAGATTTTTATGCAGTATACTTTGACGTTTTTAGAGGGGGGAAGAAAAAACTGCAATCCTCAGCCTATCAGCTATG
>VXAL01014119.1:0-18378 GCA_013399475.1 Chauna torquata | reverse complement strand
ATGAGTGGTATGTATGCTGAGCTAGCATGTTATTTGTGAAAGCATCTCTGAATCCTTGACTAAAGATGTTGTTCTAAGCCATGTATTCTTTTTATTTAGATTTAAAATAGCATGTATGCATATGCCTGTATTTTGTACATTATAAATATACATGCCTGTTTTTAAGGGGTAGAATATAATTCCTTGAGCAGAATTGTTATTATGGAGTGGAATCACCTACAGATGGTTTCTTACAAGAAAAAGGTGCTTAAATTGCTTCCTGTGCTATGAGGCAATTTAGGGAATTATCAGGGAGAACAGCAAATATTTTCCAATAGGTAAAAGGAGTCATTATTTCTTTATCTGTGTAATATGTCAAATGAATTGTCTCTGCCTGGTAATTCAGCCATCTTCACCCAGTCAAGAAGCCATCTGGCTTCCTCTCTTTGTATTTACTCCTACACCTCACATCTAGATAATCTTGTATCAGCTGGAGGAAGTCAGCAACTAATAAAGCACTCCCTAGCTAAATTTCTGATGTTTTCTACAGCAGAGGAAATTTCCAGGGTCAGTAAAGCAATATGCTCCATACTAGCCAAAAAGGAACGTAAGCTGTATGTGCATTTGGCATAAAGTTGTTTTTGTTCACTGGGAAGTGGTCAACGACTCCAGTGAGCTCTGTGCCAGGCCACCTGCTCTTTCTCCAGATAGGAGTAATTTAGGAAAATGTAGTTATTTCAGGTGAACCCACTTAGACTATATATGATTCCTACATTTAAGGACATATAGCAGCATACTCCAGTAACAGTGAAATTGTTAAACACTAAAGAGTGGGAAAAATCCATCAAGATTGGGAGAACACTGAGGGGTAGCGTTTCCAGAGGAAAGAACAACTTAGTGGCAAGAAATAATGGGGAGAAAGACAAAAATGCATGTATGCGTTCAACAGAGGGTGAAAGAGGGAAAAGAACTAGCAGGAAAAAATGAAGAACATTGGCCAGGAAAAATTACTAGCAAAACTTTCACTCTGAAAATAATTAGTTGAGATTCAAGAAGATACTTAACAATGTTACTGAGCGTTATGCAATGATAAGTGACCTGGGCAATAACAAATGCAAAAATGCAGGGGCGCAGGGGGGCGAAATCTTTTGCCCAAGATGTGTTTAATACTAGAAAAGTTTAATAATACTTAGCTATAATTTCTTCTGTCTTTTAAGGGTACTTAATTGTTGTAGGCAAAGATTGAGGTGGATTGGTTGGCACAATGGATTTTTAACGCTTGCCAGAACCTCTGTCTGGGAGGAGTTCAAGAGATTGAAGTTTCTCCTACTCTACTGACCCTCACTGTCTCCACTATTCCACCTTTGTAAGATGGTAACCAATTAGATCTGTGGATAAGGACTGTTTAAGGATACCTTTTTCCTCTTTGAAACCTGTTTTGTTGTATGGAGTGCAAGAGATAGAAGGACAGATGGCATTCTTATTGCAGCAGACGGAGTACCTCTTCTGTGAATGTCATTGTTGCCCAGGTGAAGTGAAATCCCATCTGTATTACAGTTTTTTTCAGGTGGCAGTGCACTACATCACTGATAAACCTGAGAACTGAGGAAATAGATGCAAATTTAATTGCATCATTTATCCAGGTGGAAGACTGAGAGCCAAGGGATTTCATTTCAGCACCTGTCCTGGGTACAGACTTTTTATTTTTAACCACCCCACACCTCAATTTTCTCACATAATGGGAAAACAAAATTATTTTCTACGTAAAACAATTTAACATCTTGAATTCTTCAGATAGAAAACAGAGTAACCACAAATTACTCAGAACATCAAGATCAAAAACATCATAGAAATTATTAGTGTTAATAGCTAGTCATTGCTATTCAGAGAAAATGATTATGTGAACTGATTATTTAACTTAATTTACTATTTTATTTCTCCCCATTCCTATGCTTAAGTTCAGTAGGAACATGTGGTAAAATGCACAGTTTCAGTTTTTCTTTTCCCTCCCCAAATAATCTTCATTTAATGATAAATGCAACTGACTCCTTTTCTTCAAAAATATCTTTAGTTCTTTGATAAAATATCCTAGGTTCTCCACTTCTGTTATAGGTTGCCTACAGTACTTATGTTATAAGCACCTTCTCAATTGAATAAAGTCCTTTTTTTTTTTTTATGTATATAAAGTATCTGTTGCCCTCTTCAAAATTAACTGCTTCTGGTTTTGCTTTTCTTACCAAACTTTCTTATCTTGAAGCTATGATCTAATGAAGGCCAGTATTTTCTTGTCATTTCTTTCACCAGTCTGAAAGAGCTACAGTACCATGAAAGGCAGAGGTGAAGGAAGCATACCATCATATAGTCCAGTCATTGAGAAAGGAAGTCCAGGCTCATTTTATACCTTTTTCACAACTTTCACAATTAGCTAATAATAGTATGTTACACTATGGAAAGTAATTTAGACTGGAAGTACCATGCATGTTCTCAAGTAAATAATAGCACTTTAATGGTTAACCAAGGTTAGGGGATCCTGGACTAGCTCTGCAGACTGTACTAATAATTATATGTAGCTTTTAGTAAACTCACCAAGTCAAGCAGCCTGACTACAAACATCACAAGCAGGCAACAGTATCTTCTAATTTCCAGAAAGAGCTAAATACTCCCTGCACAGCATGCCAAACCTTTTATACACCTGAGGTGCAGCCTCATTGGCTCTTTTGCTTCCTTCAGGTGTAACTGTTGACAGGGCATGCTTAAAGGAGCCCTGTGTTTTCAAGACAGGGATAAAATACCTCATTACAAAATGAGATGGATTTTTCTCATTATTGATTACATCTGTACTGAAGACTTTGGAAGTCTTAACCCATGACTTGAGCCTCTGAGAATCTTTTTGGTTACAGTTGCATCCTCTAGCAAGATTGAAAATGATTACTGCTTGAACCACTGTCTTCAAATGCATTGTAGTTCTCTTGGCAGTCACAGCTTGCTGTTAGCTTAAGACTCCATGTAACTTAGAAAAATCCTAGTTTGAATTTAGATATCCTCAAACAGTTCAAAAGAAGAATTCTTAAATATAAAGTGAGAAAGGTTAGGACTTTTTGATGCATTTTGTAGAAATGCTGAGAAACAAAGGAATTAAACTATGCAAGCACTGTCAAGTATTTTCAGCTGGTCTCAGAAATGATTAGTGGGGTGAAGGTTCTAAGTCAAATTCTGTTTAAACTCCAGGGTTATTATCTAGCACCTTCTAACAAGTGATTTTTGTGAGTGAAGAAAATAAGAAGCAAAAGCCTTTTATAAGACTGGTATGCTGTTTCTACAAGAGTTGCAACTTTTCTTATTGTACATCCAGATTTCAGTTAGAGGATGTTCTGAAGGAACCTTGTTATATTTTGAATGGATGGAATTTTCAAGAAAACTTCAATGACAAACCATCAATGACATGTTCTGATAGATAACCTTATATGGGCACTTTAAAAAAAAAACAACATATATTTTTTAAAGTGCCCATAAAAAAAAGCTTACATTTTTTAAAGCCTAGTTTTCAAAAGCATGTGCCAGACAGAAGTTCGTATTGATGCTTGGAGGCACACTGAGAGTTCAGTAGTACGAAAATGTGGACTTATTTTTCATATTTTTCAATTTTTCAATACAAGTTTAGAAGACCAACTTAAGGCACTATTCAAAAATTTATATGTATGCTTTTACTAAGACTTGTATTTCTAAGCACAGCTTGTGAAACTCATCAGTGCAAAGTGCCTGCTTGTGTAAGGCAATATGCAGGTAGGCTTCATAAATTTCCTTGCTGATACCATGGAAGTTTCTTTCCTGTAGCTTCATTTTAATCTTGATCTATGACTTCTCTCCTAAAATTGCTACTAACCATCCCGAAACATCCAACAACAACATGCAGTCAGAATTTGTAAAGACATTAAATGGGAAGACATCCCTTAAAACTTACAGAGTTGCTCAAATGCAATTGCTTAATATTGAAATTTGCTGAATGTTGGTGTGTAAACTGAAGAAAACATTCTGGAGCAAATTAACAAAACTCAGCAGTCTGTCATAAAGGAATCAAAAGTTTGCAAACATTACCCAGTTAAGTCACAGCTATATCATAACACTAAGTAATGAACACACTATAGACGAGTTCAGTATCATTTGAGTTATTTATTTTTTTAAGTGGACAATTTACGTGTTGATGTTATTAACCATTTTGTTTTAAATTTCTTAGAGCCCTTGGCTGAGATTTCTTGCACTAATCATAGTACATAGGGGGAACAAAAGTAGAAGGATATTTTCCAGTGTGCATGTGTGTCTGTGTCTCTGTGTACGTATGTGCTTTACAATTATCAAACATATATTTACACACCAACTTTACACTGAAGTCTTTAAGAAGTCATTTCTATGGCAGGGGAAAGAATCAACTGACCAAAGACTTGGGTCTATATGATCCGTTTGAGATCTTCCAGTATAGTCCCACAGAGCTTCTTATGCATTCAAACCTTTGCCAGAATGTTACTCCATCCAGTAGTGTTTCTTTATGAGATGAAACCTGGAGCTGAGGAATGCATCTCTTCAGTTTCCTTGACTTCACTAAACTGTAAATAATTTAAATTATTAAATTGAAATATCAAGACATTTAGTTATTGTTCATATCGCTCATCTTTATCCTTCTAATAATACATCACATTTTTAAATAATTAAAAACCCAACAAAAGAAGACTTTGGAGGCTATATACTACATAGTCACCATGGCTCCTGCTTCTTGGGAAATCTGGTACAATATTACAATTCCCAAAATGTATTTGGAGCAGTGGAACAGAATTGTCCGTTGGCAACTTTCACATTCAGCAGTCCAGACACTACAACAATAATTTAAAAAACTGCCTTGTGATTTGTTTTTATTATCTGTATTAAAAAAGGAACACTAACCTACTTCTTAAATATAGAGTTTGTTTTTTTTGTGAAACACCACAAGATTTGGCAAAAAAAGATGTAAAAGAAGACTGTTTTGATGTATAAAACTCCTTACCAGTAGAAGAAACACTGACCTTAATTTGGCCTATTCATAGATTCATTTCTTGTAGTTTGCTGCATATTTTGAAGCCTTAAAGAGCAGAAAGGGCTGATAGTCAAGTTTGGAAATCACAGAACAGTTGCACACCAACAATTCCTTTAACAGGCAAGGTGTCCATGATAAAGTAAAGCAGAAGTGTGTACATAGTATATGCTGTGAGTCATGTGCATACATGATGTATGTGTATATAGTTTGGCTGTGTGTACCAGTACTGTGGGTGCATGCCCATTCTCTACAACTTTAAGTAGTATTTTGCTTAAACACTCCTGTTATGTAGCTTCTGATTTGAACTAGTTTTTCTCCCAACACAACTATTCTGATCCACACCATGCAAATAAGTTCATCTGTCACTCACCAGCTTTATATCTTCATGTCAGTAAAAATTTTAGGACAACTGGATGAAGAATTATTTCTTACATGGTACATGATAACACTTCCACTGTAGAAAATGGAATGAAACAAATGGAATAAAAGTGCAGTGACTGTGGTGAAAACATCTCCACAGAGTTAGGCCTCAATCTCTTTTTTTTGTTGTTTGTTTGGATTTTTTTTTTGTGTAGTTTGTTTTTCATTTGGGGTGATTTGTTTTTTGTGTGTGTGTGTAATTTTTTGGAGAGGAGACTTTCACCCTCTGTAACATGTATTTGTGAAAAATAATGTAACAGGCTAAGGGGGCATAAGAGGAACTGTGTACATACATCAGATTTCCCCTTTTCTCTCCTTGGGCTACTAAGCATTGCCCCATTTTTTCCACCAGAAGTGGAAGTGGTTAGCCTCTTTTTTAATCACTTCAGGAAAACAGATTAAGCCCAAGGATTCTTAGCAGAGGCCAATATATTTGAGATTGTTCTGAATGATGACATCTGTCACTGCATCAAAGACAAATTGGATGTTACTGGTATCAGTGGCGCAGGTGAAGTGTGAATAGATCTCCTTGGTCTCCTTGTTGCGATTCAAGTCCTCAAACTGGCGCTGGATGTAGACTGCTGCCTCCTCGTAAGTGTTTTGACCTTTGTATTCAGGAAAGCAGACTGTTAAGGGGATGCGTCGGATTTTTTCTGCCAGCAGATCTTTCTTATTCAAAAAAAGGATGAGGGAAGTATTGATAAACCAATTGTTGTTGCAGATGGAATCAAAGAGACGCAAACTTTCTGCCATTCGACTCTGTAGGAAAGGAAACAGCAGGGTCAATAATAGTGTTTCAGCGTAACTGTGGAGAGCACACAATATATTATTATGTCTATCTATCAGTGAGCAAAATCTGCTTATAGAAAGAACTTTTGTTCTGTTTGCTGACTGTCCATCTTACCTGAGCGTGAAATTTCAGGAACCTTAATTCACTTATTTTGATACAATACATTTCACCACAGACTGGCTCTTCTTTTGTTTTTATTTTTTTAAATAATTGACAACTGTGAAGGCAAGTCTAAAACTAAAGGTTTAGAAACAATAGGTGTAACTTGGGAAAAGATGGTTGTGTCTGAAAGCAGGTTAGCACTATAAACAGTTGTTTTTTTTTAAATAAAAGGAGTGATTAATTTGTAAGGGTTTAACACTACAGAAACATTCTGAGCTTGAAGTTTTAAAGAAAGACTAAAATACTACAGCACAATTATAACATTACATCATTAGATACGTGGTTTAGCACACCGTACACACTCAGATATTTTCCTTGCCTCTCTTCTCCCCCTTGTATAAGAGCAAGCTTGGAAGAATACACAAGAAAGGGAACCACATTCTACTATGGTGGAACAACTCATATGTTGTATACTTATAGGTGAAAGCTGAATTTGGCCAGATATGTTTAACATCTTTCTGTCTGCTGCCCTGAACAGGCAATTCTATTGATGATGACCAGCGTAGGATGACCAATGTAGGATGACCAACACAGTTGCACATTTGGAATTAACAATCCAATGCTGCTATAAACTGACAGCAGAAATGTCTGCTGGAAATCATCGGCCGTCTTTGTGCTTCCTCAGCGCTCTTCCTCCTGGTGCTTCTGGTGCAGCTGGAGCTGTCCATGGTACCGAGGGCTCTCGGGAGCCGGAGGTTATTGGTAACAGATGCAATGTTTAAAAAAAAATTTCTACCTGATTAAAAAAAAAGATCATTCAAGTGTTGTCAAAAGTAAATACAGAAAATATCTTTATCAGGCAATTTTGCTGAAGGTCGATGTTTTCCAGCATGTTCCAATATTTAGTCAGATATTTGTCTACATGAAACATTTCTAAGGTATGCACTCATATTTTCTCTTTAAAGGAAAGCTATTACAATTAAGCAGCAAGATTTCATTCAAATCTTTTTCAATATCAAGCAGTAATTTTTCTTAATAAAACTATACACTGGATTAAGTGGACCTTTATTCTGTCCCAGTTCAGTTGTGTTCATTTACTGCTGAAAGTAGGAGAGAAGGCTATATTCATGAAAGGGCTTAAAATTCAGAATATTTTTTTTTTTTGTACAGCAAATGCATTAGGAAAAAAGTGTAAAAACAAACACATACGAAACAACACATTTCAGTAAATCACACAGTCCTGGTTACAAATCAGAATAACAACTTCTGCCTAGAATTAATCTTTAATCCCATCAGATAATATCCTTCTGGAGTTTATTATGGTTCCACAAAAACAAAATGTGAAGATTAAGTAAAATCGCCATAGTATATTTCTTGGGGATTAGTTTATCTAAAATGTCTTGACAGACCATTTCCCTTTACCCTTTCAGTGCTGCAACCTGAATCATAAATGAAAACGGTTTCCATGGGTAGGTCCTTAAATTACTGTGTGAAGCTTATTCCTTTTTTGTGACATTTTCATAAAAATAGAAGAAGTCTTGAATAAAAATTTTATAATAATTGTGCTTTCCTCAGTTACACTCATTTTTGTATTAAAAAATGCGTAATGAATGTTTACTTGATATACTTCCAAAGAGCCTTGAAATTCTCTCTTAAGACCATTTTAAAGGGCTTAAATAGCTTAAGGACACACAAGTTTGTCCACAAACAAAACAACCTGAGAGGGCATCGTAGGCAGAACAAAAGCAAAGGGTGCTCATTTTGATAGCTTAATAAGATTATCCTTCTAAATTGAAATGTGTGGGGGAGAGGCAGTTTAGCTTTTACATTAGCTTTAGATTTTCCCTGAGATACTAGGGACCTGATGTAACACCATGATTATTAAGCTGGTATATTTTTGTTGTTTACAGGCCTCACAGAATTATATTCATATGCAATTCAAGCAATGCAACAGTGACAGGATTCTCTTTCACATTTTGGGATTTGATTATGATTAGGTTTTTCTTTTTTTCTTTTTTCTAACTAATACATACATTTAAGAAATTGCTACAGTAGAGAACTGTAATAGTACAATAAGGAACACTTTAAGAAACTACTACAGAAATTATATAGATTCTGAAGATATTATAGGCTCAGAGACATAGATAACAGGCTGAAAATTTGAATTCTTGCAGTGATGTATGTTTAACTTCTTTTTTTTTTTTTAACTAGAAGAATATATGTATTTGCCAGTTATTCTCTTCTTGAAAGTTTAAATCAACTTTTTCAACTGGTGATATGCTGTTAGTTATTTTAACCTCCATAGGCCAGTTTCATATCAGATACCAAAGTCTGACTTACACTCTTTCATCATCCCCTTTATTAAAAAACAAAAAACAAAAAACAACTTCTTCAGACACTCCAAAACAATTTGTTGCAATTTTTGAGCATCTCCAGAATCTCAGAACACTGTATAGCACATCTCCCTCTTATGCTTAGCTTTCAATGTCATTTCAAGTAGGTAAACCAATGTGATGTTAATCATGCTATGAAATTCCAGTATTCCTACTCCCATGTCAAGTTAAATTGATTTTTGTATGGGAAACATTTCCGTAAAGCTTTTAGCTCTTACCCAAATGACAGGCCTATTGTTAATATTTGGCCTGCAGCTAAAATATTAGCCATTGTTCCTTTTCACTTGTTTTTTTGTTTAGACTTTATACAGCTGAAAGCATTGTTGCGAGGAATTGTGGTTTATTCCTGTGTTGTCTTCAACAGTCCTTCCCTCTGTTTTGAGGGATTTATTGCACCCTCCTCACACAATGCAAAGAATCCTTGCACAATCAGCTCTGTAAAGTCTGCTTGCTGATAAACGATGGATAAAACATGAAGAAAGCCCTTCATATGCAGCAATATATATGATAACCTTAACTTCCTTAAAAATAGTAAAGAAGCTAAAAATCTATGGAAATTTTTTTCCACGCTAAATTTCCGTAGAGAAATGCATATATTCAGATCATTATTCTTTAAACTCATCTCTAGAAAAGCTATACAAAAACTGTTCAGATCACTGTTTCATGTATTTGTGGAGTCTTTTTTTTTTTCAATGCATCTTTCATCCTTTTTTTCCTCTTCAAACTGAATTTGCAATACTGTCCTGCTAAATTAAGAAAATAAATCCTGTCCTGTTTAGAGTATCTTACTTACAGTTTTCTGAGATCATGATATTGCATGAGATTTAATGTAATTAGTTTAGTCCTATAACAAATTTAATTAAGATTAGGTATTACTGATCAGCATATAGCATGATGGAAGGGGGTGGTATTGTGAGTGATAGGCATCATTAATGTCATATCAGGATAGAGTTCCATATCCTCCCAGTCTGTTGTCTTTGGTGTCTCACTTTGTATCACAGTCACGTGGTGGATACTTTCATAAGATGTTACAGATCATGAATTTACTGACTTTTGAGGAGTCATCAGAGGAAGTGCAACTCTCTGCTTGTAAACTTTTTATACAGTGATATGCCTTGCCATCTGAAAGTACGAGCAGCTGATTTGATATCTTTTATTTAAGTAGGAGAAAAATAATACTGCAAATTTCTAGTAGAAATCCTGGAGATTACTGAAACCTGATTTCCCAGTTTTTCCTAAAGGCATAATGAATCAATTTATACAGAACTTACATTTTTCAAAGAAGTATAGTTTCTTGGAAAAAAAAGCCTGGAATCAACTCAATCCTAACAGTTTTACTGTGGTCAAAAGTATTTTGGATGGCAGAAACAGAGGACTGTGAGGTTCCTCAAAGAATCATATATACTATGTGTCATTCCTAACATTTTTAAACTATTCTTTAGTCCTTTTCTTAGAACCTCTCCATTCCTATCTGTTGACTGATCTTTCAACAAACAAAAATACATTAATCAAAAGCTACTAATCAGTAGACACTGATAAAGATTATTTTCTTCACAGAAGATTTTTAGCTGAATTCCTCAAAGCACAGAAGCAGTATTAACTTTTTTCACATAAGACTGATCAATTGGTGAACCACAGACACATTTCAGTCCATAGCATGTTTTGGTGTGGCCAGTTTTAAAGCCTTTCTCATGCATCTGTCCATGCATATAATGTTTGCTTACTTTGGATAGTGATTCTAAAACCACTATTATACTTCACTGATATCTAACATTACCACCTATTCTTTCTCAATAATTGACTTCTTTGTTCTCTCATTAATTTTGGAAGCTGCTGTCAGATCTGATTCCGCTGTGATGCAACTTGTTTTCAGAAGTACTTCTTGTAACAAACAACAGAAGAAAATTTCATTTGACTTCTTGCATTTATCCCTGATATAAATATCAGCATTCTTCCCAACTGAAATAAAAAACTGTTTGCTTTTTGATGAACTTCTATGCTCAGTATTCTTTTTATCACATCAATACAGAGAACATAAATTTTGCAAAATTTTACAGTGCTATTAACATTCATCTGTCTTTGTGTTTATTTTTTTTCCTGCGAATAAGAAGACTGAATTGGACAAACTGGAAAACAGCTATGCATTTTATCACTCTGTATAAACACATTATGTCAGATATATTGGTCAAGTACATTTAGAGAATCAACATGGTTTCTTTTTTATCATTTACTAATAGAAAACAGTGAAAATATAAGGAATCAGAGCCAACGCACAGAATTCTTTGCAGATTTACAGTGTGTATAAAGTAATATATTCCTCCTACCAAAGACATGTGCCATAGTACACAGTGGCAGTGTTCTCACTGTGCCAACAGCTATGATACTTTGAACATTTGCTTACTTTGGATAGTGGTTCTAAAACCACTCTAATACTTCACTAATTTCTAACATTCTCACCTGTTCTTCCTCAATAATTGACTTCTTTGTTCTCTTCTAATGTCAACCTGTAAGGTATATACTGTTCAAACAGTATTAGCTGCACATTCCATACAGATTATTCTGCAGGTATTGCATTCCTTTGTATATGCAATATTTTTGGTTTCTAAGGGCTTTGTGATACTAAAAAAAAAAGAATAAATTTTGTTTACAAGATGATTTGCAAATATGTATGTGTTCTATTTGTCTGGCTTGTGCTCAGAGGGGATGAAAATAATCTACAGCCTGTGTATTTTTCTTGTTGTCTGGCTGTGAAGTGTTCTGGCCAGCTTTTCTGTTTGGAAATTTGGAGATGAGAGGCTTACTTTTAATAGAAATAAGAGTATTTTGGGCCTGAAAAAATTCCAACCCCTTAAAAATGTACAGTTGCTGAAACATGAGCAGGCTGTTTCACCTAAGCTTTTCATATTATCTTTCTTATACTTTCCTCGTTTTATTTCTGTTACTATTCCTTTTCATTTGCTGTGGATTGACATGGTCAGAACCACTTCCTCTATTCTCAAAGTTCCGTTAAGACATTGATTTAGTGATTTCAGTGAATAACTCTATGTTTACAGATTAAACCAAAGACTTTCAGCAGTTTAGGGTTATTTCAAAAGCCCCAGGAGCACAGGGGGCACCCTATGATGGCTGATGCTGACACAGCAGCAGTGTAACCATGTTGAAGTCTAGATCACAAGCCTTTTAAGACGTACTGAAATATAAGCAAAATTATACGATCTCTACATTTGTTTTTTTGTTTGCTTCTTCCTTTGTAAATGTGGGATCGATCATCTTACACTTGAGCTTACTTTATATACACACAGATCTCTAGATGTAAAAACATGACTTAAAAAATCTGTTTGAGGGTTTATGCTTTGCTTTTCACAATGCAAATCCTGACACAACACATAATCCACAAAAACATCATAGCTCTGTTTCCAACTAATCATGTTTTTCTTTGCTGTCCTGAATCTGTAGCTGATAAAACCTTGCAAGAAATTTTTAGCTCACTTGAAATGTTTTTGCTACTAATTGTCTGGAAAAAAAATGTTTCAGGGCTAATGTAGGTTTTTGGCCATCTCTCAGAACATTCATGCCAACAGAATATTGCATTTTAAGAGGTTTGTGTTTATTACTGTATTTTGTAGTGAATCATAATACTGACACTCGACTACCAAATCTTCTGTTGGAGTCTGTATTCCAAGGACAAAATTAGAGTTAAAAGTCTTCCATAAATTGTAAAGTGTAACAAATGTTTACAAGGGGACTGACCGTTTTAAGCTGCTGTAAACTTGATGAGAATGTGTTGAAGAATGTGGATATGCAAAAGAAGGAAGAAGCTGAATTTACAGGCATTTTGCTTTATCTCCTGAAAAATAATTTTTTTGCATAGGCATGTCTCAGCTATAAAATCCTGTCAATAAGTGTAGGAGTGCATCAGTATTAGCCAGAACACATTAGTAAGAGGCTGAAAAGAAAATTCTAGTTGCTGAAAAGACAACAAAACATGAAAGTGGTAACAGCCCTTGCTAGCCTTATGCATTTAACCTGAATTTGTGCATGGATTTTGCAGGGCTGGACAATGTAAATTATTAAAGGTGAGAATTTTTTCACAACTCACATACAAAACCATTTTAACTATGAAGTAAATTTTCAGTGTTCTTACTATTCTTCAGTTTGTCCCTTCTGCATAAAATACTTGTCCGCTTGTCCCTAGTAGAGAAACAATATCTCACCAGTGAGGTGAATGCTTATTTTATTCTCTCTTCTTGGAGATTAAATTCCAAAGCATATCATCCACTCTTCTCTCTGTCTTATTTGAGAAATACTTTCTTAGTAGCATCAGTGTATACAGTTCCAGAAAATTTATACCAGAATTTCTGTTCAAAGGGCATGCAATATAAATTAAGCAGACCACAAAGGCAGACATAGAACCAGATATGGAAATTAACTCAGGAAACTGGATGTTTCAGAACAAGGGAATGATGTAAAGAAAGACAGTTTAAAAGACTGAAAGGACAAAGAGGGAGCTACAAAGAATTGGACAAGAGATAAGGACTGATGTAAGGATTTTAAATAATTTGTAAGGAACTACGAAATGATTTTGCAAGTTTTGATAGCTAGTGGGTGCAAATAAAGGGACACTAGCGACAAAGAAGGGGTCTCTCAATCAGAGTTGTGGGAAAGAAGAACATTTTTCTTGTTGAAATCTGACTTTAGCTTTTTAGAATGTTAGGACGCTTCTTGTACAGAAGAGAAGCAAGAAGGAGAGAAGAGTTGAAATGTAACTGAGAAAGCATTATTGAGGATTCCTCAGGTACAGGTTGATCAAAAATGCATCCCTACAGTAAGGAGTAGTGTATAAGCTGAAGACGAGATTTCACATACATTTGCTTTAGCAGCAGTAGCAGTTTAAATAACCCTACCCTACCAGCCTACTTTTCTGTCTATGCTGCATCCTCTGTTTCGCTGGCACAATTCCTGGCAGGGCCACTGAGGGAGGCAGTTCACATACAATTTACTGGAACANAAAAAAAAAAGAGAGAAAAAAGTAACAGTCACACTCGCTCCTTAATCCCCAGCTTTTGCGAGAAAAAAAGCTTGTAGTAGGCTGTCTTGTTCCTGACAGCGTCCAGAGAAATAGTCTTGCAAATACATTCGTTATGCTGAGCTGATACCCTGATGAGACTAAAATGTCTCATCAAAATGGAAACTACCCTGTGTCAGGGCCTTTGTCAGAGTTTAGCCGCCTGTGCTCAAGGTCATCTCTGACACAGGGCAGCTTTGTAACCTTTGAAAAGAGCTGTAAGACTCACTGGGAACCTCCCTGCACTTTTATCCCACAGCTACTTCCAAGCTGAGGCGCTACCCTTGATCTTTGCCTGAGTTACGTTGCTGCTGTGTCTATACCTGACCATGTCCCTCACTGATCCACTGAAGTGATCTTCTGGCTTTACGCCAGACCTGCCTCATCCCTATGGAGTTGTCTGGCAGCCTGGACTGTTTGTTGAATTTGGTAACTCTCACAGACCTGCTCTGCTCTTCTTTGGGTGCTGTGGTACTGCATCATTTGTTAGAGGTCACTGTCACTGCCTGCCTTCCTGTCACCCTTGGCTCACCTTCTCTTTTAGAGGAGCTCATTCTTGCTGCTTTCTTACATCCTTCTATGCCTCAGATTTTGTTTAACATCCTGTGTAAGGGAGATGAATGCTTATTAGAGCTGGCTGCAGAACATTAAGACTAGAGCATAGGGGCTTTTTCATTCAAACTTACCACCCTTTTAGATATCTAAAACTTAAGAGCTGAGTGATTCTGAGGGAGACCATCTGATTCATAGAACCTTTGTGTTCTACAGTGTTAGAGTTGCAATTCAAGCAGTCCTTCTACTCCCATACAAGAAGGATATATCCTTAATTCCTCTTATTTACATGAATGTTCTTCTAAACATGCGCACTAGCCACTTATTAAATGTAATTATATTTCTCAAGTGCAACCGCAGCGGCTGGAATAAAGCTGAGAAGTGAATAGGCAAAAGATCTTGATAACACCATGCCTGAAATCACTTTCAAGCTAAACTGATGATGAACCACTTTATAGATTTTTTGTGTGGAGCTAGAATTGCAGTTAAAGAGTCACTTAAAGACACTGAAGCTGAATAATTTTTCATCAACATGAGTTCTAGCAGTAAAACACCTTAGTTGAAGTCTTTTTTCCTAATATCACAGGAAAAAAGGGAAGGCTAATTTGATTAACAATGTAGCAATGTTTTTGGACAATCAGAAAAAAGTAGTACATTTATGAGGAAAGGAAAATTAGCAGCAATGCAAAAATTATGTGAAGCAATTCAAATATATGTTGTTACTAAGGTTAAAACTAGCCATAAAGAGGACAGGATTCAGGGTCAGGATTCAGTCAGGATAGAATTATCACAAAATTCTAGAAGAAATCTCTCATTTATCTTGGGAAGAAGATGGGTGCCAAGTTGCAGGAGTGAAACTGAAGCAATGAAATTCAGCTGCATGGTTCTGGGCAATTAAATGATAAATTGATGAAAGTGCAGTAGAATTTGTGTGGCACAGTGAAATGTCACTCAAGCATTACAGTAATTAGGTCAGATAGGGTAAATGTCTGCAGTACAGAGAAATCAAAACTTAATCAGCTGGCATGTTTTAGGTAAGGGCAGTGATTAGTGAATATATGTCCTTCCCAAATTTGAAAATGGAATTTCTAGAATTTTAACAGTAAAAGAGATTAGCCAAAACAGTGGTTAAGATAATAGGATTTGGATTTTGTTATGATAATAACTTTAATCAATGCTAACAAACTTTCTCAATGGAAATTAAGTTTAAAGATGAGGCATTGGCAGAGCACCTTTTGCGCATAATTGGTTTTCAGTAAACTATCTGTCCTGCTTTCACAGGCAAAATGATTGTAACAGTTACAACTTTTCCAAAAAGGAAAAGTTGAGGACATTAGTCTGAGGTGGCAAATACGGAATCTGTTTTGAAACTCAGGTACTAGAATTTGGGTGTTAAAGTTGTTGTGAATCCATTATAATTCAATAATGAATTGCAAAAGTAGATCTCTATTCACCTGCTAGATATTTCTAACAAGTCGTAGTTATTTTTTAGAAAGGAATCAATGTTATTGAACATGAGCAAATGGATATACTAAATGCTGAACTGCAGGAAGATATTTAAGCACAAGCAGATAAAGTTGAACTGCTATGCATTCAAACATTGAGAAACTTTTGGTTTTGAATGAGGAATTGTTAGGAATCAGGATTGTGAAAGAGTTAGTAAACTGTTGTACCTGACACCTAAGTAATTTCTCCTTCTATGTACTATCATTATTATAATATTGGTGGGTATGTGAAAATCACATAAACTTAAACTAAATAAAATTTCTTGTGGTTAAAATGCAAATCGGTTCATCAGGAATAATTTCAAGCAAAGATGCAGGCTATATTACAGCAGTGTAAGACTGTGGTTACATGGTGCGAATGCATGGTCTACCTTGGGAAATGAACCCCCCAGAATCCATTTCATAATTTAACTATAATAGTAAAAGTTGGAAAATGTATCACTGGACAATGAGGAAGTATACCAGGAGTGCAGAACGAAGACTTCATGTAACAATAAGATATCATCCATATAGCTGTGAAAACTATAGGGAAAGAGAAGCCGGCAGCACCTGCTTCTATATGAAGAACAGTAAACTAATTGAAGTTATTCTGAATTTTTTTTTTAACCATTAGCATGGAAACATGAAATGCATAGTGTTTGATCTCACTTTGCAAGTGCAATTAAATGTCAAACAAGTAAATACAAAGCTAACAGAAAACAGTATTCACGGCAGTACAAGGCCTTTATACATTTCAAATGCTGGCTTATGATTTGTATAGTGCATCAATCATATTTCAAAGGGCAATGCATGACACGGCTCTTAGTTTGTTATAGACAGATGACATCTTGATATGTCTGAAAATCTTAAACAAGAAGTGAAATGTCCACAGTTCTAAGATGAAGGCTGACACTCTGAAACTGAGCCTGAAGATACATGATGTATCCACTCATATACTCCTATACACAACAGGCATATTTCTGGTTTCGTCAATATTGCAAAACTGCATATTACAGGAAGGGGAACTTGAGAGGATTATGGCTTATGATCATTAAAAAAATAGAATAAATTACTGTACTATTCCCAAAGGAATTATGAACAATTTGTATTAATGCGGAGGAAAAATAAATGGTAGAAGGCGGCATTTTTCTTCTCTGCAGTGTCTTTTCCAGTTCAAGAATCCTGAGTGGGGCAGCTAACTAGGTGGTTAGAAAAAAACATGCTGCTTTAATTTCATAATTACACACAAGATAAGCAAGATAATGCCAATGCCTTTTCCAGACGGCCTTGTTGGGGTCTAATTGCAAACTCTTCTCCAGGCATGAGAACAAGGAATTGGTTGCTTAAGGCGAAGAACATGCTAAGGAACAGATGGCTGCTTCTGTTCTTCCAATAATTCAAATGTCCCTGGTCATCCTCTGGAACAGGTATGCTTTGCAGCAGAGAGTTCCAGAACAACGAAGAGTTTTCAAAAGGGAAGACCCTGTTGTGAAGATAGCAAGTAATTAGAAAAACCACTTGGTAAATAGAGCCAAACTGGAATGTCGTATCTCCTCACAGCTTTCATGTGAAAGGTTTCTGGTCATAGCTGGGAGAGCTTTGAATGTGAAAATGAAAAATTATTAAGAGAGAAACTATCACAAATGAGGGAATTAACTGTCATTTGTACTAAATATTTAAGAACTTTCTCTTGCAATCATTATTTCTCTTTCACCATTACTTGAAAACTGGTAGGCATTTGGGGATTGTGAAAACCTTAAGTAAACTAAACAAAATTTATCTCAGGTAAACAGAAACCGTGTTGAATGAAACCGGTGCAGAAATGGTAATGTTTGTTTTCCAGAAATGTGGGAAAATCTGTAAAAGTCAGTACATCTATGAAGAACCAGTGAAAGCTGTTACTCTTTTCCCATTGGGGCTTTTCCTTGTGATAGTGGCTGGCATTTAGTATATACTGATAGCTACAAGCTATTTCACAAAATGGCATGAATCTTTTTTCTGTTTGAGTTTCACAAGAAGTGAACAAGAAGTGAATGTTGTTTAGAGCTTCACAACTTTAGACCTTCTAAAGAAAGCAGGTGAAGCTTAAGTATTTGAAAAAGGGGTGGTGTGGCAAAAAGGTAATTGAATCCATTGGATGTAACCATAGTTTTTTCCTGAAGGTAACTATACAAAATAACTGAATCCTTTCTGAAATAACGACAATATCCAAAATAAATTGAAGGAATTACCATTGCCCAAGACAGTGAGAGTCAAAGCAATACAGGAATTCAAACTATGTTTGAATAAATGTATAATGGAAGGCAGAGGGAAAGCAGAAAAATTTTGCAGAAAAAATACAGATAATGCAGAAAGTGGGAGAGAGCCTAGATAGATATAAAGGGGTACTTTTTTTCTTCTAAAAGAGCCTAGATTAAATGCTAGTTGAAAGGTCCTTCCTGTCTAGCAGGTAGTTCTAACTGAGTTCTGGATAAAAGAGACTTGATTTAAAAAGAGAAAAGCTATTGTATGATTCATCTTTTGTTCAA
>VXAL01014118.1:144659-157728 GCA_013399475.1 Chauna torquata | reverse complement strand
TCCCTGTAAGTGTTCAAGGTCAGGTTGAATGGGGCCCTAAGCAACCTGATCTAGTGGGTGGCATCCCTGCCCATGGCAGGGGGGTTGACACTCTATGATCTTTAACGTCCCTTCCAACTCAAGCCACTCATTCCATCATTCTATGATTCTGTGATTATATACACATAGCATATTGTTGAGAAGGGCTGTAAGAATACCCACTTGACTTGTGAAATGTTTTGTAGAATTATTGACAAAAGCCAAGGAGCATAGGCTAAATTCAGGTATAATGAAGATGAAGAGGCTGTCAAGGTGACCTCAAGAGGCAAATATTAATTACCTACACAACTAAAACAGGAAGCCATGCATTGCCCCAGATTTCCCTGGCAGGAAACGCAGGAACAAGTTGAGTTCAGCATACATATATATATGTATGTATAAGGAAAGGACAGACAAAGAAATCCTGTTATGCTATGCCATTTTTGTTGTTGTTGTTTGTATTAATTACTGAGAACCACCTGGGACTTTGCTGCTAAGTGCTTTACTGTTATTTATGACATTTCAGATTTTCTTTGTAAACTCAAGATTAAGTCAAAAAAGTGTCCAAATTCTTCAATGGAAACACTGTCTTGTGAGATATGCAACCTATTTTCTGAGCCATTCTCATTTTTCAGCATAAATCTCTGTAAATGTGAAAACGTGAAATCGCATTTTCTGACAGAAAATAAAATTGACAACTCCTTAAACATTTGGCTACTTTCTGTCTCCCAGCATAACTAAACAATGATGGCCTTATGTAAAAACTTATTGTTTGAATACTTTTTAGTCCTGAAAATCATCAAGAATTTTCAGCTAATAAAAATATCTTGTTTATTTATTTATTAAAATAATTATATTTTAAAATTTTGGAAGAAGTGGAAAAAATGAAATTCACAGCCCCAGAGTCAAAACCAAAATGAATGCAGACTGGATGCACTTTATCTCTTGCACTTGTCGTTAAGGATTTGGGAATGAGGCAGACAAGACCTTTGATATTTCTTCCTAAAATATTTATGTGTCCCACAGGATTCATCATTTGAACTTCTGGACTATTCATACAGGGCTACTTCTAAGATAAACTTTTGAACTTGATCTGCCAAACATAGGATTCAACACCCTTGTCTAGCTGCTTCCTCTTGCCTGAATTCTTCCTTCCAATTTAAATTTCCTGTTATTTAAGTTATAATTGGATAATTAAAAATTATTCTCAGCCTGGCATATGAAAACATAACCTGCTTCTGCCAGCATTACTTAGCTTTATTCTAAAAGAAGTTCCAACTCATTTCAGAGGACCAAACTGGGGCTGGTATATAATCTTACACAATAAAATAGGAGAAACAGCAGTAAAAGCATATAAGAAAAACACACAACTTGGGACTGAACAGTACTGCTCAAATGTCTACTTAGCTTCCTTCATTCTTTCACTCTGAAAAATCAGGGACAAGAAATAAGCAGAGTTCTGGCTTCATTCCACATTTGTTGGCATTGGAGTAGGATCAATTATAAATTATTGTCTCACTGGAAAAGGGGAAGCAACAGAAACACCAAGTTATAGAAGGGCTGGAAGGAGGATCCAGGGAACTATAGACCTCTCAGCCTGACCTCGGTGCCCGGCAAGGTTATGGAACAGATCATCTTGAGTGCAATCATGCAGCACCTACAGGACGGCCAGGGGTCAGACCCAGCCAGCATGGATTTTAGGAGGGGCAGGTCCCGCTTGACCAACCTGATCTCCTTTTACGACCAGGTGACCCGCCTGGCGGATGAGGGGAAGGCTGTGGAGGTAGTCTACCTGGACTTCAGCAAAGCCTTTGACACCATCTCCCATAGCATGCTCCTGGAAAAGCTGGCAGCCCATGTCTTGGGCAGGTGCACTCTTCGCTCAGTTAAGAACTCGCTGGATGGCCGGCGCCGAGAGTGATGGTGAATGGTGTTGCATCCAGTTGGCAGCCAGTCACAAGTGGTGTCCCCCAGGGATCAGTGTTGGGCCCAGTCCTGTTTAATATCTTTATTGATGATCTGGGTGAGGGCATTCAATCTACCATTAGCAAATTTGCAGATGACACCAAGTTGGGAGGGAGTGTTGATCTGCTGGAGGGTAGGAGGGCTCTGCAGAGGGACCTGGACAGGCTAGACAGATCGGCTGAATCCAATGGTATGTGGTTCAACAAGACCAAGTGCTGGGTCCTGCACTTTGGCCACAACAACCCCATGCAGCACCACAGGTTGGGGACAGAGTGGCTGGACAGTGGCCAGGCAGAAAGGGACCTGGGGGTACTGACAGACAGCAGGCTGAACATGAGCCAGTACTGTGCCCAGGTGGCCAAGAAGGCCAATGGCATCCTGGCCTGTATCAAGAATAGTGTGGCCAGCAGGACAAGGGAGGTGATTGTCCCTCTGTATTCGGCACTGGTTAGGATGCACCTCGAGTACCGTGCCCAGTTCTGGGCCCCTCAATTTAGGAATGATGTTGAGGTGCTGGAGCATGTCCAGAGAAGGGCAACGAGGCTGGTTAAGGTCTGGAGCACAAGTCCTGTGAGGAGCGGCTGAGGGAGCTGGGGTTGTTTAGCCTGGAGAAGAGGAGGCTTGGGGAGACCTTATCACTCTCTACAACTTCCTGAGAGGAGTTTGTGGCCAGGTGGGGGTCGGTCTCTTCTCCCAGGCAACTAGCAATAGGACAAGAGGACACAGTCTTAAGTTGTGCTAGGGGAGGTTTAGGTTTGGCATTAGGAAGAAGTTTTTCACAGAAAGGGTGATTAGGCATTGGAATGGGCTGCCCAGGGTGGTGGTTGAGTTACCATCCCTGGAGGTGTTTAAGAAAAAAGTAGATGTGGCACTTAGTGGCATGGCCAAGTTCACAGGGAGGTGTTAGGTCATCGGTTGGACTCAATGATCTCAGAGGTCTTTTCCAACCTAGCTGATTCTGTGATTCTGTGATTATTTACTGAGGATAATCTAGCCAAGACAGTAGGACAATTTATCCTTCTGCATTCCCTGCATTCCCAATCGTGGGCCAGTATTTAAATAGAGAGGGCTATTCACAAAAATACATTTCAAAAAAATGCAGCTATATCCTAGAAGCACAGTATAGCAACAATACGCAAGAAAGAGTAGTTCAGTTTGTACTACCAGTATGTCATGATTTCAGTGCATACTCATCACTAAAATGAAAACAGAAACTCCCCCCATCCTTTCCCAGCACACCCCAGCCTGAAGACTGCCAGCATTTTCACAAGGGCATATTCTTACTAACAGAAGGTGCTTTATACGGTTGCCTAGGTGTTTTACTATTGAAAATGTAATGTAGAGTGAAGCCTCAGAAAAGAGGCAGTCAAATTGTAGGAGAAACAACGGAAAAAAATGAAATGAAAAAAGTAAAGCAGAGAAACATTGATTGCTAACAATCAGAGCTAATGTGTGAGAGATCTTTGCTCTGGGTAATGTATAATTTAGACAGCATGACTACTTACGTGGAAGGATAGATGTTTCTCCTAATACATTTTACTTGACAATTACAGCACTAACTGTAACCTAGCAGCACATGCTATTTGCATAATCAAACTTAGACTGTGCAAGGATAACTTCCTTTTTTGACTATACATGCTATAGATCTGATATTCTAGCGCTGGATATGATTTATTTGGTGGTATTCTGCTACTTTATTACTGTGGTGAGTAGTTCATCAACTTTCTATGTCAGTAACTTTGTAGTTCTTTGTCAATATCCCTTCTTCTATATTAATTTTTACCAATTTTTTCTACAATCACTTTCACAAACATTTCAATTTGTGTTATCTCCTCAAAATCTATTCCTTGTAAAGAAAAGACATTATAGAAACCTGTCTTAGCTCTTTCACAGTAAACACCTATTCAAAGATAAAAACTATCTGGCATCTTATTTTCCTAGTTGACTAACAGACCTAAGACTGGAAAGAATCTCCTCCAGTCCTCATGTCTGGGCAATCATGTTACACAGTCCTCTATCTAAATATTAACTCAGATGTCGCCAGACAAATGGGACTAATGGAAACACTGGTCCAGAACCATGCTTTTCTCTTATTAGATATCTAATTTCCAGTTTACATGTGTCTGAGGCTAATTAATATTCATTTGTTCTTAAACAAACTTACCAAAAGTCTTCCAAATAGAAAAGGATCCAAATCTTTTCCTAATATGTGACTGGAATTTAGTGGATTTAGAGAAGAGCCATGGTATGATCAGAAAGTAATTAAATAAAAGTGTAAAAGAACTCAGAGACAAAAAAGGCAGCAGAGTGAAGAGACAGTAATATAGACCGCAATTACTTAAAAAAACATCTGTACTCAATCACCTCAATCACTCCAGAAAAAAGATGTGTAGCAGTATAGCTCAAATTTTATTCATGATGCAAAATAGAGTTTTTGGGTTTACGTGGTAAAGGTTTGGTAGCAGGGGGGCCACCGGGGTGGCTTCTGTGAGAAGATTCCAGAAGCTGCCCCATGTCAGATAAGAGCCAGCTCCAGCCGGCTCCCAAAGGGACGCACCGCTGGCCAGACCTGAACCAATGAGCAATGTTGTTTGCGCCTCTGTGAGAGCATATTTAAGAAGGGAAAAAAAACTGCTGCGCAACAGCAGCTGGGAGTGAGAGGAGTGAGGAACAGTCCTGCAGACACCAAGGTCAGTGAAGAAGGAGGGGGAGGAGGTGCTCCAGGCGCCGGAGCAGAAGTTCCCCTGCGGCCTGTGGTGAGGACCATGGTGGAGCAGGCTGTCCCCCTGCAGCCCATGGTGTACCACGGCGGAGCAGATCTCCACGCTGCAGCCCGTGGAGGAGCCCACGGTGGAGCAGGTGGATGTGGCCTGAAGGAGGCTGCAGCCCATNNGATATGGACTGACCGCAGCCCCCATTCCCCGTTCCCCTGCGCCGCTCGGGGGGAGGAGGTAGAAGAGGGTGGATGGGGGGAAGGTGTTTTTAGTTTGCTTTTAGTTTCTCACTGCTCTAGTTTGCTAGTTATAGTAATAAATTATACTAATCTCCCTATGTTGAGTCTGTTTTGCCCGTGACGATAATTAGTGAGTAACTTGCTTGTCCTTATCTCAACCCTTAAGCCCTGGTCCATCGTATTTTCTCCCCCTGTTCTCCCCCTCCCTGAGGAGGGGGAGTGAGCGAGCGGTTGTGGTGGAGGCCACCTGTTTAGCCGGGTGAAACCACCACAGTATCTTAAGTGAATGAGGGAATAAACTACCACTACAAGAACTTTTCTTTCTTTTTTTTTCTTTTCTTTTTTATTTTTTTCCTCTCAGAGAAAAACCAGCAGCACATATCCACTATAGCAAATGATATTTTAGATTTGTACATAAAGATGTGAAGTCATGACTGGTTAAGGACTATGACAACTGCTTATGAACACGGACCAAACACAGACACCATCTTTATTTGACTATGCAAATGAGTATTAAAAAAAAAACCATTTATTAAACATACTGGTGACTTTCAGCTCAGGTCTTTAAACTGTCAGTCCTGGAAGCTAGCAGGGTTTACAAAGACACTGCTCACTTTATACATTTATACTCACTTTCTCTTAGCAATGCTGGAAACAGACTACTACTGAGATTAACATCTGGTCTTAGCAAATAAAGAAATTCTCATGGTTGAAAATCACATTTTTGCTAAGTAATTTAGGTGCCTTCCCATCTTAGAAGTCACCAATATCTTACATTTGAGCAACATGACAAGACAGCTGAGGACTTGGAAAACATTTGAATCAAAAACTAGAATCTGAAATTTTGAGGATTTTATTTTTTTATGCTGTGATATATATACATCCTATTGCAACCAGAAATGTTTAGAGCCAATCATCTGCTATCTTACTCACTAAACAGCACCTATTCATTTCAAAGGGGCAATTTATAGACAAACTGAGTCTCTCAGTGTAATCAAAGAATGGTAAAGTTTGATTTTAATTGTCTGCCACAAACAAAATGAGATGGTACTTGCAGAAAGAGGAGCTATCACCAGTAGATCTACTATTAAGCTATTAGCCAGTTAACAGATCTGCATGTATGTGCTGCCTGACATTCCTGGAGTCTTAGCAGCAGCTGAAAAAAAATCTCTTAATTCATTTGTTTATATATATGTATTAAATGGAGCACACTTTCACCTAACACAAAAAATCAGTATGATTACATTAAATATAGGCAGTCCACCTTCTGACAGGATGCTATGCACATGTATACGTTTCAGCAAAAGGACAAGAGGCTATCTCTAGCTACAAGTGAAATGCAGCTAGAACCAAGTTATCAGTTGATTAAGACGACCTATGGATCCTAAGTGTAGTGGGCTTGGAAATTGACTGTTTTCTTAAACTGACTGCATGTAGGCACCCACTGAATTTTTAATAGAAGAATTAGATGGCTTGTAGGTTCTGGGTGTCACAAACTATGACCTTTTTGAATACATGTGAGAGTTACAACCTCCTTAGAAAACAGTCAAAAAACAAGATTTCCTATCAGCAGTAAATCAGGTTTTTACTTATTACCAGCAACCATATATGTATTATTTCTCAATTCAGAAATACTGTGGCTCCTTACCTGAAATTTCTTACTCTAAAAAGTCAGTTGCTATTTGATATGGCAATGATATTGCTAGAAACAAGCTTCAAGTATATTGTCCATGGGATTAATGCTTCAGATGAAAGGATTTCTGGTTTTGAAAAGTGTAAAACAAAAGCTGTAAAGGTATCTCTGAAAAACAGAGCCTTTATTAATAGTGTTTTAAAGTGACACATGCTACTGGATTTTTATACAACTGGATATATTTAATTTAAAATGCTTTTTTTTGATTAAAATAATAATAATAATAAAAAACTTGTTGAAACCTTTATCACTCTAATAGATAACATTCTTACTCCATAAAGACACTTCTTGAAACTCACATCTGCATGGCAACATACTATCTGTTGATAGTGTTTTTTGTGTACTACAGGCATTTTGAAAAGAGCTTTGGATAAAACTACATGAGTTCCAGTATAAATAAAGAAATGAAGAACCTGAGAAACAGCAGCAGGCACTCAATGAGACATTGGTGTGGCAGCCAGACAGAAGCAGCATGAATCTGTTTAACTGAAGACTTGCATTAAATAAGAGGTCTAATAAAAGAAGCTACGTTATGGAGCTTGCCTGCTCAATGAAATTTGTATTAATTAGATCTCCACCATAAGCTTTTACGATTACTGGCACTGGGCTGGTGAGACCGGTGGGAAGAAAAACAACACACCTAGAATTCTTCTTAGTAATGATGATACTGCAAGCAACCATGTTAAACTTTCTAGTTTGATCAGTGTTAGAGGAGAAATTGCACTTGAATTTTACATGTTGTCTGCCTTTATAAGCTATTTCATAAAACGTTAAATCAGGACTTACCTCAGCCCTTTTCAGACTTCAGCATTCATGCGCATGGGCTACCTCCCATCCACACTGCTCATTTACTAAACAAGCACATTATTCATATCCTGAGAGATAGCTTCTGCACTTTTACTTAGCAAGATGCAAAGGGAAAGCACAAATGCTGCCTAAGTCTCTGACACAGTAAAGTGTGGGGTGCTTACTGGAGGCAGTCATGAGTAGGCACTCTTGTGTTCACAGGAAAAAGGCAGATGGGACAAGACAGAAAAATTTCTCATTCACAACTCATATTGCCAAATTGTTCACTGAACAAAATAAGTTTACCTTGCATTTACTGTTCATATTTTTCATGTTTGTTTCTCTGATATTTCTCACAGTGACAACTCTGAAAGATAGCAGAGCATTTTTGCAAAAGCTCTTCCTCAGGGATGTCTTAAACTTTCAAATGGTTCGAGCTGTGCAACAGCGATTTTCTGAGCATGCTCCTTAGCTTTTAGTAGTTGCTGCAGTCGGTGTAGCAGTTGTGCCTACATTTAATATACAGAGAGAGATGATTAATTTATCCTATTTAACTAAAAAAGCTAAAGATGGCTTTAGATAGAGTTGTAGTCTTAGATTCCTAATTGTTTTACACACGTAGGTCCATGGACCCTGATGAGATGCACCCATGAGTGCTGAGGGAGATGGCAGATGTTATTGCAAGGCCACTTTTGATACTTTCTGATGAATCATGGCAATTTAAAGAAGCGCATAAAGACTGGCAAAGCAAATGCCACTCCTGTCTTCAAGAAGGGCAAGAAGGAGGACACAAGCAACTACAGGCTATTCAGCCTCACCTGGACTCCTGGCAAAGTGATGGAGCACCTAATCCTGAAAACAATTTCCAGGCACACAAAAGACAAGAAAATCATCAGGGAGAGTCAGCGTGGATTCTCCAGGGGAAGTCATGCTTGACCAACCTGACAAACTTCTGCAATGAAACGACTAATCTGATAGAGAGGGAAGAGCACGGAGTATTGTCTACCTGGACTTCAGTAGAGCCACTCACACTGTCTCCCATAAGAACCTCATATACAAGTTGATGTATGGGCTAGATGGGCAGGCAGTGAACTGAAAACTGGCTGAACAGCCAGGCCCAGAGGTTAGTGGTCAGTGTAACTAAGTCTAGTTGGAGGCCAGTAACCAACAACGTACCCCAGGGGTCAGTACTGGGTCCAGTTCTGCTTAGCATCTTCTTTAATGACTTGGATGATGTGGCAGTGTCTCCTCAGCAAGCTTCAACTTCGTATTCAGCTTGGCAACAACTTCAGACAGACTATATTTTTAGTATAGGTCTTTTTTCACATTAATATTTTTACAAGATTTCATTTCCAGCTCAGTTCCATTCCATTCTTCATGTGCCTAAACTTCCTCTAATAAACAGACCTGTATATTATATTTTGATATATTTACATCGTATTTCAAATATTGTTATAAATTTTATATAATTGTCAAAATTTACATTTGCATATATTTTTGTTACACATTATTATACACTGAGAGCTGGTATTAATTAAGAAATGCTAAACTTTCAAGAAAAACATACACAAGCTAGGGAGAATTCAAGAGAGAAACAAGAATTGTGGAAGGTTTAGAAAATGTGATCTACAGATAAGGGCAGTGATAAGTACGTTGGTTTGCTCAGCGAGTGAGACAACTGATGTAGTACATAAGTTGACACTAGGAGGATAATGATTAACTGTTTTCAAGTTCCACTGCCAGCCAGACAAGAAATGTTGATACAGCTTGCAGAAACAAACTATTTGGGCAGATAAGTAGAGATTATATTGGGGATATAAAGTACTTCCATCTCGAATAAATTTAGCATCTTGGACACAAATCTGTCAAGAATGACCTAGCTATAACGAAGTCTCGGGATCTTGGACCCTTTCATACACCCATTTCATATTTCTTAGTAATAAAAATCTACCAGAGAAACAAATACAACTTCAACTACAACAGAACCTGTGAGACTAGAATTGAAGTTTATGATTATATTATGCCTGAACATGTATAAAGCTTGCTCTTCACAAAGACAGAGTTTTAAAGCTCTGCTGTGGCAACAAGAGCTTCAAATTCATTCTCCAAAAACGTGACTCTCATGCATATGTATATATGTTAGATATACCTAGGAAAATTCAGCATTGGAATCTACAATGTTAAAGAAACCACTACCCAAAAAGTCCACAGCCTTGCAAGTAAAACACAAAATTATTAGACAGAAAATATGGGAAAACAAATGTGTGCCAATACCACATTGCTTTAATTTAGGAAGTTTGTGCATGATACAATTTTGGTAGTATTATTGAATTAGCGACTCATGTTCTTTCCTTTGTACCTTGAAGGCACTTGAGGCTTGCTCAGTTTAGGGACCTGGATAAGAAACTAGTTCAAATTTCTGAGACCCTGATTTATGTTCTGAGTTCAGCAGCCTAAAATCTGCACGCTTAGGAAACCAGTTTTATCCAAGCCAAATCACACTGCTCCAGATAAGGCTCAGAGGTGTTGAAGATTTGTTACTCATCCTCTCAGAAAGGCATAGAGACAGGGTTTTTATAATGCCTGCAAGACGTAAGTGCCAGCAAATCCCAAAGCTCAGGTTCAGAATTCAAGCTTTGCTGAGTGTAACCAAACATTTTAGATGTTTGTTTTTTGTTTGTTTATCTTTCACAGAAGACCTACTGATATATTATTACCTGATAATACCAAAAATCTATTCTCTGAAGAGTAAAAAAATAGAGGAAAGAGATTTCATTTACAATTTCAAATACCTCTCACTTCTGATTTCTTCTAGACAAAGGTCCTATGCTGGATGAAAAGCTTGAGTCCTTCCTTGAGTCCTTATATTCTGCAAATTCTAGTAAAAACCTGCAAGTCATCAGTAACAAATTACAGAATCTAGAACTGAAAGACATTTTAGATAAATACACAGTGAGCACTAATAAATTACAGATCCCACAGCAGGATTCTTAATCTGTAGACTACCTCAGCATAGTCTGCAAAGGTTAAGTGTTGTCACCTTCTACAGTCATAATATTACATCATTTCATATCATGCAAGTTTTGACCAAACATTTTAGTGAATGCTAAACACCCTAACTCATTTTCAGATTCATTCTCAATGTGATTTCTGAATGAAATTCTTTTGTTTCTCTCTATGCCCTGCCAAAAGACTTTCAGTTTTAACGTATCAGAATACCTGAATTTCAAGAAAGTAGAAGCTAAATCAAGTATCACTAATGCAGGAGGAGTGTTTTCACTTGTTGAGTACCAACCTACGTACTGAAACTTTAGTAACACCTACAAAGGAAGAAAAATGCAGACTGTTCCACAATTCTACATTACTGATGGACAGTCCTAAGTTTGACAACTTGAAGCCCAGAGCTACAACTGACCATCTACTTTTTGAAGTCAAGATTGCTGGTTGCCTTTACAGAGGACAAAATACATTTTAAAAGTAAAAATTAATTAAACAAATAACTCCTGCACTACAAAATTTTATTATTCTACACAATGCAACACAGCAATAAGCACAGCAGTAAAAAGACCATAATGTTCAACTATAGCTTTTTAGTGCCATAAAAATGTACTTTCAAGACAGTAGCACATTATAGTTTAAGTGAAGCTCTTCATTAGATAGAATTAGAAAATGAGGCATGAAAGGAAGATAGAAAAGCCTTCTTAATAGTTCCTGTGCAGATAATGTAGGCCAAAGACAATCAATAGCCATGCCTCATTTATTTTATGTTTTTGAACACTTAAAGGCAAAATGTTAGTATTTGCTGTACTGTTGGGCTTCACAGACCTGCATCTGTAAGGACAAAATGGATTTGCATATTATGGTGTAATCTATATGAATTTATATCCAAATGGCAGTTGTTATTGTTAGCTAATACGAAAGGTAACATCTACTCCATTAGACTGGACACATTAAAAATCATGTTGATCTACTAATTTGGTTGGTCATCAAAATGACCCAAACAATCAACCCAAGCTTCATAAACACATTTTAAAATCCCGTAAAATGTATGTCAATGATTTAAAAGTCACATTAAATACCCAAATAAATTAGACTAACTGTGTACAGTCAGTGCAGCTACTCCTGATTGAAAAATAGACTGAAAAATATATAGTTTTCAATGCATTTTTTTCATGATGTTTTAACAATTATTTTCTAATAAATATTATTTTGTGTGACAGTCATACCACAATGCTTCAAATCCTTATTACTTCAATCAGATCAATTTCTTAATATTAATAATGAAACAAACTTTTAAGCTGTACTAGAAACAGAGCAGTGAGAACCAATACACCAAAAAGTAAAAAGGTGCGCTGGATAAAATACAGCATTTCATAAGGTTCTCCTAAAATTATATATTGGAGCAATTCTATCATATTCCAAATCTCTCACAAGAGTCAAGACAGGTTAGTCTTTCTATGTACAAGTTCTAGCTAAAGTTAACAGTCTAATTGAAACAGCAAAGCTTTTTCAAAAATTAAAGAGAAATAAGATACAGCTTTGACTTCCACAGCCTTTTCCATGCACATTTTCCATACATATTTAGAAAACTGGATAGGAGGAAACACGTCTGGTCCAATAAACCTTTATATGAATAACTTTAACTTACTGGCTTCACTCCTGTAACCTGCTCAGCAGTGCCATTATTTTCATCATTCCCAAAGGAAAACAGTTACTGAATGTATACACCCCAATAATCAAACATAAGGATAAGGTTTGACCTCTTGTTTACAGCAAGCTTCACTACACACAAAAACCAGGCTATACTACTAATATATTTGCTTAAATATAATATTATAGTCTAGTGATTTTCTAAGCTTATGTAGGAAATGAGTGTTGCAAATAATTAAATTAAATTGTGTTTTACTTGTGCTTAACCTCTCTTATGAACAGTGTTAAATCAACAAAGAAAAGCTGCTACTTCACAGCAGGGCAAATCCGACTTACAGAATGCAGCAGTTGCACCGAGTACACCACACACAGAATTGAATAAAGAGACCATCTGTAACAGCTAAACACCTCCAGGCAAGTGCACAGGGGAACAATAAGCACTGCAACCAGTGGATTGCAAGAATTTTGGACATATACAGTTTTGGGGCTGACACAATTCTGTTGACCAAACCTAAAACCTGAAGCTTCTCCTATCTGCCTTCTAGAGCAGAGATACAAATCTGGGCCAAAATACCTATTTTTCGCATTTATTTTCTCGTAATACTTTCTAGCCAACTGTAAATGCATTAACTTTTAGAATTTTTCCTGATTTGCAATCACATACAGAGGGGATTTAGACTCTTTAATTCAGTACACTATACACAAAAAACTGAAGTACTTTTTGAATCTGCTTTTACTGAATCCAGTTGCACCAAAACTCTGGTGGTAATCAACAGAAAGTTGTTGGTAAAGCTGTTACCACAAAGGTTTTAATTTAAAGTTTAGGAGTCACAAAATTTTGTGAAGTTAAAAATAACTTTTCAACGATAATTTATTAAAAATCTTGCAATTTCAATAAACAGAAATCTTCTATTTGCCCAAGCAGAATATCCTACGGTACTTGCCATTAATAGAGTGCTGGGGCTCACGGGGTTACAAATAGAGCTGTTTTTTAAGTACAGCAT
>VXAL01014118.1:88024-141375 GCA_013399475.1 Chauna torquata | reverse complement strand
TTCTACTACCTTTGATCGTAGTGGCTACAAAATACAACTTACACTTCCTAAGAATCACCATGAAATAGATACAACCGTGCTTAAATGCATTTTCATTTTCTCCTGACCTAGACTGTGGTACTGCTCAATTGCTCACCTGCAATTTATGCTTTCTTATGCCAGATACTACAGGATTCTGGCTTAGTCATGCCTTCTTTTTCATCACATATTTTCTTACGTACTGCCTGAATTTTTTGAGGTCTGTCTCTCTCCTTCTCTTTCTAATACCCCCTGTTCTTTCTCAGGTGATACTTTATATACATTGACTGTGCAGCACTCCCCCAGGATGCAGAAAATCAAGGTTAAAGCTTGCATTATTCACCTGCACAGCTGGGAACTGAACAACTTTTCCTAAACAGGACTGCTCTATTCACTGAGCTACTGTCTTCAATTAGTAAAAGTTTTCTTCTGATTATTCAGGGAAGAAAGGAAAGCAGGAAGGCAGGAAGGAAGGAACCCAACAACCTACATTTCTGTATCTCCTGGTTTAGTAGAACAGATACTTCAATGTGGTCCAGGAGGATGGTGTTCCAGCACATCAAACTATTTTCTACTTGGGATCATACTGGTAACTCACAGACCAGCAGCCGAGGTTTGTCGGCACAGCTATCATTAAGTTTGGAGTGTCTGACTGTCAAAGGCATCTGGAAAAAACATGCTCTGTCTCACCTCTGCTTATATGTGCCGTCTAAATACATTCTTTCATCATATTCATGGGTCAAGTTAACTCTACTATAGAGACATTTTTCAGCTATATCAGCTCTTTAAAAAAAGTAAGAGCTTGTTCCCTTTGTCTATGTTAAGTGATCTTACATTAGACTGTACATTGTCATTTCAATTGTCATTAGCAATTTCTTCTAATATCACTGAGTACCATGCCATAACAAATAATACTTAACCTTAAATAATATTTTTATCCTCAGCTTTCAATTGCTTCAAAAAATATTTCACCATGCCCAAGTGATATAGTTTATATACCACTGTCATCTGATCATCTTTATTCTTTCAGATCAACTCCAGCTTCATTTAAGAACTAGCATCTAAGGAAATGGCTAAAATAAACTGACGATTATGCAAAAACTTCCTCTTTTGCCTCTCCACCTCCACAATTGCCAGGAAAACTTCTATTTCATTAAAATAAATATTTCAATCTTCCTTTAAGCCAAACTGATCATCTCCAGTCTATTATAACATGAGTAGTTCAAAGAAATAAATGAATCCCTTCACCTTGCGTATAACTCTCAAAGGAGATTTAAATAAAAATATCAATGACCAAGTTTTCTGTGAAGAATGAGCAAAACTGAAGGGAGGAGTCTAAATAATATACTGGTACTAACTGATTAAAAAAGAAACTAATACTGACTTTAACTGTCTATGCATGTTTGCTACTTTTGATCATTACTCGAACTGTATAGCCTAAGACTAGAAAGAAAATTTGAAGAATACTGTGCCTTTGCTGCATTAAGTGCCATTCTGAAGTGTGATACAAAAGTTCTCAACTTATTATTAAGAACTTGAAAAAAAAGAAGCATAAAAGAGCCCAGAGTCACACTGAATGTTCCTAAAGTACTTTGGAAGGACAGATGTTTCAGCTTTTCTAGTGCCATTCAGTAGTGCTTAAGAAGACTGGAATAAATACATTAAGAATCAAGCACAAAGAAATTTGATCAAAAAATAGTATCCATTTTTCTGAACAACAAAAAGTTTCAAGCAGTACTATTGCTCTGAAAAGTGATTGAAGGTGGCTTCACAATTACGTGGGGAACCTATTCTAGCAGTTTCAGTCTAAACAGCAAGACAGAGAAAAAAAATCAAATGCTTATGAAGTAATGCAGTGAAGATTTTATTTTTTATTTTTTATGGTTTCATCAATGTGATGTGTCCTAATTACAAAGTCTTATTTAATCAAGGTTGAGACAGTCTCAGTGGAACAGCATATTCCACCTTCAGTTACTGGAAGCTGAACATTCTGGATGGAGTCAAATAGAAACGTCAAAATACAGTTACAATGAATTGCACTGAAATGGTGGTATATTATAGAATTTGTCTCAGTCAATTGACACGTTTCATAATGGAATTTTTACACTTGCTTAGTTAAATTCCTGTTTTGGTCCGTAGGTTAGCATTAGTTAAGATTTGCATACTTCTACTTCATCTTCTTCAAAATTTGGTAGTAAGTTATATGCTGAACATCAAACTTGTCTAAAATAGCTTTTATTAAAGCTTTATAGACAGTGGCTATATAGACAGTGGCTCTGACAGGATCTATAAACACTTTTTTGAGTTTTGAATTTAAGAAAATGTGAGCTTTTCATTACGGATAATAAGTTTTCTTTTGCAGTTGGAGGGCAAAAATATATAAAGAAAACAATGAAAATAAGAGTTGGACTCTTCAAGTAGGAAATACTGCTTTAGATAAACTGACACACTATGTAAGTAACAGAGTCAAGAATATGACCTTGGAACTTCAGATTTAGTCTACTGAGCTACAGCTCACAAAATGCCATTACTGCATGTGCTACCATATGTTGTCTCAATATCTTAGCATATAGAATTGGATTACTGCATGACTTTCTGAATATTTCCCCTAAATGTAATTTCTTCCTAGGCATACGAAATCCAGATGCTGTGATTTAGCATGCACAAGGAGGTCTCAGTATGAAACTTGAGTTCTGAGAGAATTACATTGCCTTCCTGTTCAACACTGAATTGATTTTGAAATTGCTATATGATAACTTACAGTATAAAGCTCTGCACAATTTGGAATCTCCGTTTTTATCTACCCTATTATCTTTAAGAGTCTAGAGGTTGTTGAGACTATCTGAAGTTGGCCATTTCAAAGCAATGCACATACTTTCAGCTGTTACGCTTGTCAATTTAAAATCTATTTCCAGCTGGAGTCTAGAACACAGATTCAGATTCATTTAAACATAAACTTTTATGTTTTCAGTCTGACATCTTCATCAACCGAGCACTTGTGCTTTGTACTTTATGTAGTTGGAAGTACAAAAATAAACAAACAGAAAACTACTGAGCAGAGCAATGTTTTTGTATCAAAAGAGTTTCTGTATGTTTGATTTTGTGCTGTAAATATACCTGAAGCTGTTGCTAAATATTTAAGATTGCTTTCCAATAAACACCAAGGTTTGACTATATATAGCAAAAAGGTGTACATCCATTGTTCCTTCACTACAGTATTCTGGGATCAGATTTGCAATATTAATTCCTACTAAGAACGGAGATAATCATTAATTGCTTTTCTGCAAGTAAACATAGGACTGGCTCAACCTGATCAGAGCAAAGATCCATCTGACCAGGGGACCAAAGGCAGGTGCTTAGGGAAGAGTGTAATGATAGGGCAAACATATCTGTATTATTATAGTAGCCCCATATTCTCTCCCAGTTTCTAGCAATCCATTGCTCAGGGACATCTGAAGCACACCTTCACCTTCAGCTTTAACAGTCTTGCACGGAATTTCTTTCTAGGCGCTCCGTGAACATATGTCTCCATGCTATCCCACAGTAACATATTCACAGTTTAACAATGCATTTTGTGAAATAAAATTTTACTGCTTATGAAGTGACTTTACGAGACATTTATAAAAAATATATGTATTCTGATATTAGTTGGCTATAATAAAAATGATCATCTTCTACCTAGAAAAATGGACAGAATGCTAACATGCTCAAAATGTAATACCAAATATACCATGTTACTAGTTATTTATCCAAACCTGCCAGAAATATCTAGATCTCCATATTCTCCAATAAGTATCACCTTTGAGACATTAACAACCACCAACCTCACTCTTAGGATGAAAATTTTGAGATTTAGTGCAACATTTTCAGAAGCAAGTAAGATTACAGAGAAATTACAGTCATTTTCGGAGAATTTTTTGAAAATTAAAGTTTCCCAATTAATTATTATTGACAAAATTTATTTAGGTGATATGACTTTATACAAGCTTCTTGACAGGAAAAGTATTACCTATTTTTCTGATATTTTTTTCCAGTACAGAAGTATACTATTACATCAAGACTCACATGGCTTATGCTACCATAAGGTGGCAGCATATAACACACATTTACTTTGCTGAATTTGTAGGTAATAGGTATCTATTTTCTGTGTGCCTTAATTCATATTGTCATGATTAACATAAATGTGTATTTAGAGAGATCACTAACAACATTTTCAAATTATCCCAACAGGAAGAGTGTTTTATACCATCCTTTGTGAAAATCTTTATCCATCCTAAACTGTTACTGAAAGACAAATTTTCCCAGAGTACAAGGTCACTAAAAACTGAAGTGCTATAGCTGATATAAACTATATCATGTAACTACATTTTTTTTTTTGGCTGCAAACACAGAAACTAATATTTTTGAAGCAATCTTGAAAACAGCAAGTTGCTTATAGCTACATTTCAGTAGGTGATCGTCTATAAATGTGACAGAATTCTAATACCAGTGCTCCTTGCACGCCTTCAAAACAATGCCTATTATTCAAAATTGCCATCAAAGCATTGTAATTTAAATAAATATAACAAAAGACTGCTTTACTACAGTTGTAGTTTTACATGTTTTCATATCTTACTTTTGATGACCATATTTTTTAAAGACACACACTCATGCACACACGCACACACAGTAAGATTATACAGTTTTCTATTGAGATTGTAACATTAAAGACAACATGGCTAACTTACACAATGATTGCCAGAATTTATATTACATAGAAATTTGCGTTCAGACTTGATTTGGGCAGCTACAGAAATTTGTGGCCTTACTGCAAATCATATGTAAATAAAATATATTCTTTTTGTGTGCAAGGAGAAGATCAGAGATATTGACTGGGACTTGGAATAATCTGTTTCTAAGGTATTCCTTCCATTGGCGAAAAAGTGAAGGAATTTAAAATGGGCATAATGAAAAATACCCTCACAGTGGTTCAGAACTGGAATAGGTTGTGCAGAAGTGCTGTGGAATCACAATCCTTTGAAATTCCAAAACTATTGAGGACAGGCCATCAACTTTGAAGTTAGCCCTGCTTCGAGAAGAGGTAGGATTACACACCTACATAGATCCTTTACAACACATTTTTTCTGTGATTTCTATGAATGCTGCTATTCTGCATCGGTGCTGTGCTTGGCACAGGTGATTTGACAGAAGTTAAGAAAAGACTTAGTTGCATATGATGCATGTATTGGCTTTGTGAGGAAGAAGCCTTCTCTACCTACAGGCAATAAGGATGGTGTGTTGACTAGCACTAACAGCAATAATGGTGCCATATTTATCTCCTGGGGAACACTGAGAAGCCACTGTCAGCCTTAAAGCAGAGCAGCCAAGTAAGCCTATTTGACTAGCTTCTTTAGTTCTCAACTCTCTATCGTTTGTGTACACCTTTTACACCTTCTTTAAATATCTTTGGACAGCACTTACATTCACCTCACAGATTCTGTCTTTCTTTTTCTTACCTCTCTGTAGTCATAAACTATGTCTTTTATCCAGCTCTGAAAAAAAGAGAACAACCACACCCACTGCCCTAATTTCTGTGCTGGGTCACTTGACTTGAGATAGAGATCCTGCCCTACCATGTCACTTCTGGAGGAAATATCTTTTTGGGTCCTGGTTGTAGAAGGTAATTGTAGTTTAAATAAAAAAATAGCTTTCTTTCTTTTATTCAAAAATCCAGCCATGCTGGTCTCAATTAAGACGAGTGGACAGTCATACAAATATCAGTTATCACATTGAGTATGGTCTCACTATACACCATACTATTATATCAGTATGAGGACCACAACAGAGAATTCTGATAATTTATAATTATCAAACTATGTGATCCATTCTCAAATTGCTATGAGTTTGATCATCAATAATTATTGAAAGAACTTTTTTGTCCCTTTTCATCATATTTTTGAGATGGTATATTTGTTGGCAGGCCTGCCTGTGCAAATTAGGGTCTTCAAAGACACTGTGGACACCTGAGCTATTGCACAATGATGTGAGGCTTAAGAGGTATGCCTGCTAGCCACATGTTCAGCAAGCACAGCTGTATGCCTTGCTCACGCTGCTTGCTGGGCTGGTTGGGGCTTGTTGACATAAAACCACTTTGAATCACTGGAGCAACTGGACACAACTCCAGAGAGTTTCAGCAAAGCAGAACACAAAAAATGAAGCTCCTGAATTCTTCGCGTTGTAACTGCCACTTTGAGGACAAACAAACAATGCCATAAAATGGCCTTGGAGACTGTTCAAGTCTCCTTCTGCATATCAGCCTTGAGGTATATGTCTGCCTAGGGCAAATTTTCACAGGACAGTAAAGAACCATTGAATATTGGTGTTTTTAATGCGAATGCCAGTACAGCTTTCACCGTGGGACGCCTTTGTGCAGGGCAGAGGCAGAAGACTCAAAATCGAGACACACAATCTCATAAAAAATGCATGCTGGAGCTCAAAATGAAATGAAAGGTCACAGCAATGTAACTCAACAGGATGGCTGGAAATTCTTTTTTATTGCACTCCGCTCAACATTTTTAATATCCCAAACAAAACACATCATGGTACTACCATGTTCAGCCTTAGGAAACTGCTAAGAGTGAGAGAAAATCATCTTTAATGGAGTCTCCTGATCCCACATTCCTGCTGCTGCTAGGACCAAAGCCAATTGCAGCACTTCTACCTGAATGTGACAAAAAAAAAAAAAAAAGAATGGGGATATATTATATCACCCTTCAAAAGCAGACCAGTCAGCAGAAGGGAAACCTGTGATTCAGTGGTCTGAAATTTGACTTTTCAAATCATGCTATCCCTAAAATTCCTCTTTCTATTTTTGTTCCAGTGTGGGTTTTTGTTGTTTTTCTTAAAACAAACAAACAAACAAACAAACAAACAAATAAAGAGTCAATGTTCACACTATAACATAGAGATACTTTGCTTTCTGCTGTGGATATTGCTTAGTAAGAGTAAGACTGTGCATCTGTTTTTCTGTTCAGAATGTTCTATGTTCCCAAAAGGGCACAGCATGCTGTGCTCTGGTTATGGGTCCCCTGTCCCTGCATCACCAGTCCTTGGTGAAGTGCCTAAGTAACTGACCTTATTTTCAGGTGCTGAGCCCCTGGCAGCTTCCTCTAAAGTAAATGAAAGTTGCCAGAGGCTCAGCATTTCAGAAATCAGGGCACTTATATTTGTTGCCTATCTCTGGATTTAAAAATCTGGCTTGAGGTTCTCTTTTTTCCATTTTTTTATTTTTTAAATTTGCTCTATAATCCAACATCAAGGGAAAAATAATGATAGCTGACCTGACTACAAGAAAAGGTTCCAGCTTTGGAACGCCTTTTTCTATCGGTTGGAGTCAATTATTAAAGAGACAATCTCAGCTAAAATAACGCCTGTTAATTCAAGTATTGCTTTCTAATCTGTTACAGCTACAAATAGCAATTAAGATTACACAGCTATGAAGATTTCTTCTTTTTCTCCAGCTTGTTAACTTTACGGTTTTGACAAGACTGCGTAAATCTGACATTCACTCAGACTTGGCGAGGTTTACCTGAAATATTTCGAACAGTGACAAGCCTTTCAATTTGAATCATTTCAATGCCTGCCAGATATTAAGTGGGCAGTAAACTACTTTCTTAATATGCTAAAAACAAAACAGAAAGCCATACTTACAGCAGTAATACTGTAGCTTCTTACAGACCACAGGTATTAGTGAAGCAAGGTCACCTCATGAAACAGGTACTTGCATTAAAGCAACTAATATAGCTGGAAAACAAACAAAACAAGAATTAGTCTCCTTACACACAGTTTGCTCTAAAGGCATCATGCTTTCCTATGGCTGTGTCCTCTGTTTTAGACCTCTGTCCTGCAACTAAGTGGTTTATGACCGGTTTTTGGCTTTGGCCTATGGCAGAATAGTGTACTCAGACCTGAACACAGACAGACACACATTTGGGCCAGAGTTAGAGGAACTGAGAAAGTTACTACACGCAATATCCAGGCTATTCCCTTGTTTGAAAAGAGGCAAATATACAGTCCTAAAGGTACCGCAACTTTTCTTTCTTCATGAAAATATTTCCAGGACTGTCATATTTTACCCTGCATTTAAAACTGGACAACTTCCACTCTCTCTATTAAAGCGAAGGGAAATGTATATGGTGTGAGCTGACAAAATAGCTACCAAATCCCCAAGCCATCCTAAAAGAATAAAACATGATGAGCTTTTTTTAATCAGAAATCTAATACGCTAATGCATAGTAACCATGCAAGCAAGCAGGATGTAAAACCACCATCCAACTCATTTTGATGCTTATTTGGACTCTAGCTATATGTGGAAAAAGCAAGTGAGACTGAAAAAAAGAAACATCAGGAAACATTATAACCTGTCTCTCCAGCATTTCTGGAGTACATGCAATAATGCACAAAATATCACAGGTATTTCTGACAGTGGTGAATGATTGTGTAATGCTTAAAATTTGTGGGAACCATAAACAGCAGACCATTCACTGATTTGTCTCTTCTCATGGGAAACTTCTGCCTGCAGATCTTTTGCTTAACCTAACTGCATCCTTGGGAGGTCCTTAGAGGGTACCAGTGCCTCAGAAGTAAGACGCTTTCTTGTCCTATGCTGTTTCCTATTTGTGTTCAGACATAATTTTATTTACATCTTTTTGTGAATAAACCACTGTAAAGCTACAGAGCTAACACAGCCAGTGCTAAGCACTCAGAAACATCAGACTCCAGTGAAAGTCACGTCATGAAAATAGTTTAAAAAATGCAGTTTCGAGAATTATTTTTTACTCGTTTTATTCATTCCTGTCATGCTTTTGGCTGGGAGAGAGATAATTTTTTTCGCAGAGGCTCACACAGTGCTGTGTTTTGGATTTTTGATGAAAATAGTGGTGATGTTTTTGGTTGTTGCAGAGCAGTATTTACATAGAGCCAAGGACTTTTTGCTTCTTGTGCTGCCCTGTCAGCGAGGAGGCTGGGGGTGCACAAGGAGCTGGGAGGAGATATAGCCAGGGCAGGTGACCCAGACTGACCAAAGAGATATTCCACACCATATGACGTCATGCTCAGCCATAAAAGCTGGGGTAAAGAAGGAGGAAGAGGGGGCGTGGAGAGTGATGGCGTTTGTCTCCCCAAGAAACCATTACGCGTGATGAGCCCTGCTTCCTGGCAGTGGCTGAACACCTGCCTGCCCGTGGGAAGTAGCGAAAGAATTCCTTGTTTTGCTTTGCTTGCGCGCGCTGCTTTTGCTTTCCCTAGTAAACTGTCTTTATCTCAACCCATGAGTTCTGGCACTTTTACCTTTCTGATTCTCTCCCCATCCCACCTGGGGAGGGCGAGCGAGCGGCTGTGTGGCACTTAGCTGCCTACCGGGGCTAAACCACAACAATTCCTCATAGTAAACCTTTAAGGACTGAATTTTTAGCTTATTTTTACATCACCTAAACTAGAAACATTTTTTTAATGAAAACTAAGTCTCTAAAGTAAATATTCAGCAGGAAGGTAAAGAATTAAAAATAACATAGCATAATGTGAAATAACATAATGTAAAATAAAATGAAATGAAATTAAAATAAAATAAAATAAAGGCAATATTTGACATAATGCACAGTATCAAAAAGGTAACCTTGTCTTAAATAGGCCTGAGCAGTGGGGCACAGAGAGAGACCAGTGGCTAGACTTTATTACCATGACCACAGATATTAGAAAAGGAGCTGTAAGTCTTAGAGACACAGAAATATCAAACAGTTAGGAGGTCCTTCTCAGGAATATTTTCAGTAGGTGGAGATTATAAATGTGAACACAAATTTCTACTCCATTTATCAGAAACAACTGGAACAATTTCAACAAATTGGGGAAAATTACATAACAGCTAGACAAAAGCTAACTGGCCCAAATAACACCCCTTAACAAGCAGATGCTTGTCTTACTCTCTGTGCTAAAACAAGACAATCTGGGTGTTGTGCAGTTCAAGAATATAACTATATTTAGGCATATACGTGTAGTTGTCTAAGTTCCTATAACAGTTAACTGATATATATCAGTTATATATATATATATATATATATGTATACAGTGAGAGGAGCTTAGAGACTAGAGTGACCNCACCCCTTAACAAGCAGATGCTTGTCTTACTCTCTGTGCTAAAACAAGACAATCTGGGTGTTGTGCAGTGCAAGAATATAACTATATTTAGGCATATACATGTAGTTTTCTAAGTTCCTATAACAGTTAACTGATATATATCAGTTATATATATATATATATATATGTATACAGTCAGAGGAGCTTAGAGACTAGAGTGGCAACTAAGATTTTTGTTTTATGAGATGAGTTTTTCTCCAGATATCACTAACTGTGTCAGCTAGATCTCACTGACAACATCAGATTTTGGTTCATCTGTAGATCCCACATGAAGATGCTTAGCATTCAAGGGTAGCCAAGGCTTACTTAATGCTGTAGCTCTCTATCCTCTGAGAGTGCATAGCTCTTCTGTGACTAGGGCTGGTCTCTGAAATTGTAGCTTCATGTACTTATATGACAGAAAAAGCAAATCCCACCACACTTTTGTACCTTTAGGTTTAATTATTCAATTTTCTGTAGGGCAAATGCAGCCAAATACACAGCCCAAGCAAGTAGCACATTTCAGCTGCGTGGAAATGAAGTCGTGCTTTGCCAAACCTTTTTCTCTCTTTGTATAGACGGTCAGCTCAGGTCCAGCCTTGCTCTTCTCATAGCCAAGGAACTGTGGCTTTCCCAGACAGCTCTGCCATGTTTCCTCTAGCGACAGCACTGGATTCCCATGCAAGGAGACAGGTATGCTTCCCATTGATCTCTCTATCCTGCCACTTCAAAGTGCACTTCTGTTGCAAAAATGAATTCTGTGGAGGCAGGGAAGGAAGCAGGTAGTGTGAGGAGGTCCGCCTGCCTCTGGCAGAGCACTGGGTTCATGGTGCAGACAATGTAAGGTTGCAAGGGTGTGTGGGCCTTTCTTCTTTCCCAGCTATCACCAGTGCTGCCACTCCTCTCCACCCACTTTACAGTGGGAGATAAATCCTGCAGGTTTTGCTAGTCTGAGTGATGGCAAAACTGCTTCATTTCACCTGTAGAAGGTGTTAGGTCAAACAGAAACATCTTGTGAGCTTAGTCCAGCTCATGGGTTGTCAAATACCTCATGGTAAACAGTAAAGGCAGCCTAAACTTACTAAAAATTGTATTTTACTCAGTGAATTAATGCAAACAACTTACTACCACAACTGGTTGTCTATTACCATGTTCTAGAAGGAATCAGTTACCCCTACTTGAAAGCAAACACAGAACAGTAGCAAATTACATCCATTCCATTTATATCTATTTTGCACTATAATGTCAGGATCTACAATGTATAGCAGCAGCCACACCCTATAAAACTGTTTAAAAACCCTGTAACGTAACAAAAATTATGGGGCCCCATGCAAAACTGAGATCTATCTTCTGCACTCTGGTATCCGGACTAAGCAAGTTACTGGAATGCAAGATGTGTAAGAAATAATCTAGAGATTGCAAAGAAGTTTAGTGTAAGGTATGATCCTTGGGCACAGCAGCAATGCTAACAGAGACAGGGTAGTTTAGGGTTATGAATTCTCTGCTAAGTAGCATGCTAATTAACTCATCTTGCAAATATTCCTGAACTACTTAGTCGGCGAGAAAGTGGGGACATGGAATTGTGCTGGCCTAAGCGTTTAACATCCATTCTTTCTCAGGAACTATCTTACATTTATGCAGGTTGGCCTTTTTGGTATACGCAATGTAAATAAATCAACTGGAGATACAGAAAATATTCACTGGACTTTGAGTTTGTCAACCAACACATTCTGAAAATAAATGATTGAAACTTCAGGTAATGCTGTAATTAGCCAAACTTCTCCCTGTATTGGAAACATGAAGAAGGTGCCCTAACTGAAGATAAAAGGGCTTATTTCTTACTACAAAAACCAACAGATTTCACAATTTCCTTCTAGAACAATTACCAAAGAAACAATATCCCAAGCTCCTAAAATTCATGGTGATTCTTCCACTAGAAATGCTATTTGAAAGGTACTGTCTTGCAGCTAAAGTACCATTATTCATTGCAGGCAGGCATTTTTTCCTCTGTTCTTCTCACTGTGTTGTCCTATTTTTGCTCTCAGTAGTTACACTGCAAACTTAAATGCATTTTGATAACTAACAAAAAAATCATTAGAAGATTATGGATTTGGAACATGTTGCTGACATACATCAATCTACTTTCTCTTCACCTTTGTATGTGGAAATTCAGTTGGCTTTCCTGGGAATTGTTCTTGACAGATTTATAAAATAATCACAACTCTGACCTGTCTTTCATTCACATAGGAACATAGAATAGTATAGATCCACATTCGACAAAAGAATTAAGACAGCTGAAGGTCTGCCCATCTCAGTTTTCAGAAATTGACTAATTTGTTTGAGTTAAGCATCATTTGAAATGGCAGCACAGGGGATCCATATTGCTTGCAGTTAAGTGGTTAGTTTTTCAGGCTTAACTACAGAGACAGTAGAGTCTGCCTAACTATAAATCTTGAGGGAATTTCACAGCTTCCCATTTCAGTTGGACAATTTATTCAATCTCGATATTCTAGTGAGCTATGTCACTGTATTTCAATGTTCCAATCTCTTTATACTTTAAGTAAAATAAAACTGACCAACCAACAAACCAGCCTCCCTCTCCCCCAACAACAAAACAACAACAAAAAACCACACTTATATTCCTATTAAGTAAATATCTTTTTAGAAAAAAATCCTAACGAAATGTTCATAGTGGATATCAATAGATCTCAGTGAATCTAAAGGCTATGTCTTAATTTCTTTTAAATGTTCTTTTTTTTTTTTTCCCCCTTATCCTGTGTTGTGATGACCTCATTTTTCATGGAAGAAAAAGACAAAACACAAAATCAATTAGATGATAGCTCTTTGATGTCTCTTCCCAGTGGAGAAGCAAAAGCTCTCAGGCAAATATTTTAGGAATAGGCATGATCTAATGATGGGGGAAATCATCCACTAAAAAAATACACAGAAGGAGAAAAGCTTTGCAGGCAAGAAAGAAGATCAGAAAGTCATGACGGAAGATGATTTGAAACAACAGTGAAAATGATAACAGTAGTTGAAATCTGAAATAGTATTTTAGAACAAACTTTCCAGTCAGATTTAATAGTAGTTTATTCCAGTTTTGCTATTCAACAAATCTCTTACTGGCTCACCGGATTGTACCCTTGTCTCCTTTACTTATGGCAACAGGCCCTGTGGCCATTCTAGCAGCCAAATAAGAGCACAAAATAGAAGTAACATATATTTCATACCACACAGATCTGCTAAATCACAGTTCAGTTTTCACTGTCAATCACAGTTATATTTGTAAAAGACAGGTAGCAATGGATCCTGCATAATACACAAGCATAGGCACTGTGATTCAAAAAAATGCTAGGCATAGCAGCTTTCTTTTTAATAAACCTATATTGGTACCTATATAGGTTCTAGAAAAAAATCTTAGCTGTCTATTAATCTTGATGGGATTCTCATCTTTGTTTTCAGATTTCTTTTCTCCAGAGGGGAATGTCCTAATGATTAGACAGGCTATGAAATAGTTGGAAACTCAGAAACTTGGACAGCTGGCTTCCTAACCCTTTTTGTTTAAGATGTTTCACTGTATGACTCAAAAAAAAACCAACCCTACATATCTCTGGCAGGAGGACGAAAATAAAAAAGAATGAACATGACTGTATTCTGAGCTAAGCTTCATCTATGCAAGATGGACCCTTTGCACTATCCATTCCTGCCCTCTGTATCAGTCCCTGTCTTACACTGAGCAGGCATGGAAACAAACCATTACGGAGTCACTGGGACAGTGGCTTGTTTTAGAACAGACCTACTGGCTTGCAAAAAGGCATACATCATTTTGCATGAAAAACGTCTTCATCTTCTGCAGAACACTTATCCGATGGACTCAGGAAATGTATGGAAATAAGCTATATAATTTGTAAATAACTGAATCCAGCATTAGGAAACTTTCACCAGGAGCATCCAGACAGAATCACCTGCCAGAATTATTCAATTTGTTTGCTAAATTATGGGGACTGGAACGCATACCAATAAAACTCCTGTACAGTATTATGTCTATACTCTCAGCCTGGCTAATTTAATAATGACGTGGGGTAGATGAATATATAACTTCTCTGTCTAGCTTAGTCTTTAATACTGAAGGGACAAGGTGATCTTCAAATGTTCTTTTCAGCCTGACTGTGTTGCTGTTTTATTCGCATTTGTCAACAGCATCTAGAAAGCATGTACTGTGAATTGCTAATTCATCTCTTAGCTCTAAAATTAGTCCAAGTTCATGAAGGAGCATAAGAGCAGTTGATAAAACAATGCATTTGACTAGTTTGATCAGATGAATATATCTTGGAGCTATTCCTGGCTCAAAACAACTTGTGCTACCTGCTACTACTAATTTCTGGACTAAGTCTGAAACAGTTAAGTTTGAAGTGAAGAACTGACATACCATTCTAATAAACAACAGCCAAAGTAAATATGAATCTAAAACAGTAATTCACTTTTAATTCAAACTAAATTCAGATTTGGTCTAAAATTGGAAAAGAGTGTTAGAGATGATTATTATATTGTATTGGGTTTACATGGTGAAGGTTTGGTAGCAGGGGGGCCACAGGGGTGGCTTCTGTGAGAAGATTCCAGAAGCTGCCCCATGTCAGATCAGAGCCAGCTCCAGCTGCTCCAAAAGGGACGCACCGCTGGCCAGAGCTGAGCCAGTGAGCGATGTTGTTTGCGCCTCTGGGAGAGCAGATTTAAGAAAGGGAAAAAACTGCTGCGGAACAGCAGCTGGGAGTGAGAGGAGTGAGGAACAGCCCTGCAGACACCAAGGGCAGTGCAGAAGGAGGGCAGGAGGTGCTCCAGGCGCCGGAGCAGAAGTTCCCCTGTGGCCCGTGGTGAGGCCCACAGTGGAGCAGGCTGTCCCCCTGCAGCCCATAGTGTACCACGGCGGAGCAGATCTCCATGTGCGGCCCATGGAGGAGACCACGGCGGAGCAGGTGGATGNGAAGGATGAACCCTGTGGTATGGACCCATATGGGAGCAGTTCTTGACGAGTTGCAGCCTGTGGGAAGCCCACGCAGGACCCGTTTGGGAAGGACGGCATCCCGTGGGAGGGACCCCACGTTGGAGCAGGGGAACAGAGAGTGACCATGAAGGAGCGGCAGAGACGCAGCGATACGGGCTGACCGCAGCCCCCATTCCCCGTTCCCCTGCGCCGCTCGGGGGGAGGAGGTAGAAGAGGGTGGATGGGGGGAAGGTGTTTCTAGTTTGCTTTTAGTTTCTCACTGCTCTGGTCTGCTAGTGATAGTAATAAATTATATTAATCTCCCTATGTTGAGTCTGTTTTGCCCATGATGGTAACTGGTGAGCAACCTTCTTGTCCTTATGTCAGCCGTTGAGCCCATCATATTTCCTCCCCCTCTTCCTTTGAGGAGGGGGAATGAGAGAGTGATTGTGGTGGAGTTCCACTGCTCAGCTTGGTCAAATGTGTAAACATGCAAAACATGTATGTGGTGACATACACCCAACCCATGAAGCGCAGACAGTAGTCCCAGAACATTTGCCTAAATCAGAGCACCTGTCCCAGTACCTACGTCCAGTAATATGTGGCAGTGAGTGAAGGTAAGGAGTTTCTAAACCAGGAAAAGCCTAAAGCTAATTTCTTGCCTTACTATCTGCCCAGCTTCTGACAACCAGAAGTTGCTAGACACTAAATCTTTTTCTCTGCATTTAAGAGTGACCTATAGACCTATTCTCCGCGAATTTACCTGTCTTTTTTATGGAGGACCCTGCTCCAGAGTCCACACATCCTCAGACAAATGACAACCACTATGCAGCAATACCCCACACTGTGGGAAACAATAAAATATTTTCTTCCGTTTTAGACCTGCTGCTTCCACAGATTTAGCAGTTATCAAATGTTGTATGCTTGGTAGCATCCACAACAATGCACAAGTTCACTCTGAGGTGTTGCTGACTCCACTTACTGAAAGACATGCTGCTCAGTGAGCGTTTGTTTACACTGCTAGCAGTCACATCCGAGCAGGTCACTGCAGCACTGGGCAGGAACACAAAAGCTCCTAGAGCAAGATGATTTATAGGTGGAGAAAGTAGAAATAAAAGCATTGGAAGTCCCACTAATGTTCCTGGTATAAAAATGCCAGCAGTAAAACTTGCTTTCACTTCTGTTTTTCCGTACTTGTCTGATACTACAGAGGCTTGACTGTTACGTAACACTTGGACAAATTTGGCTTAACACTTAAAAATGTGTTTTTAAACTCTGCAGTTTTTAAATATTATTGTTGTTTCATTCACTGTTGCTTAGCTCACTGAAAAACCTCAGACCATTTTTTGTCTACAGAGCCAAAAGTGTTCTACGCACTTGCAACTTGTCACATTTTAAACACAAACAATTTCTAATGGAATCATGTTAGGGCTATTGGGAACAGTTTACACTTATGTAAGGTACTAGCTAATATGGTACTTTCAACCACTGAAAATAGTAAAACATCTCAGTTAAAAAAAAAAGACAGGGAAAGGGAAGGGGAAAGGGAAAGGGAAAGGGAACTCCAAATGCTAGTTTTATCATGATTCCACTGTGAAAGAAAAATGCATATTTAGGTGAAAGCAGTATATAACTGACAGTATGATTTGGAAATAAGTGACAGTTTATTTGGAAATAAACTATATGTGGGTATTACTATTCATTTCAAGCAGACTACACCCAAGTGAAGTCTGCTTCTGTGCTTATACACTGGGAGAGTAGCAAAGAAGAAGTGAATCAACTTTCAGGACAACCTGATCATCATTCATGTACTGCATAGCAAAGTAACATCACGAAGGCTATGCAAAATATACCCCACCCCACCCCCCATAAGGGGGATCTGGACGTAATTCTCTTCATGGCTCCTGAGAACAGTATATTTCATGTACCTTTTTAGCCCCAAAGAAAACAGGGAAAATCTAGACATGATAATTTTGGGCACTTAGAGGTTAAAAATTTGGTCTGAGCTCCTTTGAACATAACAGCTTTAATCAGCTTAACTAGCTGTGTCTTGAGTAAAGCCACTCTGAGGATACAAGAAGACCAAACTACAACAACAAATGATAAATCTACTGCAAAATTGACCTTTGACAGATGTCACAAAGGAAGGTAATGAAACAGTCACTCCCGAGTAATTCAAAACCACAGACAGGCTATAAGAGAATTCAGTCCAGGTAAAAATACACCAACAACGATACCATGATTAAGATTGCATACGCTCCTAAGCAGAGACAAGAACTTCCTAGTTCTTTCACATTATTTAACAGAAATTTTCCATTTTCCAGAACCTGACTGAGATTACCCAATACTTTCCAGAAACAGGGCATTCTATTTCCAATACGTACCTGCTGGCATATTAAAAAAAAAAAAAAGAAAAGAAAAGAGCTTTTAGATTTACAATGAATTGTGAATTAATTATTTAAAGTACCAGGTTCAGGTAGAATGGAACCATTAATATGGGAGACATTTACCACTCCTCAGTCCTTTCACCATTTATAGTGAATTGCTTAGCAATAAGATTCCAGTACCCGAAGGCAAAGCTGCACAAGAAACACGGTATTAAAAACTAATTTACCATTAATTAAATACTACATTGCACTTTTATATCTAGAGTTACCAGAACAGTGCTTTACTGCTGTCTTATTCTGGCAACAGCTCAGGAAAGGAGCCACATCTGAAAGGGAGAGTTAACTCTCTCTCAAGGCAAAACATCTGAAATACAATCTCCTGACTTCTCTTTCTTCCTGCTCTCTCCTCTGTTCTGGGTCAGTTCAGGCTGAATGGTTCAAAGCACCATCATTGCTTCTTCCCACCCATCCATACAGGAGAAATCAAGGCCCATCACCCTGACCAGGTGGGTCACTTGGTTATCCCCATTCACCTGTAATCCATGCTGAATGGAAATCGTCATCTTTCTCACGTTGCAGAGAGTCATACGGAGTAGGTATTTTAATTTCTAAAGGAGTAATTTTAAGAAAAAGTGTTCTTAATTGTATTTAAAGAGGAAAACATTTCTTGGGCAATTTTGTGATAGGAAAAGAAAATTCCTTTTTGAGGAGATGACGCAAACATGCTGTTGTGAAACAGAACATTTCTTTAAATTTGGCAGCCAGACAATGTCAAGAGAAGGAATCTTTCCTTGAGGTGTTATGAAAGCTCTCTTGCTAAAGTTGTATTCAGCTGGTTTGCCTATAGATAGATTTAAAAAAAAAATTGAATTGTTTGATGCTTCGGTTTCACTTTTTTTTTTTTTCATTCCTTTTAAGCTCTTCCCTCATGACATTTTGTCTCCCACCCACCACAGTGACTACGGCTGTGTAAAGCCCACAGCCTGACCCTGGCTCCTGGCAGCTGCGTTCCTCCGAGGCTCTGGTGCCGGGCTGCAGGCCTGTTCCTGACTCCCACCCGCAGGCCCACGGTGTGGCCCAGCCTTGCCTGCTCCCATCCCCAGGGAGGTGCCCACTGCCTGGGCTGGGCCTACCCCAGCTGCCCTGCTCCCTGGTGGGGTGGTGGGATGGTCCTTGGCTGCCAGGCCCTGCCATGCACCCCTGGGACAGCCGCGATGCTTACGGGCCCCAGCAGACCCTGGCACCCAGGCAGGTGTTTGGGGAAATTTCACCAGGAAGATGGAGGCAGGGTGCAAACTGGCAGGCCTCCTGTCAAACAGTTAACCAACACAGTGCCCTGTAACAATGGTTTATAGAGCAAGGGAGGCGTTTTTTTTTTTTTTTTTTTTCAGCATAGGGAGCCTTTGGCAGCAGAAGCAGGAGTTAAAGACCATTTTCCAGCGAGAAACAGCGTCAGTGCTAACAGTGTGCCATGGATGGTGGGAATTTCCTCAAAGAGCACACCTCATCCAGTGGTTGAATCTGTAGGTGTCTTCTCTCATTACATACCACCAACCCGAAACCCAGCTGTGCTGGGTGTAAATGACAGGGTTTTGGTAGCGGGGGGGTTGCAGGGGTGGCCTCTGTGGGCCCCATGCCAGACATGGCTGCTCCAACAGACCCATTGCAAGGCACAGCTGAGCCCAGCAGCCAAGCTGGTGGCACCTCTGGGAAAATACACTTAAGAAAAGGCAGAAAACACTGCACGGGCAGAAGAAGAGGGAACAAAAAGTGTGAGAAACAGCAGTGTGAGCACCAAGGTCATTGAAGAAGGAGGGGAGGAGGTGCTCCAGGAGCCTGAGCAGAGATTCCCCTGCAGCCCGTGGAGAGGCCCATGGTGGAGGAGACCAAAAGCATGACGGAGTGGCAGAGATGTGCTGTTAAGGACTGACTGCGGCCACCGATTCCCCATCAGCTTGAGGGGAGAGGGGGGAATTGGGAGGGCAGCTGGGTATGAGGAAAAGGGCTGGAGGGAAGGTGGTGTTTAAATTTCTGTTTTTGTTTCTCACTGATGGTTGGACTTGATGATCTTGAAGGTCTTTTGCAACCTAGATGATTCTATGATTCTATCCAAATCTATTTTAATTTACAATAAATTTAATTAATTTTCCCTAAGCCTGTCATGCCTGTGGCAATAATCGGTAAGTGATCTCCCTGCCATTTTCTCAACCCATGAACTTTTCTCATCCTCTTTTCTCCCTTGCCCTGCTGAGGAGGGAGAGTGAGAGAGAGGGTGGGGGGGTGGCATTTGGCTCTTAGCCAAAGATGACCCACCAAAACAGGTAATGATTCCCTGTTCCTGCAGCATGGTGCTTGGGAGAGGTAAAGGGGGGTCACTACATATATATGTATTACTTTTCCATGAAGTATTTTAGTATATCATTACCTGAAAATGTTTTTTTACTACATTTAGTAAGAACCAATAGCCTTTATATTAAGCTTAATCCTTCCTTCTCCCTCACCCCCTGAAATGAAGCTGAGCCTCCTAGCAGCATCCCCTAAACTTTATTACATTAACCACCTTTATGTGATTAACTTACTGCAGTCCTTGGAGGCTCTTCTAAGCCTTTTCAGTTTTTAAGCTGAAAACCTAGGAAGCCTTTTCTTTTCCACAAAGAAACTCATAAATCTAAAGGCTAGAGTCTTCCATTAGCCACTGTGACCCTTGTAACCATAAACTGCAGTTTTAGTTTAGTGTATCTAAACTGACTGCAAGGTGTTCCTGCTTAGACAAGAATTCATTTCATGGGCTCAGTGACTGGACAGCAAGTAGAAATTGACACTGTTATGCTTTTTCCATGAAGAGCTTAAAATGGGAACACAGAAATACCAGTATTTCAAAGAATCCAAAACTTGTTGAAAAAATTAAAGCAACTAGCATTTGAGAAAAACAAAATAAAAACACCAAACAACAACAAAACAAACAAATCTACCCCAAAACCTAACACTTCTACAATGGAATTAAAAGAAAAAATTTCATCCAGAAGATATTTATACAACATTCTCTTTAGAAAAGGGCTGCTGATCCATATCTTTTTTCTTTTTTTTTGCTAGAGTGGGAACCCCTTGCTTAATAAGAACAGATAACTGCATTCAGAGAGAAGAGAAATAAGAGTATCAAGTGTTGTTGATGAATGACATCCCATCCCCTGTGTGAGCAGAAATGTTCTGAAAGCCCTATAAAATAAGATGTTACTTAGATAGAGGACAAAGTTTTTTCCAAAGTCAGGGCTGTTAACTTCCTACCATGTAAAGACTTTCATTCTGTGCTATGGTCTTCTGAAAATCTCAGACACAAAGTTACATGAAAACAGCCTATGTGTCTTCCAAAGACCTTTTCAGTCAATGGGCTAAAGGTTTGGGAAACAAACTCTCTTTGAAGAAGTACTTGTCATCAAGTTTTACAACAGTTCACATCAGAGTCCAAATCAATTTTGTCTTCTGAAAATCCCAGGACTTCCCCAGTAATTGCAGCTCATGTCCCACCAAACTGCAAGGACCAGTTAGCTGGTTAGTATCATTGTTTGCTAATTTTGGCACAAAATTTCTTGTGGCTCACCTGAACTCCTTAGTAAAAGAGCAGGCAGGAAAAGGTGAGCCCTGGCTTTGGAGAAAACTTAGTTTACAGCCACAGAGAGTCATCAGATGTTCCCAATCCTTTCTTCGATGTGAATTTTTTTAGAGTAATTTTTACTGGAAAAAATTTGGACCACTCAGTTTGTCCCGTAAAGCACTCGTGGTACAAAATTCTGTTTAGTTCAGAATTTCTCTGTGAGCTCCTCATGCTGAGCATGTAACAGGTTTTCCTGTAGACCACACCAGCACATGCTAGCAGAAAGCCAGGTGCAGTTTCCTCACTCTGTGTCCCTCACGCACCCCGGGCCAGGAGCCAGATTATGAATGTATTCAACAGCTGCAATTCTACTTATGAAATGGGTAAGAAGCATAACGGGGCAACTGAAGGCACCTGAAGCATTCAAAAATTCTGCATCTGTCGGCTGTAAAACTAACTAGCAGATGTCTTCTGGTGATTGTAATTGGGTCCCTCCATCCTTGTCAAAGTTCCCAGCAAAAACTGCTGAAAAAGTGTTCCTCTTAGGGGGTAAGTTGTTGCTAACACAGGAAGGTGTAATTTCCACCTCTCTGCACCAGCTTTATTGACTTTTTCTTCTGTACCCAGATGGATTAACATTAAACAGTTCTGGAGAAATCTCAAGAAAATCAGCAGGCTGCCAGAATGATTTGAAATTGCAATTTATATTCATAGCACAATGATATATGAAAACTGCTTATGTATGTTTTTCACAAAGATCTTTTCGGTTAATGAGCTAAATGTATGGGAAAGAAAACTCTCTTTGAAGATGTACTTGTGCCTGTTCTGTTTTGCAACAGTCAACATCAGTCTTGCTTCCAAACAAACAAACAAAAAAAGTGTGCAATGGCCTCTCATGTCATCTCATCTGAGTAAGACTGTATTGCAATATAACCTGCCTTCAAGCTCTAATATGAGAGCTACGAGTAGTGTAAAGCCTATTAATAAAGGTTATCTATTCAGCTCGCAGCTTGAGTAAGCCGTTTCTATTTTTTTTTTTTGCTTGGGTATATTAATCTTTCAAAGTTTCTAATGACACCAATATTTCACATATATCATAACTCCCTTACAATAAACACCAAACATAATTTTGTCATCCTTACACTGTGCAAAGCTCTGTAGACCTTACCAGTTTTGACAGATTCATGTCAGCCAGACCATAACATAGGATCAGGCCCCAAAGACGCATGCCGCATATTAGGAGCATCTTTGATTTATGGGCAGAGTTGCCTGCATTTGTACTGTGTAGCAGCTTGATAACATACATATAAGAATTGCACATATGGTGAAATTGCAGAGTGGATTGGATTTAGTGTTCAGGCGTCCGTTGTGTATAGATGGCATATGCCATAGAACCAATGCTTCTGAGACATCAGTCTCACTGCATACGTAATGTACTGATACATGCTGGCACGGTAAGTCAGTGTAATGTGCCTTGAAAATGTCAGAAATATTGCACAAGTACATTAACTACAGTACTTTGAAAAAGAGTGAGAGGCTGTGAATATAGTTGCTGTATATGGTCAGTAGATCTCACCAGGATGATTTCTGGAAATATCATGTTTTTTATAAACTATTAGACTTTATTTGACAAAATTTTCAGTTGAAAGGAAAAAACGAAAGATGTTTTCAAAAGAGCAGAGCTAATTAGTCCCATGGAAGACAACATGTGGTGACTTCGGGGACGAAATGCAGCAGTTTTTTCACAGCACTCAACAATACTGTCCCCTGGATTGTATTTGAACAGCAAAGTAAAAAATAGTTTTCCATTACTAACTGATGTTAATAGGGAAGTCATTCTGAAGCTGTGATATTGTCAAAAAGACTAGGTGACTCTTACTCTTGTTAACAAGTCAGACATTAAAGGAGATGATTGAGCAGCATTTTCATAGCTTTCCTCTCTCAGAAGAAGCACAATAAAGTAACATAATTATCTTCAGGTATTGTGAATGTACATTCCAGTTTGTATTCCACATACAAAGAAGAAAAGAAAAAAGGATTAATTTAAACTAATATGCGTTTGTCACAGTGCTACGCTAAAGAATTCTCCATGCTGTCCTGCCTTCAGACTTTTGTAGAAATATCACCCTTTGAAGTTTTGAAAGAAGATATTCTATAGTTGGTCTGTTTGTTCCCTTTCTTTCCTTACTTCATCTCCACTAATATTGTTCCAAAATACGTATTTGACTACCTTTTTAACTGGGAAGTTTTTAAATTTTTATGTTATGCTAGGATTGTAATTAAAGCTGTTTACATCACTGTAATTGCATGCTGGCATATATGAAACATTGATGAATTATTTAGGCAATAGCTGCTCACAGCTACCATGAATTACAAAATCAGAGTAGGAAAAAAATTCACAGCAACTCAAACCCCAGTGTAAAACCATTAAAAATGGCCTTTTTGAAAATCTACCCCTTTCTGAACCTAATAATAATGATAATAATAATTTTCCAGATGATACTCTTAAAATATCAACTGAAACAAAACTAAACAAGTATTCTTTTCTTCATAGTCTACTTGTACTGGTTATTAAATATATTCCAATAATATTTACTGGCAGTAGCATTCGCATGAAAACTGCTCTGTGATAAACTGTGCGGTGATACCCATTTCTAGAACTCTTGCATAGTAGCAGGAAGCCTCCTGAGTACTCTGGATTGTCTTTCTTTCACAATGTCAAAACACATGGGGAAAATGTTTTGCTCAATGAGCACGTAATTATCCAGATGTGAGCAGTATTTACTCTTCTTTGCTGACAATAGATCTGGCCGTTGCACTGAACTATCATTTGGCTTTTGGTTGTTCCTCATTTGTGAAGTGTAAGACTGACTTGTTTTTTATGATTGCTCTGATAAATCATTCTTAAATTGAAATATATGGCTCAAATCTGTGAGTCTGTATTTAAGGAGTTAAATATTCTCATATGGGATTTACCACTCCTGTCATAGTAGATATGTTTTGCACTTTCAAGGATACATGTATACATCAACATAATAGGATAACATTGTGACACATATATGCAATATTTCATTTCTTTGTAAAGAAACCATACTTTCAAATTAAAATTTCTCTCTCCCTATATATATATCAATAGACACACATATAGAAACATGCTTTAATGTTAATAAAAGCATTGCTGAATATCTAGTAGTTGGCTTTACCATGCATTTTTTTGCAATATCCCTGGTTCTAGCTGAGACAGTCATATGAGAATGAATCAGGTACCTGGCTCTCAGTGAGCTTTGCTGATTCCACAGTCCAGTTCAGAGAAGTGCCAAAAACATCTGAAAATGCTTCTGTGATGCTCCAAATCTGACTGGCAGTTGCTAGCTAATTCATCTCACTGTGCCAGAGTAGTTAGCAAAAAAACTGGCATGTAAAAGAAATTCTACATAGAACATCTAGGATACTTGTATTTTGGCAAAACAAAGGTTATATCTGTATGGCATACTTCAGATGGACACACCTGTATGTATACACACACACACACATATATGTATATACTGTATATATTTGTATGTATGTCTGTCTTTCAAGAAGATACTGAGCGTGTCTTCAGCATCCTACACAGCAAGATACACTGTTCCCTGAGACACCCCCAACCGCTCCTGACAGGCAATACCCATTGTACTATGATACTTATGTACCTGCTTCAAATTTTAAAACTAGCTCAGTTGTACCTGCTTAAGACATCTCCACAACTGCTTCATTTCACGGCATAAATGTACGAACTGATTAAGTTAAGATAGGAATTTCAACACAGTACCATTTAAATAAAGTTGTCTTCTCCCTTAGTCTTCTGCCAGTCTGTCTAAAGACTTCCTAATTTTACACTGAATTTTTTCCATCTTTATTACATTAACAACACTCTAAAAAATATCATAGGTGATTAGTTATATGCATGCATGGTGTGTAACTACATAAAGAAGTGTAGCCAAGTATAATAGGTTTGCATTTCTTAGCAATGAAGCAAAGATAAAAAGGCTTAGAGGAAAATTCAACATTCTGTTTCTGAATTAGTCTTAATTACCTCATTCTTCTACTACAGAAACTTAAGCTTCCAACTATCATTTAAGATGACAGTTGCTAAAATAAAAGCCTTGCCCAACAGTTTTAAAAGACACCATGTACTTTTGATGATTCTTTAATTCCTTTTCAGTCATTGAGGGTTTAAACATTCTTAAGGTTGGGGTTCTAAAAATCAAACTTTGCTGAAACACTTAAAGTGCTTTTTCTTTACAAATGTAATTGAAAAGATATGATAATTTGGGAGTTCAGACTCTTCTATGAGAGAGAGAACATTTGATCTACACTTTTTATTACTTCTTATTTAAAATAATAAAAAAAAAATTAGTAATTTTGGCAATGTTTTTCATAGACTGTTTCACACAATGTTTCACATCAATAATTTTTTAGTAATTACTCAGTCTGTAAATCTCTTTCACTTTTGGCAGGATGTTGCCTTGTGTCTGTGATTCTTAAGGAACCCTAGCAGAAAGTGGTTGTGAGAGATCTTAGCTAGAAGTTACAGGGACAAAGTCTGTGGCCAAGATTCCCACACTTGCTTATCAAATGGATCAAAATACCCAGTCTTTATGCCCTCCCTTTTTTTGTGCAACTTTGGGTACTTCAAATTCCATGGCTTTGTCTGCAAGACCCTTCTTTTTGATGCACAGTTTACCACATGGGTTCAAGAATAAAAAATTAGAAGTGAAATTGTCCAGAATGAAAACCAGATAGACATAGCCAAAGAGAAAAAATGAAGACAATATTTATTTCACTCTCATTCATAAAATTTATATAACAGAAAGGGAAGATGAGGAAAGAAATTTTTTTCAGTGACCCAGTCACTGGGTATACAGGATAGCCAGGCCAAGGGAGTTCTTACGGAAAGTCTAGGGGAGAGGAGAGATGCAGGTAGGTCTTCTTGCCAGTCTGTCAGCATACTGCAATTTCTAGAACAGCAGCTTCTTCAAAAATATGCACTTTTTCCCCCCTCCTTTTTTTTTTTTTTCATCTGATGGATCAAGAGTGGGAATCTTCAGCTCTCAGAACTAAAATTTTATTTTGCATTGCATTATCTCTTTCCAAAAATTAAACTTCAGAAAGCATGTCACAATCTGCTGGTAAAAGCAAATGGGCAGAGAGCATAATATTACTGCCTGCACAGCTCTAGCATAAACATACAAAATGGTCACTTTCCTTTCAATGCAAGCTCCTTGTAATTCATTGTAATATCCTACCTCTCCACCTCTTTATCAAACAGAAAGAGGCATTCATACAGGCTTAGTATTATTAGCAACAAGACTCTAATGAGACATTATTTTATAAAGACTTAAATCGAAAAGTGTCCATGACTTCTGATTAATGGCTCTAACAGTCACAATCATCCATACATTTGTAAAATCAAGTTACTCATTTATATATACTTCATTTTTAGCATCTGCTGTACTGAAGTTAAATAATATTCAGTTTGCTAAATGCTGCATTTGCTTTATATTGATTCTACTTCAAGAGCGCCTTGAGGTTATTCTGCAGCAAGCATAATATACATACCTGTTATTATAATCAAAACTGACTACAGTTCAGTGGTATTCAGTGGTCATTTACAAGCAACGTGTAGGTTTTTTTCCAGTGATTTCTATGGTTTACACATATTACAGATTTTTATGTTCTGCTATTTCACTTTAATACAGCCATTATCAAGAATATCATACCCAAGACTCTTTTTTTATGAATAATATTTTTCTTTCCTTAGATAAAAATGTTGAAAGAGGGCGATGACCAGTACGTTATAAGCCAGCAATAAATGTGAAAACTGTAACTGAAATAAGGAACTGCTGTTTAGAATGAAAACACATAAGAGAATACTTTTATACCTCTGCTCCATCAGAATGAATTTGTCCAGAGATATTTCTGGTTTTCTGCAATGATGGCAAAGACTTGAGAGCCATAAGGTGGGTAGATACAGAGTCTGCTGCCTATCTGTGTAGCACTAGCCTCACCAAGAGCCAAGAGAGACTCCTCTACAGGTTCTGTCATCCTTGACCACGGATGCCCCAGTGAAGCTGCCAGAGGGCTGAGCAGGTCATTGCCTTCTCAGTTTAGTCTCAAAATAGTAAGTGAATTTGTAGCTTTTTGCTTCTTTCTGTAGGAATGACACCAACAAAGAAAAACTTAAAAGACTATTCGCTAATGCTTTTCAGGCACAGAGGATTTGAGAGGCGTGCTGGCTAGACATGGTGAAAAGGGAGCCATACGGAGCCACACACATCACTGGGCCACTGACTGTAACAGTGTGGATTGTGTGAGAAATAATTACCCTTTACTGAGCACACAACTCCTGCCCCAGAAAACTGTGGCTTACACTTTTAAATGGCATATCCAACTGAAACCCATCTGTACGACCAGCAAGAAGGACGCAGATTAGGATCTTGCTCCTGCTCTTATGCTTTTTGGGACCTTGCTTGTTTTCCTAGTAATAAGAACCACTCCACTGCTCATCAGCTCTGTGACATCCAACTTTGTATCACCCTTAGTGGGATTAGAAAAAAACATGCTTTTGGTGCATCTTCATACTCATCCCAATGCATACATGAGACTCGGAGCCATGCAAGGTTAGAAAAAACCTGGAGACAGTTACAGTGGGATAGCTTCATAACCTTTATAATTTATTTGATTCATGTGTGTGTGAGTAACAATATGTGGGAAGCTATCTGCAGGAGTAAGGCCTTGGATACCCACCTGTAAGATAACCTAATGTCATGACTGAATGTTCACTGGCTGAAAGCAACTATAAAGGAAGTTACCACTGATTCATAAATGGCATTTTCTGATATCACAGTAGTGATCACCATTAAAAAGACAGTAACTACCAAATTACCACAAGACTATTAAGGATGCCAATTTTCCCTCCACATGTTCAAAACAGGAAGCAAACATGGTGATTTTGCAGGTCAAAACCAAAAATTAAAACTTGGCATCTTATGCAAACAAAATATCTTCACATATTTAATTAAAGTGCAGTGTCTTACTTAAAGAAACAGCAGCATCCACCCCGGCTGCCAGAGGCCAGGACTGACAGGGCACCGTCTGGGACACACCGTGCGAGCAGCAGATTTGGCATACTCGCTGACCGCCATCCTGCCGCTTGGCGGTCGTGCACCTGGCAGCTCCCGGCGGGATGACCCCAGAGCGCTGGCTGAGACGCTCATCTCTGGTGTTGGCCACTGCTTGCCCAGATAGTGAAGGTAATGCAGCAGTTTCACGCCAGAAGCACAGAGGTGCTCTGGCTGCAATATTTATCTCTGGCTTCTGTGTGTATTTCATATAGGGAAGGAGGGCGAGCAAGAGCAAAAAGAGACAGCAAAAAGAGACAGCAAAAAGAGTCTCTGCTGCTGCCTATTCATTTACATTTTGCCAACAAAAGATAGCTATAATGTTGCCCAGACGTTACCATAAACCTCCATCTGAATCATTACACAGATTTTCTTTTCCTTGGAAGCCTGTTGTTATCCCTGCATGCCCTGCAGCTCACCCCTGAGTATGTCCTGCTTGGGAGTCTTCTCAAGCAATAATGAAATGTTTCACTGCTCCCACAGAAAGCCAAGGGCTTCTATTTGGGACACTGCTCTGAGTTTGCAAGTCTCAAAATTAAATTCTTGCTTTCACTTTTCTATATATAATTACCATGATATACCGCAAAGGCTCTCAATTTTGTTCTACATTGGAATAAAAGCAAGACTTACAATCAAAGCATGTTCACAAAGCACAGTTGTATTCTACATAGTTGTAATGGTTGTCCAGTTTAGTTGTTTCTGTATGTTCAGTCCCACTGATCTCTCATTAAGCATTCAAATCAAAACCATGCGTGACAGCTGACCACTCCTGGCAAGAAGACAAGAGCATGAATGGGACCAGAAAGCAAATTCCTTCTCTCCCCTGTGTCGTGTTTGCCCAGGCTGGAGCTGAATTAGGCAGAGAAGAACCATTCTGCGTTATGCCAAACCAGGTTGCTGCCACCTACATTACACGTTATCACTTGCTGTTTCCTGGTGGCCAGTTCTTTGCCAACCCCTCTCCCAAACAGTGCTTCTCAGACAATACCAAATAGAATGCACATCCTCTGAAAACTGGCTTGCATTATACATACATACAGGTCCCCTCTTGCATTTGAAAAGCCAGCTGTTCTACACATGTGAAAGGGAAGACTGGGTGTAGTGGATAGCTAACATCAAGCTATTACAGCAACTAGACTTTTAGGTGGCTACAGCATGTTAATAAACAGGGGCTCTGTGAGCAGAAGCATGAACATGTACAATGGATAAAGATGTAATGTGGGCATGAAACTTGCTGCATCGCAATATGGGAATGGAGACTGGGTACTGCTGCGATTGCGCTCCCTGCTTCAGAACTGAGATGAAGATCATATTGTGTTCTGGAACGTCTATGACCAAAGACGTTCTCATCTAAACTGACACAGTACACAGGGAGCATCTTTTTACTCCGCTCCCTGGAGAGAGCCTCTGTGAGAGTCTTTGTGACAGGATGTCTGAACAGCAGTTTTCAGGTGCAATGTTTCAGACCTCTTGAATACTGGATATTGTTTTCCTACTGTAAAGTAGCCCCAGTGTTGTCAGCTCTGACAATTCTATTCTGATGGTTGGTGTATTTTTGAAGTCTCAGCTGCAATAATTTTGTCTCATTTGAGAATTAAGCCTCCATATAAAAAAGAACTAATAGATATTTGTTCTTCTGGCTGTAGAGAATGTATGCATGTATGTGACCCTTATGAGATCTAATTGCATCAGTAAAGAAGACCAATAAAAACTTTACCTACTAAAGTGTATCATGGTTTTTGAATGTTCAGATCTGAACAGGCTGATATTCATCCTTGTATAGCCAATTAGTCCAAACTTTGCAGCTCTCAAACCCAGTTAAGTAGGGCAGAAATACTCTTTTGTACTGGTTCCCCATGGCAAGAAAGTGAGAAATGTTATGGGATACCTTTAAAGCTGAATTACTACAATGTCTAATCAGTTACACACAGGAAAGAACCTCAAAAGTTACACCAACTGCAAAAGAAATGTGAATGAATGAAAGAATTAGCAAGGACTCCTGCAGTCTTCTGAGATTTTCTGGTACTTGTGAAAACCCATGTGGCTTTAACAGCTGGACATGCTGTTAAGCTTGATTATGCCATGTTCAGCATATAATAGAAGAGGGGTATTGAATAGAGCAATGAGAAGCTTACACTTTGACATGACTTGTGTGCCAAAATAATCACCCTTCAGCTGTGAAAATTGCCTTTGTTTTCCTCAAACAAAGCAAAAAGACTGACACAAAGACAAAAAAATGCCACCCTGTTTAACTTTTCTTCTGAGGAATGAAAAACAGGATTATTATTATTACTTTTATTTCTTTTAAGTAGTTGATACTTTTTCTATATGTGAATGAATCTGGGACTGATAGCTTTATATGAACTGCTTTATAGGAAGTGCCTTACTTATGGGCTATATCTTCATCTCTTGGATGCACAGGGTCACATGCCCAAAGGACCTGCCTGTCCATGGGCCAGCTGCTTCTCATAGTCCTTCAAGTCATCCCCTGAGCTTGCAGGCGCAAGAGCAGGTTCAGCCTCAAGCCTTTTTCATTCAAAGAGGTCAAGATATCACAGCACACCAGCCACATCTGTGGCCACACAAAACCTTTCAAGAGAGAACATCCCCTGACCTGTGATCCCACCTAAAAGAAACAAGGAGCTCAGTTTCTCCACCAGCAGTAGATTCAACCTGGAAATTTCAGGTGCAAGGCCTTGTTCTGAGGCTCCGCAAGCTCAGGCTCAGCACCTGCAAGCTCGGTGCAGTGCTCAGGTACAGAGGTGCTCCCTGGTGCCATTCTGCATCTGCACCTGTTGCCAGTAGTCACCACTCCCCACTCCACATTGCCCCTGCAAAACCTTTAACTCTTCTGTGCTCCAGGTGAAGGAGAGGGGGGAAGACTCTCTGGCTGGAATTTTGTTTTCAAGCTCTGAAAACCTCTTTCTGGTCTGTCTCCATTTAACAATGGAGAATCAGTGAGGGTGTCGCTTCTACCAGCGCTATGCTAATATCCCTAACCTTTTTCTTTATTAGAAGAATATATATTATTGGGCAAAGAGGCTGGGGCAATTGCAACAAATATATAGATAGGTACTGAGATTTCCTTCATCTTTTACACTTGGATATCTTTAAAAGGCATCTACTCTATGGAGAGCAATATTAACTTGGAATGATTAGGAAGCTTCAGTCCTGTGTCCTGTATTTCCTTTTGAGGATGTTCTCCCCAGTGCAGCTGAATGTCCTTGCATTCGCAAACTGCAAAGTGATATACAACGTCATCGGTTATAAAGTATGTACAGGCCATGGTTATCACTGTAGGACATATCAGTTGTACCGAGATGAAGACAGTTTTCTCTACTTCCCAGTCTGAGAGAACAGTATCTCTGGGTGTTTTGTTTTTTTTTTTTGGTAACAATCTTTTATTTGTTTCATGTTCTGTGAATCTGCATTAACCCAAAGTATATCAGAATTTCATTCTCTATTTCCAACACAACATTATTTCAAAGCAAAACAAACATTATTTAACTTCTATCAAGTGACTTCAGGTAGTCTAAGGGATAATGTACTATTGCATATGTCCTTTCATGAGGCAATGCTTATTAGAAAAGTACATGACGTATTTTGGCTCCAGTCAGGATATTTTAGATTAATTTTCCTGGAAGGAAGCTAAGGAAGGAGTAACTATAAACTGACAGTTTTGTGATACTGATACAATTTCCTTGAAGAATGCTTTTTGGACATTACATGAAAGCTGAAAACTGCCTCCCTGCCAACAGAAGTGATAACTTTAGAGAAGAATTAACTGTAAACAGTTGTCCTTCTCTTTTCATTGCTATGTAACTATTAACAAAGACGTTAAAACAAACCACAAGATGCTGTCATTCACAAGTGTTTGCCCAGTGTTCCTCAGTGTCTAATTTCTCTTTTAAGGAACTCACTGTTGAACTCTTAATTACAACCACGTGATTTCTCAGACAGACAGATTTTATTTAGCAAAAATCACTACCACTGGCAGGAACAGAATACAAAGTAGTAGAGATTATGCACTCAGTGCGTATTTGTGGAGTGACACTCCTGTTTTTACCACAAGTATTCCTCCACATTAAAAAGCAAGTTTATCATCAAATATATGAATAATGAATTGAAATGATTAAAAAAAAAAAAAAAAGAAAAAAAGAAAAATAAAGAAGTTAGGCTCAGAGTTTTGCAGGAGCATCCAATAAACTTCTAGAAGCCTAAAACAGGTTAAAAGATTCCCACCACTAGCAAATTTTGAAGTACTGCAAGCTCAAAGGACTAACTGCATTTTGAAAACTAAATATCAATACTAAGTATGAATCACAACCCCACTCTGTATCTGTCTCTCTCTCCTTTCCTTTTAAAAAGGTGAGAATTGCAGATTTCACGGTGTATATTTCATGTTGTGGCCACGGGAATTAGACTAAGAAATTCTCCCTTCACCATCTTGACTTGATTCTCAGCATTGAAATGAACCTTTCAATAATGAATAATAATAATAATAATAATAAAAATAAAATTCTTGAATTATCTGTTCACTTCTGCTTCTATTCTTTTTGCTATCAATGGTCTTCTTTTGGCAACAGCCACCTCAACGTAGGCAAATTACACCTTCAGCTCTATACTGAGATATTAAACTAGTTCATGCAGATTCTTGCTTTCACAAAGCTTAGTTCCTAATCTTTGTGATCACTAAAAATGACCATTTTATGGACATGTCTGCATTAGGGTATTTCCACATGTCAAGGTGATGAAAATGGCTACTGGATCAAGCCATTTTTAAGAAATCTGACACGTGAAACTGGAAAGAAGTCTTCATTTTCTTTCTCTACTTTTATTAGACTTTATGCACTTAGAATGAATAAATGCCAACAAAATTAAGGGAAGATTAAAAAATGTGGACCAAAATCAATTCTTTCCCAATCTCTCTCACAAAATAGGATTCTCAGACCTCTATGAATATCTGGAGGGCTGGGCAGAAAAGGCTGCCAAGACATCCCAGTCTCCCAGATGTAAAACAGGGTCTGACCCTCATTTTTGAGACCCACTCCCCACCAAGCAGAGCTGTGAGCTACAGAAGACTTAGTATGTCTACACTCAGGTCAAAGGTTATATACATAATCAACCCCAAACTGAGGTGTTTTAAATATCAATTTTCTAGCCTTATGCTTTCTCTGAAACACTCTTCTCTTCACATCACCAGATGAAGAGATCAAATGGCCAGATGACCTGTGAGATAATATTGACCTTGTTGTGCTGAGTTCTCAAAGTGTGAATTGTCTGCCTTGTCACTACTTCACCGCCCATGACTATTTATTTATTTCAGACTACTGCTAGACTGGCCGCAACTTATGATTAATCTGGCCTGCAAGAGCAGCTTAAATGTACACAGTAGAATCTTCACTTTGGAATAGTAACACGTAGCACAATTTTTCACAGTTCAGTTTGAGGAATGGGACTTACTTTCCTTTTAACAACAGAACTTGTTACTATAATCACAAGAGATTATCAATTAGCCTAAACTGCTGGTAAATCATAATGCTGTCTGTACCTGCACACACCAGGTTACTTTCCTCTAACTACCAAAATTTAGATTCCCTCTTGCTGCCCTGTAAAAGGAAACAGGGCCTGATCTCTAAAACGCTTCCCTTCATAGCAAGGGCCCCACTGATACCAGTCTGCTAGGAAGCAGGATCAAGCCTCAAGAAAATTGCTGACACTATCCATGAATTTTACTGTAGTTCAGTGTGACCGAGATGATCTAAACCCTCATATTCAGTCAAACGTGTTTCTTTCAAAACTGTTCTGCACTTAGCTTTGTGCTATTGGGTCACAGGTGCCAGTCTCCAACATTATGGTCCTAAAAGTAATCCCCTTCACTACTCTGTGCTAAATGACACAGGAAGGCTGTAAAGTGTTTTTTCTTTTTTTTCTTTTTCTTTTTTTTTTTTTTTAATATATGAATATTCAGTATTTTAATAATATATAAAAGATGTTTTAAACTTTAGCTGAAGAGACAAATGAGTATGGGCTAACCTTTCCTGAAACTTGAACTTTGAATCACTTAACAAGAGGGCTTATAAGTGAAAGGTAATTGTGTGTCTATGAAGACAGCTTGAAAGCCCATTCATTGGTCAACATACTTTGAAAATGTGTTTGCACTACGTCAGTTGTGCATAATCTCCTTCTGCTTTGCTTGTCTGATTGGTATTTTAGGAACTGTACAGTATGGAGCCATAAAATGCTAAACAAACAATGTGGTGTGTATATAGCAAAAGAAGAAGAAAGAGATGAAACCTTATTTCTGGGGACTGCAGAATGCTGGATCCAGATTTAATGAAATTTCTAATCTGTGCAAGAAGACAAGCTAATAGCTATATAAATTTCCTAATTATGCGAGAATATTTTATTATTCCTACTAAGGAAATCTTTTTATGAAATCTTTTATTTTTTTTAATCTTTTTTTTTCTTTTTTTGGTATTCGTGACTACAAAAAAGGTAGGGGTGAAAGATTGTGTGGTTTTGGGCTATGTTCGTTTTATTGTATTTTTTTTTAAGATTTGCAGTGGGAATCCATTCTTTTGATATGGCTTGGGAATTTAGCACAATTAGGACTCTCATCTGCTTTCACCTTTGTGGTACTATCTTCCTGCAACTTCCCCTGAAATTCAAAACAGGTTTGAAAAACTTATGTGGAATAGGGAGATGAGACATTTCATATTATTTAGCAGTTTCCTGCATGGGCATGGTGACCCAGATATCAGTTTCTTTGTTTTGAGCGTCATTACATATCACTGCTGAACTAAAGGATGTTCCCATTCCTGGGGAAGAAGAGACATTTCTTCCTCACAGGTAAGCTTCAGTGAAAGTCTATGTCTCATATCTTCTTTCCCTTCATTTACTTAGACATCCGTAGATGGGAGCAGCAGCAGAGAGTGACATGAGTTAAAAACCTCATGGTAACATTAATTTTTATACCTTAAAGGACAATCCACATTATAAAGAACTGTTACTGTTCACGAACTACCTCAAAGCAGCCTCAAGACCACAAATAATTATATCTTAATAGTTATTTTATGGAGAGTTGATGTATCCCCTGAATAAATATGGTGCATCTTTCCAGGCAGATATTAATATTCTTTCATACAACAGCCACTTTCCTTGATACTTGAACTGATATCTTTATGGTATTTATGAAGGTTTAAAGCTCATAGCACAACAAATACAATTAATGGTATTGTGGTTGCATGTAAGTCTTGGGAAGAATAAATTATAATTGCACATTAAACTGAAATTAATGGGACAAAAGCTGAATGCCTGAAAGCAAATAGGTGTAGTTACATTAGAAGACTATCCACTCAAATGTTGGAGCAAATAGCCCTCTTGCTGAAGGCTTATTGCTTCCCCAGCATGATACTATGCCACGCTTGTATAAATGTATAAAATCCCCACTTCTCCAAAAATCGATGGGTGATCTGAGGCTGGGCCAGTTGCAGTTACTTGGTTTCAAATAGGTAGGAACCTGAAGAAAGATAAAAGATTTACCTTTCAGGACTGCAGAAGGGATTAAGTTTTTTTATCTCTATACGGGCTTCTGAGAAAGGATCTGCTAAATCCTGCATGTCCTCAGGGACAGATAAAATATTCCTTTTTTCCATCTTCCCCTTTCGTTCAATCAAATTCTGTTTTATCCACTACTTGAGTTTAAATTCCCTTCTGAAGGGCTGCAGGCAGACTTAGGCTGTATGTGACCAAGTAAGCCTTGCTTCCTCTATTTACTACAACTGAGAGTGAGCTGTTACACTCTTCTCTTCCTCTGCCAACAAGAAGGCAGCATCTTACTCATACCAGGTGAAGTGAATGTCCTCTGAAAAAGGTGATACTGCCCAAATGCAGGGAAGAACATTGTTGCTAAGCTCAAGTAGAAAGAGGGCTGCATAATCTTGTTTTTCTTAGCAACAGCCTTGTCCTAACCTGGACATGCCTTAGTATGGCCTGAGGGAATAACTCCTAAGAAACCAGATATTCAAATAACAGCAACATCCTCATCAAACAAGGAGCCTGGGAAGACTCAAACAGCAAAAAGCCTGCAGCATTATCTTTGCCCTTAGCTAAAAGGAAAATGATATAGAGACTTAAGTTTTATTTTCCTTGTCCATTCTTGTTTGAAAAATGTCAGTGGACTTATGAAACCAGAGTTAAACATGGGGTATCAATGAGTAAGAGGAAAACAAAAACAAAACAATAAAACAAAACTGTAAATCTATTAGCCTGAAGCAACATCATTCTGAACTATGATCTATACTTGCCTTAAAGGAAAACAGAATGCCAGAGATTTTCCTCTTGCTTAATGACCTTGCCTGGCATCTTGCAACTTTGAAAAATAACAAGTAGAGCAAATACATCAAGAAAATAACAGATTTGTCCAGTAAAGCTGGATGAACTGTCAGATTTAAAACTGTTCTCTAGATCCATTTTTCTCTTCTGCATTTATTCCATTTAGTGCCTCCCTCACTGCAGCTGTAAACCCTATTGCCAGGAAATTGAGAAGCTGAGGACTCCCAGAGATTGTACGTAAATGAGAAATGCAGAGGATAAGGGGTACATCAACACCTTGTCATATCCCACAGGCTCATTCATACCTGGTAAGACAGTGTGTAGAACATTTTTCTGACACCATGGTAAAACACAGCGGATAATCCACACCTGTTTACAGATGTGAGGGCAGATAAATACTGAATACTTTCCAGAAGCACTGCCTTCAGTTCATTTATTCATCTTTCTTTGATCTATACAGGCTTAAAATACAAGAGTGGAAAAAATATTGTAATTTCGATATGAAATACCTACCTCAAGTGAACTGTGTAGCAAGTTGCATCCTTAAAACATCTTCTTTACTATAGATTATTTCTGCAGAAGTATCTTTCATATTTCCTTATTAAAAAGAATACTAGTAGAAGAACTGGCAGAATATTTAGAGATAGAATAAAGAAACTAGGGCTAAGAAAACATCTTCCTGCTGTATTTTTTGACCTTTGTCATTGAATCTTTATTCTTAAAAATACTTTCCTTCCATGTATTTCAAACTTTGCATATAGAAAATCCATTTCACACAACACATGCCTTGCTCTTCTCTCTTTTTCCCTCAAAGCTCAGTCACTTGTTCAAAAAATGCTGTTATTCCTCTTATCAGCTGCTGCACCTCCTGACACTTAGCAAGCAGTGGTAATTTTCTAACAAAATGTTCGAAGTAGCTTGCCTGTAAATGGCAAGAGAGCCTATCAGCTGAGATAGGCTCCCTAGCTGAGATCTTTCATGTGAAATTGTGCTGCCTGAGAGGTTCTGGTGGTTAAGCTTAAAGGAAGGTAACCCATCTCTGGTGTTCCCCTAAGTACTTATCTGGCCTTTGTGGATGCACGCAATTCCTTAATCAATTGTTTTATCAGCACCTGGTTGGTACTGCTCAATCCAATAATCACCTTTCATATGGAAGCACTAGTAACCACTGCAGACAAGATGGAAAAATGTCATTGTCACAACTGAGCTTGAAATTTACAGGTAATAACCCAGAGCTGGTTGAAAAAGTGATAACAAAGCATACTAGTTGGAATCCAGTAAAGCATTCTCACTTCATTCTGTACATTTTACTCCATTTTTTTATATTAACAAAAGATTCACTGTAAGTATTCGGACAATTTTACTCACGTAATTTTTGCATTAAAAACTTTCTCAAGATTTCAGTTTGTCCTCATTCCTGAGAACTTCATTTTGAAACGTCAGAACTGTGAGGAGTACATAACGTCGATTTCTCAACTAACACCATGAACCTGTCATTCAGATTTCCACTCATTTTTGGCAAAGGGGAGAAAAAATCTATCCTTTGTGGGAGACAAAGACTAACACAGGTGCTACATACAGCGCACTTCTCTTGATGGTCTGACAGACTCTTAAGAGGAGGACAACGAAAAAGAAACTACTCTCTGGCTCTGAACAATCACAATGACTGCTGCTTATATGATAGATTAGAAAACCGCTTTAAATGTTTGTATTGTGTGTTAAAAAGGACTATAACTCCTTCTATTGTGTGCCTATCAGTAAGGAAATTCAAAATCAGCAACATCAGATGGGGCTGCTTGAATAACGGATTTCCAAATGTTTTTCAAACTAACCAATGAACTAATTAACTACATATATTTTAAAATATTTATATATATTAAATATGTATATATATATATTTAAAAATCTGAATCAAAGCCATGCTGAATTACTCTTTGGCAAGGGAAAAAAAAAAGAATTTCAGGATCAGCAAAGTACTCAGTGATCCTAGAGACCCATTTTGCTTATCTTTAGGATTGCTTCATTTTTCCTTTCTATATTCATTTTGAAACAATAAAAGTTGCTTTGAAATGAAAAATCAAAATGTTTAGATTTACTGAATTTTCTTTGCCTTATCTGGACAAAACTCATCTGGCAATTTCCAGGAAAAGTAAAATGGAAGATGATAATTCAAAAGAACCTTAGTCTGATTTGGAAGCATTGATAGAAGCAGCTCTGAGCAAACCACTGAAACAAGAAAGCAAATGCTTTATTAAAAACTTCTTTAAAACTTCATGAACTGTTATACCTCTAATACCTATAATAGAATGGCATTCTATATATCACAGAATCACAGAATCACAGAATGGGCAGGGTTGGAAGGGGCCTCTGAAGACCATCCAACCCCCCTGCCGAGGAGGATCACCTAGAGCACGTTGCTCAAGATGGCATCCAGGCAGGCTTTGAATATCTCCAGAGAAGGAGACATCTATCATATATTTATTCTATATGTATCTATTATACATTCCCACTTGGATTTCATTTTGATAGCTATTTTAACAACAAGGAAAAATATCCAACCTACACAATAATCTAAACAAGCCTGTGTCATGTTTTATCTTAGTGAAAAACGCAATACGGAAATGAATAAAAACCCCCATAATTACTATGTTTTAAAATTAAGGAGATGGGGTAACATTTCAAACCTCTGTGAATGTGGAAGAACAAGGCTTCTAAGCAATAAGGTGCCTTCAGGAATATTATCTAATCTTTTTTTTTTTACAATTGCTATTAATGGCAAAACCTCAATAGGTTTCAGCGTGAACAGGATCTGACTGTCACAGATGGAACAGAAGCTATCTGTCTTTGTTTTTCAGGTTTGTCTTGCAACAGACGTTTAGTGATAACATACAACTAACTCCACCACTCATGCTCATTTTGATTTCTGAAAAAGAAGATATAAAGAAAATGAAAACCTTCCCTGGGGACTTGACTGGTCATTTGGTAGTCAAGAAGAAGGGCTGAAACAAACTGCAGAATCTAATAAAAAAATACTAACACAGTATCAGACAGAAAAAAGTGTACACTATGTATGTCTACACTGCAGCAACTAAGACTGAAGTATCCTGCAGTGAAGCAGCAGAGGCTGGCAGAGGTTAACTTGAAAATATTCTCTCCAAACTGCTATCTCGGTAAGACTGAGAATACCACAGAAGATGCTGTAAGTGAAGCAGGAATCAGAACCCTCAACTCAAGGGGACATTTGGAATAAATAAAGAGATTGGAACCAATGTAAAATAAACAAAAAATTATAAGTTTTCAGACAGTGAACAATTAGTCTACAGAGCTTTTATCAGACTAGTTTTGAGATAAATTATTTACCAACACTGTATAGTTTATTGTGTGGGGAACACAAACATTTCATTTCCTTTCAGACTAAAAGAGATTTGGAAGGCAAATTCAGTAGAATCCATTGGGGCGGGAGAGGGGGGAGCGAAGCCCCTGATGAAAAGCTGCAAGCAATGTTTCTGAGATGAAGGTGGCTTGGAATTTCACTGGCTTTCAAGAAATTTAGCCACGATAACTAGTGACTTTGCTGGTATAAAGCACAATTTAGATATATTAGCTTTTGTATGAATATTGTGACACATGCTGGACATTATAGTTCCGTACGCAGGCAAAGACATTGCTTGGATAACTGGAAACTAGGAATTTTTGCACAGATAAGAAACTGATGGACATGTATTAAGACTAAGCTGCCAGTCTGATGTTTCATTCTTTCTAGTTAGATTTACACTGGAAATGCTCTTTTTCTTTTCACCATCAAGTCATCAAGCACACAAAGATCTGTATTTAATTTTTCATTCATGCTTATCCAATAAGCAATGGCAAGTAGAGTCCCATAAAGTTTGAGAATAGTCTTATTCAATCTGATTTATTATTCCTAAACCATCTGTTATGGTAGAAAAGTATAATATCTTCATATTCTCCATAACAATAGGGCCTTTTCGGGAAGGTAAACTAACATCACTCTTAAAATTTATCTATTTGCAGTCCACTGTCTATGTTTACCTTTTATTTTGTCTTTCTCCAAACTTCAAACATTACTATTTCAAATAGTGCTTTCTTTATGCAAAAAGTTTTACAGTGATGTGCTGGCTTACAGTGTTTATTACTATTGCATGCAAATCCACATGAAAGCATGGTATTACATATTAACAGAGTAGTTGAGGTTGGAAGGGATCTCTGCAGGTCGCCTGGTCCATCCCCCTGCTCAAGCAGGGACACCTAGAGCAGGTTGCCCAGGACCATGTCCAGGCAGCTTTTGCAGATCTCCAAGGCTGGAGACTCCACAGACTCTCTGGGCAACCCATGACAATTCTCTGTCAATCACACAGCACAGAAGAGCTTCCTGGTGTTTAGATGGAACCTCCTGTGTTCCAGTTTGTGCCCACTGCCTCGTGTTCTGGAACTGGGCACCACTGAAAAGAGCCTGGCTCTGTCCTCTTTGCTCCCTCCCGTCAGGTATTTATAGACGTTGACGAGACTCCCCCGAGCCTCCTCTTCTCCAGGCTGAGCAGTCCTGGCTTTCTCAGCCTTTCCTCATAGCAGAAGTGCTCCAGTCACTTAATGGTCACCCCTTGTTGGACTCTCTCCAGTATGTCCATGTCTCTCTTGTACTGGGGAGCCCAGAACTGGACCCAGCACTCCAGGTGTGGCCTCACCAGTATTTATTCTGGACAAACCTATCATTTTGTTACTATCTAATTTCAGTTTATCCCCAAGTAATCGAAGTATAATTTGGAGTTGAGGAACAATACAAATATTATTTTAGAGTAATGGAAAATCCATATTTACTCATGTGTCTACTATTTTCTTACTGCAGAGGGAAGAAATAAATTATTTTTAAAATTCAGACCATTAGATTTCCAGATAATCCAATAAAGAACACTTTTCACCTGAATGTGTTCCCATTTTTTATCCATTAAAACTCTGGTTACAGAGGTTATTGTTTTTCGTTACAGGATTTATATTTTACTGCTGTTATTTATATTTGTACACATGCCCTGAGTACCTTTTTCAATTATTCCTGTTTATATTTTCCCTCCTTTATGTTTTAGCTATGATTAAGGAAAGCATGACAACTTATGAGTATACTACTCTTACAATTTTATTGTGTTATTCTTTCTAATTCTGCATCAAAATAATTATAACTACATGAAAATTGTCTGCATGCCGGCTCTTGTTACCTGTGTTTTGGAGCACACAATAGGTCTAGGTAATTGCTGTTCTATTTCTAACGTGCTTAGATGTATAATAACATTTTATTATAAAATAGTTTTCTATATACTCAATAAAAGCCATTATGCTTGTGAATGCCTGAGCCTTCACAAGCAGATCTAGCATGCTCAATTACAGACACCTATTTGTAGCATCTCTACTGAGGGCAAAAAAAGACAGTAACAGCAACCCATTCCATAAAGAAACACAGAATATTCATGTCCATTTTGTACCTGAGAGCCACTTGGTTGAAATATTTCAAGCTGTTAGAGAAACTAGTCTTTCAAACATTTGCTGCTCTCAGCTTGACATCTCCAAGCTGCCCTTCGAAGAAAGGCTCCAGTGTGGTAATGAACATCAGCTGACTCTCCACAGCTGAAGTTCTCAGTTAGATTTCATCGTACACAAATTGTTATCAAATGCCTAAGTGTTCCTGTCAGGTGAAGCACTGGGAATTTCTCCAACCATGGTGGTCCAGCTCTTCCCTCCTTCCCCACAGAGAGTCTTTTAGGAGCTATTGCCTTAGCTTGTTCACTGCTAGGCATTTCCCTGTGCTTGCATTATTTTTCAGATGATTTATGAGTACTTGCCTTCCTAGCAAGATCTTTTGAAGCTACAGAACAGGGATGGAAGCTACTTCTTCTAACGCTTTCTGCACTCACTCACGAACCCTCATGAGAAATTAGGTTAGTGGAGTATAATCTGAGACAATGCTCCCATTTCCAGCAGGTTCTACAGAAACAGTAGTATCAGAAAAAACCACCTTTCTACCAACCCAGGCAGCCGAGGCACATGGGGCAGCCTAGGGTTTTCTGGGGGATTCAGCAGAATTCCTTCAGAACATGCCAGCTGCCACAGCTCTCTGCAGGAGAGCGGTACCCCCATTTTCCGGCTGTTAACACAACGAGACGCTGGATGACTGTCCTGTGCCCAGCAGCAAGAACTGAGGGGCAGCGACTGTCAGGGCCCTTGCATGCACCCCCACGCCTGTTGTACAGTTGAAGCACAACAGCAACACTGCTGCACTCCTCCCCCTGGCTGCTTCCAGTCCTGTCCTCTGCTCTTCCTACCTCCTCACCTCCTGGCTTGCTCTTTGCAAAGCTGCCCCACACTTGTTGCTCCCTGAGAGGGATGGTGGTGTTCAGTCACTCCCAAGACCAAAACCGAACCTGTTTACTCTTCCCATGGGCATGCAACATGAATGAATGGAAAGTGGTTTATTTATTGTACAGCAGAGGAATGCTAAACAACATTGAATAGATGAAATATACAATTTTAATTAAGCAGACTACCTTCAGTTCCCTTGTGCCTGAAATGTTTCCGAACACATTTCTTCCAATCTTCTTTTATATACAAGATCAATTATTTATAAATAAGATTAGTTGTGAGAAGTAGTTCCTGAAAGACTCAGGCAAACAGTGAGAGGAAGAACACCCATAGTCTGTTTTAACTGAAGGCACACATATCTTAATGCCACAAATCATTTACTGGGACTAGTTTCACTTTCAACTTTCCTTTTTCACCTTGCAGACAATATTGGAGAATTTGTCTCCAAATATGATTTGGGCAACATAAAATCAAACCTTATATTCTGATAATTTTCTCAGAAATAAAGTAACTTTAGATTTGCAATACAGATACTCAGGGAAACAGCACTAGGGAATATTTCTGTAAACTGTTTTCTGTCCCACATGTTGCAGGTTCATACTGGAATTCAAACTGGAGGGAAAATACACTATTTGAATCATTCCTATCATCAGCCTATTGCACTTCCTCTACAGTTGGCAATTGCATTGTTTCCTGTACCAAGTGCTTAGTAACGACAGAGCTCTTAATGCAGGTCCAGTCAGCTTAACTAGTGCTAGGGTCTACTGAAAGATGCTGCTTTCTGCATGCTATTGGCTTGTGTAATTGACTGCTTGGTGCCATCTCCAAATTTCTGAAGGATTGCTATATCTTTTTTTTTTCCACCTTTTTGTGTTTCTATTTTGTCATTTTTGAAATGTATTTTCACATTCATCTCAGGGACATAAGCGTTACTGTCTTTTTGCTGTAGTCTGTAAGGCCTGGTAGTCCTCCAATGCATGATGTTCAAAAGATTCACCTTTCTTGTTCATGCCACCAGCGTTGATAGGAACTTCAAATTTATTTTGCTTATACCACGTTCTTTTGAGCACTATTGGACTGGCCGTCTATACTTACTTATGTTTCTTTCAACACTTTCAACAGAGTCCAACAGATGATGACGGTTTTCAGAGTGGCTGAAGCTGGCTGGCTACACTACCATATGCTCCCTTTTCTAACTTAGTTTCTCTGTTCTTAATCCAGATGGTTGTAGAATATTCTATGTCTCGGTGCATTTTCCATTTTTTGCTGCAACACTGTGTGGTTTTCAAATGGCAAGCACAGCTGATAGTGACAGGACAAGGGGTAATGGTTTTAAATTAAATGAGGGGAGATTTAGATTAGATGTTAGGAGGAAATTCTTCATTCCGAGGGTGGTGAGACACGGGAACAGGCTGCCCACAGAAGCTGTGGATACCCCATCCCTGGAAGTGTTCAAGACCAGGCTGGATGGGGCTTTGGGCAACCTGATCTAGTGGGTGGCATCCCTGTCCATGTCTGGGGGGTTGGAACTAGGGGGTCTTTAAGGTCCCTTCCATCCTAAACCATTCTATGATTCTGTGACCTGTTATCATGGTTTCAGAGCTTCTGCTCCTCTGTTGTACCAGGTTGCTACACTCCTTTGCTGTTCTTAATTTTATTATTTCTTTATTCTAGCTATCATTTTATTTCCTCTGTAGATAAATCTAGTATAAAGCGGAATCTTGCTTTTCTGGTCTGTTTTATAAGCTACTTACAGTTCACTGAAACACTTTTGACACATAGGGTACATCTTCCATCTACATTGTCTTTAGCTGTCATCTCAGTGCTTTTCAGATTACATAGTCTCTCGCTACAGCAGGGCATATACTGTATTGTGTTGAGACTCTATCTCATGTTCTTGATAGGAAGAGCCATCAGTGTCGTAAGCTAGGAAATTATTTTTCTCCTGGTGATTTGGGGACGGAGGCCTCACCTTCAACTGTTAGCTCTTGAAGCTGAATAGCAGACATTTTAGTCACCTGGATGCTTTCAACAGTGGCTTTTTCATGTTGCTTTCTGAAGCTCATGATCAAACCTGACCGAGGTACAAAGTAGATTTACCTTAATGCGATGATTTCATTCCAAAAAGCACAGCTGGTAGCTTCTTTTCTGTATGTTCACACTCTTCCACTGAGTCAACGGACTTTTTATCAAATGCACTAGATTGTTGCTTTTCTTTTACTAGATCTCCCTGGATAAATTAAGCAGTATGTTCTTAATTGTTAGTAAGAGTAACAAGTTCTTTTCTAGGTGCTATTCTTCAGCTTTGGATCAATGCAAATTCTTAGAAAGAACAGCTAGTTGCCAAGAATGTGATGTCATAAGAAGCTCTAAAGTTTAAACATTTTCTAAATTGAAACAAAACTATTAGGATTTTTTTTTTTCATGAAAAAATAAGGGAAAAAGGTGGGTAGCCCCAGATTAACCAACATAACCAACATGAGGATACTGGTACAATGCCAGCATGTTGTAATAACCAGATTATAGACCCAGTTTTTCAATTTTTCCTGTTAGGGCTCTTCTATTTCATATTATGCTCATCTGCCTCAAAATGACCTGTATGTCAACTGCAATAAAGTCTGTCATGTCCCGTTTTGTTTCTTGAGGTTTTTTAACTATTCTTGCTTTTCCCCATAAACAGGTCTTGTCATAACAAGAACAAAGTCAGATTGCTCCAGTCCATTTCTGCCCCTCAGCACTGCCAGTACTGAATTACAGATTCCTTCCTAATCCCACTGTGATTTAACTGTTGTTGATTTAACAACACAGTGGCAAATTTGGCTGTTGTACAACAGACAGCCTTTTCATGCATTATGTGCACACTGAGAGTCATAAAATCTGTTAAAGCTGTACTCCAGACAGTCTTCTTAGCATTACAAGGATTTAGTCTTCAGTCATGCTCATATTACTGCTCTTCTTGGGGGAGCCCACTTCTTTGGAATGTAAAATGTGTACGCATCTTAGCCCCCATAGTCTGCAAGTCTGCTACTTGTCTTTGTGCTTTTTGTGTTGCTTTCATGCTGAATTCTTGGAATGATTCATAGTGCCTACACTTTTAATTCTTCTTTTTCTAACTCACCTCATATGTTTCTTTGGGTACACTTCTTTTGGGAACTGCCATTGTGAACACTGTTATTCTGACTGGCCTCAGATGATGGGCACAGTTCACCTACAGACATTTCTGTAGGGGAGAGCTGTTCTTCTCAGCTACTTGTCCAGTAAGCTTAAGTCATGGGTGCCAGAGTCATATCTTAGTTATCTGTTATTATGTACTGTCAGAGACAGGATATTGGGCTACGAAGACCTGTACTCTGACCCATTACAACAACACTCACATTCTTAATGAATGTAAGATTTCTTTGACATCAAACCATCAAACCATTTTCCTTTTCTTAGCAAAAACGATCTACAGAAATTTCCTAACAACTGGATAAAAATGGAAATAACTTTTTCAAGTGTGCAGATGGAAAGATTATATAGCCAAAAAAGGGCATAGGTTAGTAATCTCTGTAATGGATTTTTTGCCTCCTTAGTGAATATGCTGCCACCCTCAATTACACTATTAACATAGCCTATAAGATTGGCAGCACGGTATCAAATAAAACACTTATTTCAGAAAACACTTCTCCCTCTGTCCTGCATAAAAGCATCTATAAGTTTTTTTCATAAATAGTCCTGGGTTCAACACACTTTGCAGTTAGTAATATCAGGCATTTTACTGAGGCTTATATTTAGGGCACATTGTCCTGCAGTGGTCTGCAGCTGAAGGAATCCGAGAAAGAAAAAATGCTATAAATACTGTCCAGGCTTGAATCACTATCAGTTGCTGGAGAAGTAAAAGTAATGAGAGACAGCTATTTAATGCAGTAACGTTTCTTTCATAGAAAGTAAGGAACCCTGTTCTTTGTTTGCAGCAAAACTAGTAACGGAAAAGTAGTCCTAGGTAACTGGTTTTGTACACAGCTCCATACTCATTGCAGTAAACAGTTCACTGAAAACTTACATTGTCACATTGTCACAATTTCAGGCCCTGGCTAGTTAAATAAATTAGCTCACAGTAAGGAATGAAAATCTTCCATGTCTTACTCTGCTTTTGCCTTGATTTAGGTCATTCCTATGCAAACCTGTTTTTCCGACTTTGTCAGTGCAGGAATACTGGTCTAGATGGAGCTGTGATTCTACACAGCATTGACGCAGTGCCCGCCAGCAGTCCATGACAACAGAACTGCTCGGCAATTGCAAAAGAAGGATGAAATCACTCTTGATTTTCTGAACACCTCTTCTGAGGATATGACACTTTTATGAGGTTTTTAGATAGAGTTATTCTGATTCTCAGCTCTGCAGTATGACTTTCACTATTTTTGAATGACTCGATAAAAAGGCATAGGTAGGAAAATGAAAGTATTGCAAGTGAGATGGAAAAGGAACCAGCCATTAGTGAGGGATAATCAAAGTCAATGGTGTAAAGGATTCAATACTATCAGGCTTAATAATAACATCATCTTGTGTGTCAAATAACAGCTGATAACATTTCAACAGCCCCTTCTTTGAATACTTTAAGCCATTTTTATACATTTTATTGCGGCACCATCCAATATACATTATCATCTGCCTTGCCCAGATTGTGCACTCAGATACAGTGTGCTCCTCCTCCCTGTGAGATGCAAAGCAATTCGCTGAGGACAGTATTTATTTCCTGTACTGTCCACCACTGACAATGGTTGACTCTGGGACCTTCCATCTCAAAGGACAAACCTCTACTGGCACATTTAACTTCAGCTGCCACGGTGTCTATCATCCCTCCTGTAACCCAGCCACATGCCTGGAGGTACAAGAAGAGAATGAACAGGCAATCCCCTAGGCCCCTTTCACGCCGAGTTAACTCTGAGGTAATCATCAGAAAACAGATAATGTACACCTCCTTCAAATTCACATTCTTTTGGAAGTTCTTTGGGAAAGAATATACAGCAAGTGTGAGGTTTCTTTTTCAGTTCTTAAAGTGGTTTTGGTAACTGTGTGTTGTTCACTGATTTGTTTGCTTGTTGAAGTATTAAGAGTGATACATTTGGGTTTCTGGAGTCAGCCTTCAATGTAGGAATGAATTATGATGCTGCCTATAGCTTTATACTGATGGCAAAGTGAAACATTTCCTGTTGAGCTGATATTTCCATTCTTCTTTCTAAATCAGTTTCTTACAATACTTTTCTACAAGTAGGGTCAGAGAACAGAGAACGATTCTGGAAGGTGCCTCTGGGGATTTCTAGCCCAACCCGATATGCAGAGCAGGTCAGGCAGAGTGTTGCATCAGCTCCTCCTTTCATGGCACTACCACGCAAACAGGGAAGCCTGGTTGACATGGATGCCCCAGGGCCCATTTCTCTGTATCCTTCCCAGAGAGAGTGTTACGTTGCAACTTCTAGCCCAGGGTGTGAGGAGGAAACTGAGCCAAGGGTACTGCCCCTCCAGTCCTGTTCCTGGCCTAGGAAAAGGAGATTGGAGCCTGGATGGGAATTCACTGCCAGGTGGCGAAGGTTACAGAGAAAGATCCCAGTGACTGAAATCCAAAAGACCAAATAAAAAGGAAACAAGAAGAAAAATATATCTATCTTTCTATCCACACACAGCTTCAGCATGTCTTTTTTTGACATGTGCATTTCATGTATATGATCCAAATCTTCTGTGTTGACCAACCTATGACTGAAGCAGGACACCTTACTTTATGTGTCCACTGAGAACAACCAGTCTTGCCTTAACTCAACTCCATTTGTAAGTAGTGGCAATTTCAGCTTTGACCCAAGCTGTACATGACATCTCATGTTGTCAGTGATTCCAAGAATTCAGGAAAAGGGCTCCCCCATCATACTCTTAGTGTAACCTGAAAGAAGACACTCTGATTTCAAGTGCATCTCTCTGTAAAACGCTTGAAAGTCACAAGTGTCTGTTTTAGATGGTATTATCCTCCAGATCAGTGGAAGAGACACAGGACAGATACAGACCCTGATGTTATGAAGACTTTTTTTTCTTTTCTATGATGTCATATTTTGTGGTAACTAAATTATTTGCATTAAAGTTAAAAAATTCTTCAGACAAAATATTTCAGAAATAAAGTTTTTTCTGAATGATTTATGTACCGTCTATGTTTAATACACCTTTTAACTAAAACAATGTTCTGTTAGTAGCTTAATAAACTTATTAGGTAAACAAGGAGAAACAGCCCAGATGCTTCTGTTGTGAATATACAGTATATTTGTTCTTGGAGATGGAAGATAAAATCCATGCTGCTTCCTTCCACCCCCCACCCCCCACCCCCCCCTTTCAGATATACTTGAACTGCTTATTTATAACAACTTTGTTTATAATAGATCAAGAAGTTATAGCACACTGCCTTTCTGCATGGTATGGTGACCACCTAAGAGCTAAACAATGAAAACCCTGTCCCTTAAGAATATGGAGATGTGTAATAACATTTATGAGTAGCTTGATACTGTTAACAGGTTTTACATAACAAACTTATGAAATCCAAGTTTCCCACTAACTATTTCTTCCTTCTCCAGTTTTAAACCAAAGACAATTCAGCTATGAAAAACAGTAGATGTAATTGCCTGTGTCCTGGTGGTGCTGAGTAGCTGTCCAGAGACATCTGGTAATGGTCACCAGTGGCCGTTCAAATTGCAGTAGCAGGAACAGGAATCACCAGTTGGAATGTGGCCACAGTTCTTTACAAGAAAGGGGTAAATCTGTGTTAGGACGATGGAAAGAAATCACTTCCCTTCATTCAGCAGCAACACTGAAAATTCCTTGCAATTCCCACTACATGCAAACAGCACTACAGCAGTCTTGAAACTTGACCTGGGTTCATTAAAGTTGAGCATGACTGAGTCAACTTGGAGATGACCCCTAGCCAAATCTTAAGAAACTCATACAGGCACTAATGGCCTTAGATCAAAGTCATGAGGAAACAGAGCTGTTTCTGTGTTCATTTATATGTAAAACTCAAGAGGATGAAACTTACATGAAATGAAAGAGACCAAATATTTTAATTAGCCCCTCTGGGAACTGCCGCAGAACTTCACACAGCTCTGCGAGTAAAAATACAGAATATGAGTAAGGGATGTGTCCAAGCTGCCAAGCTGAGAAAATAATGTGAACTGCCCATTCCCACCAAGAGTATTCAGGTTAGATAGCTCAAGTCTATTTGTACTGTGCATGAGAACCTCCAGATATCTGCATATACAAACCTGACTGTGACAGTGGTGTTTACACTTCCTGTAAGTACCCTTACTGAACACAACTGATATGACTGAGTATAGTCTTGCCTGTGTCTGTGTGGTACAATTTGATGAACAAAGCCAACTCATGTTTATAAAATCCTATATAATGGCTAAGGTATTCAGTATATTTGCTGTTCTACATCAAGCTCTTCAATGAAGATTTTACCATTTTATGGATATCAAGGGCTGTCTGCATAATCTGAAAGTGCAGGAATATTATAACCATCTGTCAGCAGTAGACTACAGGCTCCCTAGGGGCCATGTCTAGGTAGAAAGGGTATGCAGAGATTTCACAGGACTTTCAGCATTCTGGTGTAGAGAACAGGCATTATGTGGTGTGGAGAACAGGCATTATGAAGGGCCAGCATGGTTCTTATTTGTTTTCACTAGGGTGATGGTGATGGTAGATGATTCTCCATTTCTATCTGAGAAGAAACAGTGAGAGTTCATTAAGTAGCCTGCTCCACATTACTACTTTTCAAACTGCCTGGCTAATGCCCACTTACAGATTCCCAAAGAAGTGTGAATTGATGGAGAGGATTAGCACAGCAAAAGACAATCTTGAAGTACTTACAGTTTCAGCTCTGATTGTCATTTGTGACATATACAACCCTTACCACTGTCATACCAGTTACTTAGCAATTTGTTAAAAGATTTTGATACCTGCCCTGTCCATTTTATCTTCAGCTTAGGGCACAGACTGGTGATTCTCTGGCCAAGAAAAAAGATTCTGTTAAACTCAACATGCTTGCAAGCTTTGGAACATTTTATTCTTCTGAAGACATGACTTTGAGAAGGTGTGGTCCTGACATTAGTGGATATTCTTGCATTCTAATAATCTCCACACTATAATTCCCTAAGGACTATCCCTCCAGCCATTTCATTTGTATCTCCTGTCTTTCTGGGCCATTTGAATTGTTCTCCTAAATGCTACGTTAAGAAGGAAAATAAAAAGTTTCATAATGCATTCCTAACAATGCAACTCAGAAAATGACTGACAGCAAGGTACAATGAATAGCAGTACATTCTTCTTTTGTTATACCAAGGATTGCTCAGGACGAGAAAGAATGGGGGGAAAAAAACCACAGATGGTAAGTTATCCTCATAATAAATACATGGGCTGAAGTGTCAAAAATTGTTCTCTTTGTGCAGGGAAGTATACTGCAACTTCTTCATCCTGACTACGTAACTTCAACCATTTCTCATGTATTTATATTAAAAAAGATGAAGCTTTGAGTGGTTTTACAGGTTTTGCTTCACATGCTTCTGATTAAAATGTAGTATTTTGCATGGGAACAGTTGGAGAAATACCAACAAACACAGAGCAGCACTGCTTGCACAGTCCTGAAAAGTTCAAATGGTATTTGGTAACAAATTAAAAATGGACACCAAAGAGATTTTGTGAAGTAAAAATGAACAGATTCTCTATGTTCTGGATCATGTTTTATTAAATCAGGAGACTGGTAAGTGAAATAGGTCACAGGGGGTTAGCTTAGACACAGTCCCTGCTACGTGCTTGTTCTGCATCAGGCACACCAAAGCAGAGGTGTCTAGGTGTTACCACATGCTAAACGCAACAAAATGGCACCTGCCAGCACTGGAGCTCAGACATAAGAACAGTACAGGCTCACCAAAACACACTATATTTTATTTATACAGCCCTTTTTTAATCCAGCTAGACCTTTATATGATATCCTTTTACATCACCTCCAGTAGGGAGTCAAATCTTCCCACTCAGAACTCGACCACGTTGGCGTATTTCAACTAAAGTTTTCCTAAGAACTTACCATCTAGTGCTTTCTAATGTATCTCAGACTTGGCCTGGCCAGGGAAGCTGAAGGATTGCCTATTTCAAGCTTTTTGCATTCTACTAGTAATGGCACTGCCCCATAAATTCTAACCTCTTGTGTGAGGTTAATAATCTGTGAGCTGCATACCATGGTTGTCAGTGAAGAAAACCTCTTAACGTTCATCCAGTCACATTATTGCTGAGGTCTAAAATTTGATTACAGAAAGGCTAGAAATTGGCCTCAACACAACTTAGGGGAGTTCATGGGCAAAGGAGTTTCCCTTCGGATTTGTGGCTGAGGGAGAATTTTTAAGCTAAACCTAGTGGTCATTTTAGGAACTTCAGTGTTATTCAGATGTCGAATTTCAGAGATAACTCCTTGAGTTTCAGTATGTAAAGACTAGCTCCGGTTCACAATGAATACATCAATATTACTATTGACTTCAGTGGAAGCAGGAGTTGGGTTTCAAAGCAGAAAACTTTGACCTCAGTTTGCCGTACAATATTCTTTAAAAAAAAGATCACTTGCTGACCTAAACTGAATCTCAAAAATAAAACAGAGTCATGTTACAGACATGCTTTGAAAAAAATAGACAAAAGAATGAATGACAATACAAATAAAAACTTAAATTCATTGAGAAAAGGAAAGCTTGAGAACTAGAGACAGATGCAAACCAAATCACTGGGAATGTGAACACACTTCATTTAGTCTGGGGCCGACGTCTGTTTGAGAGAGAATAAAACATTTGTGCACCTGAATTAAACTGTGTGGCATAAACCCAGCAAAATCTGACTATCAGATCATTTCTAGAGAGTATGAATAGCTTGTGAAGCATATCATAACTTTGGGGCATGGCATAAGATATTGTTTCTGCCTTGCAGATCTAAGCTTGTGATAGAAACATTCGATATATGAAGTAATAGCTGTCTATGCATCAGATTTTTTGACGAATATATTTTTTCAAATTAAGTGGCAGAGATGCTGTGGTGGTTTTACCCAGCTAAACAGCCGACCTCCACCACAACCGCTCGCTCACTCCCCCTCCTCAAAGAAACAGGGGAAGAAAATATCATGGACAAGGGCTTAAGGGTTGAGATAAGGACAAGCAGGTTACTCACTAATTATCGTCACGGGCAAAACAGACTCAACACAGGGAGATTAGTATAATTTATTACTATAACTAGCAAACTGGAGCAGTGAGAAACTAAAAGCAAACTAAAAACACCTTCCCCCCACCCACCCTCTTCCACCTCCTCCCCCC
>VXAL01014118.1:54004-87546 GCA_013399475.1 Chauna torquata | reverse complement strand
CATCGCTCATTGGTTCAGCTCTGGCCAGCGGCGGGTCCCTTTTGGAGCCGGCTGGAGCTGGCTCTGATCTGACATGGGGCAGCTTCCTGAATCTTCTGACAGAAGCCACCCCTGTGGCCCCCCTGCTACCAAACCTTTACCACGTAAACCCAATACAGATGCCACTCTAAAGAGGTTTCTTTAGAACACTAGAAGTAAAAAAGAACAACTTTATTTATGTTGAGTTGAAAAGTTTGTTTTCCCTCTGAATCAGCTGCACATTGGCCTAAGAATTGCAAAATGAAATTAGAAAAGATGTTTTTCCCAAATCACTAACTTTTGCCTTCCTTCCACCATTGCTAAAACATCTAGCTTAGGAAACAACCCCCAGAAACTCTGTGAACTCCCTACCACTAACAAAATTTAAGTCCATTGAATTTGTTTCCAAGAGGTTTAACACCACTTTGCACATCCGACACACAGAATTTTACTTTTGTTCAGCAGTATACTTACTTTCCTTTCTCTTTTCATTTGGTTTGATTCAATGTACTAACTCAGACTATACAAAGAAAGAAAATAAAAACAAGAATGGGAAAATTCGTTTATTAAGTTCTAGGCCATGTTCAGTTACACACACACGCATGCACACATACACACAAGAGAGAACACCACAGTTCACTGGTGGTTAGCAGTGATGTTAAAAAATCACCGCTTAAAATGTGTTAGCTCAAAAATAGTTATACTTCTTGGCATGAAACTGGAATATAGCCTAGTCTGTCAATTAGTCCATCCAACCTTTTTTCCTTTTAATCTTAACTGAGTTCTCTCACTACATCACTTCTACCTCCAAACTCATCACATCAAAAGGAAAAAGTGTGCTCTTAGAGAAGCAGCAGCAAAACCATCATGTGTTCTCAGAATAATTAGTATCAGGGTATCATGAGGGAAATACACTATATTTCAAAGCATCAAAGACCATAAAAAAAAATCTCTAAGACTACATTATCCTGGATAGAGCAGAAGAATCAGTATTTACTCAGATAACACTCCTATCAGCTTCAGGAGATGGTTTTATTTAACTGTAACAGGACTAGGAAGTTCTTTGGTTCATATTTAGGTAAATGAGACAACCATGGAACAGATATCAAGATGATAATTAAAGACTTAGAATGTCTGCAAATCTAGTAGTCATTACTGATGTTTTTCATTGTATTGCAGTAATTTATTAATTTTCCTAAACAGCAAACTTCCTAATATACAGTAGTCAGACTGTTGATTTTGTTTTAACGAAGGAACAGACTATTCAAATCAGAACAATTGACATAAATTTGCGCTTTCCATTTGTGGCTCTATCATAAACGTTTCACAGCTGGACTGCGAGTTAGGGAGGAGCTGTCTGCCTTAAACGTGGAAGCAGAACAGAAATGAAAATGGAAAACAAATAAATAAAACAAGACAATGTTCAATCTCTCAAAGCTTCGTCTAAATCTCTGTTGCAAGTGAAAATCTGCTTCTTTTTGAACTTTCTCAGAGTTTTTTCTTTAAGCTCAGTAGAGCATCACATTGACTGATGACCCCAGATCACGCTGGCAGTGCACTGGCAGACAGCATTATACATGCTTTCTAAAGTTAGCCAGCTGTGTACTCTCTCAGCCTGTATGTAAATAACGTTTTATTCGTGCAATTGTTGCTGATGTTATCCCTGTACCTACTTCCCCTTAGAAGGCTACAGAGAAGCAGCAAATTTCACTTCATTTGCTATAAGTATTTATTTCTCATTTGCAAAATCTAAAGATATTTACACATCTGGAACACTAACAAAAGAAGAGACAGGGAACCAATATCTCATCTCACTATATCTAAATATCAATGAATTTTACTGTCTTGTGGGAAATTGGTAGTTTATTAAAGAAAAATGTTTCATAATATTTTCTTTAGGCTGAAGTGTGTGCTTGGTTCTACTGCTCCAGGCTTGCCCTTAAAAGACTTACTTACAAATAAAAGAATGAATAACTTCTGAATGAGTGCCAGGTTAATTTTACCTATCTGTTTTTTTTTATAGTTTGCATGCTGCATCTACAAAAAAAAGTGTTGTTTTACACTTACTAGCAGCAGTGTATAACAGTTAAATCTGAGTGGATCATTTGCACCCAGTTTTCATATACAACATTTGTTATCAATTACCAATTATTTCTAATGGTAAGGTTTCTGTGGGAGGAATTAATGGAAAAAAAAATCAAACCAAAAGATTCAAATTGACAGGTGGTTTTTTTTTGTATTTATGAATTTCTTGTTACCAAGTGCATGTGTGTTTTACATGACCTATGTCTGATACAATATTGTTAATCTGGACTACAACCAGCCAGGAAGCCATTCCATAATCAAATGTTTCCACGAAAAATATCCATTCACTGAAAATGCAAGGAAGGGTCTATTTTCTCGTATATCTTGACTTCTCATGGGGGTGGGTTAGGAAGAGCGCTTCCTAACCAATGAAGTATGTCATTTTGATATATTGTTTTTGTATTTATATTTTAAGATCTCTTAAGTTTAAAGCTGAGGTGTTCTATACCTACTGAATCATTACAGTTTTTTAGTTTGATTTGCACATCATGATTTTCGTGAAGCGATCTCAAAAAAAAAGATTCTTAAGGCAGTAGGTAAGTTATTTGTTGGCCATGTCTAATTTTGACAGGACATAATAGCATTCTGGAGAGGGAAGAGAGATGCTCTTCTGCAGTCTAGGTCAAATTTTGAAAGTTTAGGCAAAAATGCTCAGTGATCTCCCTTAGATGAGAAACTACCCCATTTAACACAGGTAAGTTATTTATGATTATTTGATTGGTAATTGTTTTAGTGAAACAGCTCTGAACTACTTGTGATTTTGTTCCCAAATTCCAATTCCATACTCCTGAGAATATAAAATATTGCATCTTTATTATTTGTTGCTCCAGAAACATATACACTGTGGTGATACACCGAGGCACAAGTACACTGAAGCCCCAGGCTCAGGCAAATGACACACGTTAAAAAAAACAACAAACATGCATGCAGAAAAGGCATACAAATCATCATTATCAACAACAAAGAACCCTAAACCCACGAAGTTTACTAATTGGAAATGTCGAGGCATTTCTTTATCGTATACACATCCTGTATTAATAAAACTAAAGTCTGGAATCATTTCCTACACAAAGCGTGGTACAATACTGAAATGAGCATTTCATGTCTGCTTTCAAATCATAGTGTCACCAGTCCAAGAGCAAAGCCCACAGCAACAATATCACTGTATGATGACCAAACATCCTCAGGTATTCCTTACACAATGGAAGTTATAGGCATAGGACCTATCCTTGAAATGATAGATTTAAAGACATATATTCTTCAAATCAGTTTAGGTGTTATATTTCAACCCTAGAGAAATCATACAACAAAAAGCAAGCCTGAATTTATTTCTAATTGGTTGTTAGAATAGTTTTCTGTTAAACTTAAAAAAAAAAAATAAATTGGTTCTGTTAGAATAAAAAATCATTAGTAAGACCTCTGTTCCAAAACCCACATAAAATACCTTTTTTTTTTTTTAAGTTTATTTTTAAGATAGGAGTATTCATCCCATCCTTGTTTGCAAGAAATTATGAAAGGGAATACAGATGACAAAAAAGAGTATGTCCTGACTGACCTCTCCAGTGATTTACATTAAGAGCAGCACAGGGCATAGAGTCCAATTTATCCGGAAACTTGCTCTTAGGAAAAAAACATTAAGAAAGTTGGAGATGCTTGTAAGGCTGCAATATTTTTTCTATTATTAACGATTCGTACCATATACACCAGCAAAAGTTAAAGCCTTCCATTAATCAGAGGTCTCGCACCAGCTTGTTAATAAAGCAGTAACCGGTAACCCTAAAATCACTGTTCACAAGACGACATAGTAGCCACCATCAGTAAACGTCCTGTGCCTACAGCAACACATTTTCCAAGGAAACAGCCGCCCACCTAAAGGAAGCGTTACAGAGTGCTGGACTGGCCGCTTGGGCCAGCTGTGTCTCCAGGCACGAAGACGGGCTGCGGAGCTGTGCCGCGGCGGCACAGCCACAGCCACAGGTCTTCTCTTCCGTGGCTGATGGGAGCACCAGAGGCAATACTGACAACGAAACTAGGATCCACGAAGCAGCTTCATAAGAAACAATCCTATTAGCACCGAGGTCATACTGTGTTACTTATTAATAGTTGGCATGGTATGCATTTGTCACAGCCTTATAGAAATTTACTGGATGTGTATTTTGTAACTGGAATACTCTTACTTCAAAAATGCTGAGGTTTCTAAGGTTTTCCTTACCTTTTCTCAGATTTAGTTGCATGAGGTCATGGAAAACAGGTTATTAGCTCAGACTCAAGTTATTTCAGAATGAGTTCAGACCTGCTATAGTGTTCCCTCTTCCCTGGTTATTCAAACCACAATTACATATCCAAAACTGATTGTCTAAATGTCTGAGCAAATAAAGAAACTTTAAAAAAACCAACCAACCAACCAAACAAAAAAAACCACAAAACACCTCATATAAAAAATAAAAACTGAAATCAGTTCTGAAGATTCAGCTTTCTGTGCAGAAGGTATCTTCCAAGAAGACGATTATGTGGTTTAGCTATTTAAATAGAGAGCTCCATTAGGCTTTGGGGGTTGTGAGTGCTTTTTTTTCAGCACCCTGATAAGTAATTTTAGAAAACTTGTTTCCTTGCCTCTCACATCACTTACAAATCTGTATATCTTAGCCATTATGGTCTAGAAAAAATTCTTTCTTGATGGACAAAAGAAAAAAAGAAAAAGAAAAAACACCTGAATGCAAAAGTCAATTTTAACAACCTCCTCACCCCTCATCAGTGTACTTTGTTTATTTATTTTTAGTAACAACCGTAACTATTCATGGCCAGCCATCACTGAATACAGCTAAGCATCTCATAAACCTGAATACATGAATAAAATCAGATACGGGATCCCCTGAGGTTTTCAGACTGAATTATGCCCAAACGGCAAGCCCCGTTGCCTAAAGCTACACATGACCCACTTCATTTTTTAGCAAGACAATTTAAAGCGATACTTTCCAAGGTGACGAGAAATGGCTGAGATCCCCCCTGCGCTGCACCCTCCGGGGAGCAGCCGCCCTGGCTGCCGCGCAGTTACGGGTTTGGCACCGGCCACTTCCCGGGGTAACAGCTCTCTGAGCGACCGCCCCGCCGCCGGCACGCTGCTGCTCCCCGTCCCCAGCCAGCCCTGCTTCGGGGCAGAGGTGCAGCACGCGGGCAGGCGGTAGCAATAGCTGAACGTGGAGACGCCTCCAAGCCACGCATTCAGCTCTTCCTGTCCTGTCCGCACACTGGTTGTTGAAGCAGCCATGAACAAAACGTTACTCAAAAATACGATGACATTCACTTCTGCGTGTTGATTTCCCAACTGGACATTACCCATTTTGGAGAAAAGATTTTTTTTTTTTTTTCTTTGCTCTTTGCAGATAGCTCCTGTAACGTGATTTAGAAAAAGATCGTCTGAAATCCATGCTTAAGATGTAATTTTATAAAAACGACCCTATCCACTTTTTGGTCCATAGGCGCAACGCAGAGTGCAATATGTGCAATATGTGCAAACTCCACAGCTGTAGGAAACAGGTCTCAGATCCGGGATGCTATCCCTGGTCAGCCCCTACCACAACAGAAAAACAAGCAGANTTGGTTTTTGATTTCCCAACTGGACATTTCCCATTTTGGAGAAAAAATTTTTTTTTTTTTTTTTTTTGCTTTGCTGTTTGCAGATAGCTCCTGTAACGTGATTTAGAACAAGATCGTCTGAAATCCATGCTTAAGATGTAATTTTATAAAAACGACCCTATCCACTCTTTGGTCCATAGGCGCAACGCAGAGTGCAATATCTGCAATATGTGCAAACTCCACAGCTGTAGGAAACAGGTCTCAGATCCGGGATGCTATCCCTGGTCAGCCCCTACCACAACAGAAAAACAAGCAGACCTGAAGCAGAAAAAAAACAAAAAAAAAGCAAACAAAAAAGCTCAGAAAGCCTGTTCTGTGGGACTGTGCTCTGCCATTTCTTTCCCAACACTTCCTTGCAGCGGGTGCCCCGGGCTGCTCTGTGTCAGGCCAGAAGAGGACTTTGGCTTTCTGAGTAGCCATCTCCTGTTGCCCCAAAACTGAGATTTAGCCTTGTTAATATGCAGATGTAGCAAACATGCACAGATCTGACCCCCAGTTATGTGTGGCATTATGCTGGAATAAATCTTCAGTAAGGACGTGTGAAACCTAGCAACTTTTAAGCCAGGTAATCTTTGTTCACTTTACTGATCACTTATTTGGAGATCAGAGGAAGCCACACTTTGTACATTCATTTACCATGCATCACTACTTTACTGTTTTTCATGCAACCTAGATAAGCCTAAGTACAAAATCCGATTCTACATCTTGTTCTTGACTAGGCAAGGTCAAATAGCATTTGTTTACCACTTTATGGCTGAAAAGCCTGACACTGCTGTTTCAATGAGAGGATGATTTTATCAAGTTAGCAATTTAAAAAAATCTGTAGTAGTTTTAAACAAAAATAAATAGGAACACAATTTTTGAAAAATGGGTATGTAAACCCACATAGGTGGGAATCCATTTCAGGCTAACATGACTGGTTGTTTAAAAGCATTCACATAAACTTTAGACACCTGGGAAATTATGTTGCTAGAAGAGGTACAGGCCATTCTTAAAGTAACACTTCAAAGTGTTATTTGACTTAATTTGATTACATTAGAGGAGAGGTGGATGAAAGAAATCTATCTAAAATTCCTGCATATTCTTATTTCAGCACTGACCCTTAAATGACAAATTATTAGTTTGTTCCTCATTTTTAAATTTTACTGCATCTGTATGTACAACCTTGCCAGCATTTTAGTGGAGTTAGAGAAATAATTGTCCACGTGGCAAACATGTTATACATTTCATAAAATAATTTATAATTGCAAAACCAATTTTCTTGCTTTATTTTTTTCTTTATTTCTAACCCATGTATATTATCTAACTATCAACACCACTGTTTCCATGAATATGATTCTTGACAGAATTCATTGTTGAAATGTGGTTGGGGCTTTACTTTACAGAAGATATCCCCATGGGTATACCTCAAAAACAAACAAACAAAAAAACCCCACAAAACAAAACAAAACATCTCCTCGCATTGTAACACCAGATTCACAGTTTGGTGAAACCAATCGACCATTGAGATATTCCATCGCTGCTGAGAAGCAGTATTGAAAGCCCGCAGGTGAGTACAGGAGACATGCTGTGTTCCCCTACAAACACTTTCAGCAAGAAGAAATTGATGGGTTTTCCAGGTCAGATGTTATGCAATTTTGACAGACATTAAAAATCATCTGCTCCATTACACATTCCTGACATGTTCTTCAACCAAATTATAAATTGTCTGTCAAAAATTCCAGGAATAATTAGTTCCATAAACTTTCTATTTTATGAAGAAAAATCCTTTTTCAGCATTCATCATGTTTCCTGAACATATCTTTGGTTGACCCTATACTGACAGCAAATGATGATTTATTCCTATAGACACTCTCTGTATAATGCATTGAGTTCTCCCACTCTTTTACAAGTGAAAGAGATGTAATCTTCATATAGAAGCCCTGTATGTCTGATCAAGCTACAGCAACTACCTCCTTTTTAAGATGAGTATCCAGAACTTCATGTACATTTGAATTTTTAAACCATCATAATTTTTTTTTTTGCTAATTTTTCATAAATATTCATAAAGTAATGAAAACCTGAGAAAGCTTACTTATAATAATTTTCCCTTTGCTAAATTCTGAGTGCGGGCAAGACATATTTTTACCTCAGGCTAACTAATACATGTTAATTACCCAGAACAAAACCAACAGGAGAAAGATGATTGGTTTTGACTGTGACATAAATTTGGCCAAGTTTGATCACAGAAAGGAAAAGAACTTGTCTTTTTGGCTATGTTTTTCATCAAAAAACTTTTTCAATGATTTTGATCTTCTGTGAACTTTTTTTTTCAGATGCTTCTGTCAGATATAAAGTAAGCAATGGGAAAGGAATTGTAATTTGAGGGATATTTTTGACTATAGATTATGATTTATGTTTAAAGTCTCTCACAGTTTTACCTTCTTAAAGAAGAAAAAAATGCTCAACACTGAATTGAAGCATTTTTTCTAGAGTTTTACTCTTTAACTCTAAATTTTTTTTTTGGTTTAAACCAATTACCTGTTGGGACATTCTCTTCTCTGGTAATGTCAGAAAAATGAAAAAGCTGGTTTTTGAACAGTTTTATTGCTGACTGTTTCATTTTTACATTCCCATAAAAATATCCATGCCCAAGCTTCAAGATGGTTTTACAGGGGGGCAGTGATTGCATAATTAATGTAGATAAATGTAGATAATTCCAGTAACAAAAGAATGAATGTTTGTTGCCAGAGAAGAGGGACTGTTTTTCTCCAAAATGAGTAATTTTAAGCTCTTCATCCTTCTCTGCCTTTACTCATGCTCTGTCTGTCTGCACGGCACGTAAACAAAAAAAAGTGGAAAATAACAAGGATCAAGATTATATACATAACAAATGTGCTGTAGGCAGATCATCATTTTGTGAACATTTCCCAAGCATAAAGAAAGGTACCACATGGTGGTACTGTGATCCATACTACAGGCGTGGCGATTTTGTTATGGGATTTCTGAAGCAGAAAACGAATCAGAAAAAAAAAAAAGTCTTAATTTTTCTATAAAATGGCAAATTGGATTTTCTGGTTATGCCTTGAGATATATGTAATTATTTGCATGAGGGCCTGAGCTCCTGTTATCTGTATATGACCTCTAAAACACAGACAAAGGTTCCCTCCTTTGCAAATGATTCTTCATACGAACATTAGTGGCATAATTCCTAACTCCATAAAGGCATGATTTATGCTTCTGTTTTCAACTCCAAGTACATTAATGATTCTGTTTTATGAATTAATGAAGCCAGTGAAATTAGGTTGCAAACTGAAACAAAAAATAAAAGCAGGGCAACTATGTCTGAAGCTCTGTGTTTAACTTAAATCTGTCCTAGCTCTGCACAGAAGAGAATGGAGCTCAGGAAAGCATTGTCTGTGATTGCATAATAAGATGGACCACAAAATGTTTACCATCGATGCTGGTAGATTTTAATGTTTTCATTAAAAGATTAAAGGAAGCAAGTGCCCATGTATGGGCAGAAGCGAAAAGGCCATATTTCTTTATTATTTTAAGGTAAAATTCAACGTCAGTGTAATAACTCTTTTTAACAGGAGCCACCAACCAGAAAGGGTGTGAAGGATGCGTACAGCAGCACTGCCTGCCTCTGCTGCTAATAATCACCAGCTAACCTCGACAGTAAGTGTGGGTGACTGGCATTCCAGAACTGATAGTAGAACAATTTCCCAATTTGGCACCAACAAAGATCTTTTGTTTTCCCTATACTGGATTCTACCTCTTCACACTTAAAATGTTTTGCCACTATATGACATGGCTACTCAGACGCAGGGCAGCAAAAAGTTCAGGAAGTGCTCCTGAAGATCTAAGCTAAATTATGCATTAACAAAGGATGAAGGCCAAAGAAGAAACACCTTCTTTTATTATCTGTTCAAAAAAGGGAAGCAAAAGTAATGCACAGAGAATACCCTTTCTATCCCTCCCAGAACTGTCCAGAACTGTCGTCTGCAGTCCAACAAGGACTCCCTCATTAGCCAGAAATTATCAGTGACATTTAATTAAGGCCACTCCACAAGATATTCTCATTTTTTCATGAATTTGGAAAGGTCTCTTTTTATTTGTGTGTGAGAGGGGTAGGGCAAGTAGAGTAATGTAGCTGGAAAATGAAGAAAACAAATACCTTCACAATTCAGAAGAATTAACCCAAGTAGAATACTAACCACGAAAACAGATGTTCAATCAAAAAGCCTTTTTTTTTCCCTGAGGATTAGTATTTCAGAACACTATAAATTAAATTAATTTAACTTTTCATAAATGTAACAATCGCAGTTTATTCAGGATTCAAAAGAAAAGTGGAGTGGGGAAACTCTGAAGGACACCGTTTCCTCAGAGCAGTATTTTCCATCAGCGCGTGGTGAACAGCCACAGGACCCTGTAAAAGCCCTATACCTGCCTAGTCCCGCATGTCCTGTATAGCACAGCTACCATGGTGGAAAGCGTTTCCCTCTCAGCAGTCTCAATTTCAACTGAAAATAACGCTTACATGCATGGAATTAAATCACGTACTCAGATACGCTTCAGTAATCAAAAACTGTCTGGACTTTTTGTGTTTGTTTTTAACATTATTGCTGTGTACGCTTAAGAACTTAGAATTATCTCAAAAAGTAGGATAAATTATTTGAAAAATAAAATATATCCAAAAGTACAATGTACTTCCTTCAGGAGACCTCAGTAAAACGTTATCTTCAAAGGCGAAATTATCTAAGAACTACTTTCCCTCTGGTATTCATTCAAAATTCAGTGCTCTGCTAAATACTTGTATTGGAGAAATCACAGAAGTTTTGTTCTGATTTCAATCTTCAGTCTTTTCTTTTTTTCTACGCAAGTATGTTGAACGTTCTGTTTTTAAATCACAATGCTAATTTGAGAGTGAAGATAAATATTTCAGCAATTCAATGTGAAATATACCATCAGTGGGTTGTGTAAGGCGAGCAAGGTACTGCACGTGAATTAGGGCACTGGACAGTGCAGTAAATGGAGGACACGCAGTATGTTCAGCAGAGCCGAACGTACGTGGGTTTTCCTTTGAAGCACCCAGCCTTTTTTCCTCATTCAGCCACCTGCAGAGTAAGGCAGCATTTGGAAAGTGAAAACCTCATCTGATTGAAAAGGAAAAGCCTTTCCTCTGACAGCCGAAGATGGAAAAAAGTCTTGCCTGGGAGCATGCAGCATGCAAAGCGCTGCCCCCCGTCGCTCTCAAAGGAATCCCAGCTGCATCTGGGGGTGCACATAAACCTGGAAGGGCAGGGCTGGAACTGTTATTATGTATATAACTGAAGGAAAAGAAGTGAAAGACAGAAGGGGACAGCCCTTGGAGCATGCCTCCGCGTGACACACATGCTGACTGCTCTCCAAGACCGCCAAAGGGGACATGGACTCAAGCGAAAACCTTGAATTCAGGCAGTGGGGGAACATCCCAGAGTATGATCAGTGCACAACAGAAGAATAAAGCTTTCTCAACTGCCAAAAATGGTGATTAGAGGAAGGGACTCCGCTGTTTTATTCAGAGAACTAGTAACTCCAATGCACTATCACTATAAATCTTCCAGCATTCAATTACTACTGTACTCGAACTGAGAGAGCTGACTATTTAGTGACCCAGAAAATGTGTCACTCTCCACAGGATGCAGTTCTGCCAACCATTATCCATCTACCTGCTGTTGCTCATGAAACACACATTTTGCTGACTACAGCAACTATAACCGCTTTATTCTATTTTATTTCTGCACATCGAATACCATCTTGGTAAAATGAATTCGTGTAATTAAGATGCTCAGCAGAGCTGAGGAGCTCTATAATATGGTTAAATGAGGCTGGAATATTATCACATTATGTAATTTACAGCTTACAAAGTGTAAGCACTCCAGGACCAGAATACGAAGTAGCCTTCAGTCCAAATATCTGGAAGAAATTTTGAGCTGCCAGGATCAGAATCTGAATTGAAATGGGTCAGGCACATTAATTACAATGGTTTCCAGCCGAAGTACAAGTCTTTTATCTCCTTGGAGATTTACTCTTCCCTTCTCTTCAGCCCCATCTTTTAGTGCCTGGTTCAGCTCTCTGTCATCTTCGTCCATTTTGCCAGAAGTGACACTCACTGGCACCCCGCTTGCGCTTCTTTTATACTGCTGTTTAATTCCTCTGTATCCAGTCTTCCCTGTATTACCTCTGCTTTCAAAACTCTGATCGCTTTCACCTTCACTGGCATGATTCTCACCTTCTGGGATGCCATGAAGCTTAAGTGCTCTTCTTTAGCCCCTCCACCCAGCTGTGCTAAAAGTACAAAGTACTTTTGTTTCCCTGGGTTGTCCAAGCGTAAGAGTCATTTTCTCACTCAACTTTTTTTTTTTTGCTGTTCAACATCACATTACTGTTGCTTTGCATGCATGCAAGATTATAGTTTATGCTATAGGTCCAATCCCTTTTTCAGACCATACAGGTTTCTTGAAAAATCCTGAATAAAACTAAAAATGCTACAGTTCTTTTCTATAACAAGCAGCCTTGCTTCCCAGGGGTGCTGCTGTCTAATTATGAAGAGATACATGACACTAAGGGGTGGCTCATGAAAAAAGGAAAAAGAAAAGTAAAAGAAAAAGGATGCTCTGTAAATAACTTACGCAAATAGCTAGGCAGAGAAATCTGGGCATGATCAATTGTGATACTTTCAGAAGAAACAAGAAAAGCTCACTATTAATAATAAATCCTCCTTAAAAGTAAGAGTGGTTTCCAAACACAAGTGAGCAAAGGAAACAAAAAATCACGCTATATGTAATCTATTTATGTGTTTGGAGAAGTATGAAAACAATAATGATGTAGGATGAGTTTGGTTTTGGAAAAACAATGACTTTATTGTCCTAGGTATTTACAATGATTTTAGCATTACTCAGGCACTCTGGTGCTGACAGGATCTAGTCATCTTACTTGCCATAATTCATAATTCAAAAATAAAACATTCAGTGCAAACACCCCAACTATTGAACACATACCACTCAATATTTAAAAACAATGCTCTCAGTTGTTAAAGAAACATACAGGCATGAAGTGCTTGCAGACTTTTGAAGTGCAGGTCCTCACATCCAATTGTAAGTACACTGGGGTTCTTCCATGAAGACAAACAACTTCAGCACACTTTGCTTAAGTTTGGGTATGGGTTTTTTTTTTAACTATTTAAGTAGTGGTTTAGCAGCCTATGAATATTGTAAATATTCTTTTTTTAAGTAGGAACAACATAGCTGTTAGATTTATTTTTTTCTCTCCCTAACAATTGTTAAATAATTACTGATTTGCTAAGGCTGCATAGGCGATCCTAATATTTCATAACTGAAATTAAAATAGATGAATTTTTGGCTGCTGGATACCATCTGAAGGCACAGTGCTTTAATTGTTCTTACTGCATATAACAAACTTCTGCCAAATTTCAATATCTGGTATTTTTTTAGAACAAAAGTCAAATTAACAACATATGTTATAGAAGAAAAATCATAAACATTTTTACTTTGAAAATGTTCAAATGAATAAACTCAGCAATTTCCACCAACTTTTTCATCAAAAATATTTTGAAATGTTTCTTCTATGAGCTTCACTATAGAGCAAGGAGAAATTCCAAAATAGGTCAAAGGGCTATTGTAATTTCTGGTGTGTTAGTGTAACTCCAGTGTTATCATGATTTACATTACCCTAGGATATGGCCTTTAATTTTTTTTGCCAAATGACATGACTTAGACCTTGATGAAAATCGGAAGGATAGGGAAATGCATTAGGAATGGCTGGGTTTTATATAAGCAGGAATACTGAAGAAATAGCCTACTGCCTCCCATAATGCTGGGTTTTTGACTTTGAGAACATCACTGTTTTTCTAATGTCCAAACTAAAGCTAAAATCACACAGTTCTTGGTTCATTCCCTTTTATCCACTTCCCTCCCTCTTCCGAATCAACCCTTATGTCTGGCTGAGGCACTGATCTTCCTGTCTGACAAGACATCATGAAACTGAAATGGTGGCTGCTTTCTGCTTAATTTATACGAATATTTTTAGAGTGAATACATTTGAATAAATGGTACCAGAGAGCGCTTGTTTTTTGTAGTAGATGAAGGTGACTAGAAGCTATTTTAAACCTTCCAATTAAAACCACTCTGCTTTTGTGTAATTGTTGCTAAATCATCTTCCCTATTAGAAGACCAAATTGTGGAGGGGAATGATTCCAGAAAGATTCCAAATCTATGCTCACAGTTGCATAGGCAGAAACCACCATCTGTGAAAAAAAAAAATGGATTTTGCACAGATTTATTCTGCCTACTGGCTACACTGACAGAGTCTGAGTAAGAGCCTTCGAAGCTGCATCAATATTCTTCAGAGACAGAGCACCAGGCTCAGCACAGGGCTCTACCTGAGCAAAGGGAAGAACAATCTCAGTGACTCTCTGGGAAATTTGGAAGACTATTCTTTTTCTTAGCCTGCTATCTATATGCAAAGTGAGGAGCATGCTGCTTCTCTACCTCCAGATTCATCATTAAAATATTCATATTCTACTGAGGTGAGATATTCTAATTATTCTATATTCACTCCTCAGCCTTCATGCTTTTGCCTTTAAGAATGTGATGACAGTAGCACTTTCTCTTGTGATACTGTTAATAATGTCTACATTGACAGAAACCACTTTGGAAGAAAAGTGCAGGAAAATATCTCTTTCTAGCTTTGGGGTACCCGTAGCCCCTTTTCAGTGTTCCAGGACAGCACATGCACTGTGTGCCTCCCTACTTGTGTGCTTTCTCAAGACAAGTACTTGACATAACTTTAAATTTCTATCAACCCGTATGTGTTCTCATTCACATGAATGGGTGACCTTCCTTGCACATTCAAGGGCTTTCTAATGGATGTGAGACAGGGGTCTCTCAGGGAGTTGGTGGGTCTTCTCTTCATCAAGCACTTGACCACTTTTCAACATCCCATAGTTCCTGGCCTTTCAGGCCTGGGGCCTCACCTGCTTCAGAATCCCCTGCCTGGCAAAAAGTTCTTCCTTCCACCAGAGCGGAATGAGGCAGACCACAGTGGCCTGCATGATTAAACTTTAGCACATAGCCAGCCTGAAAACGATCTTATCTTCTAAGGATGATTTAATTCACAGTGAGGCAGTAAACATGCTTGGAGTCGAGCTCAGACACTTGTTATTCAAGAATGAGATGTGACATTTGTGTCAAAAGCTTCCATACAATTTCTAGTGGTACTGACATATTTTACACCAGAAATCACAGCTGTATTAAAAATACAGATTATGTAAAAGAATTCAAGGTGTTAAGATGTGATCATCTATATATTTATTAAAAATCCGTATCCCATCAGGCTGCTGTTACATAACAGATTTTTCTATGTTCCTTTTTTGCCAGTCAGGAACTGAAAAACACTTTTAGGCATGTAAATTCTTCTTTCAACATCAAAATAAACCAACCTACTCTATTCAGTTTTCAATAGTAACATACATCTCGTGATAAAGTCTCCTTTTACCTTTTGTTACTACTGTAGTCAAGTGTCACCCTTATATTGACAGTAACAATATACAAAGTTATTCCTTTTGTTCCCTGCTCATATACTTTCTGATTAATTAAATGCAGCACAGTATTTTACTATGATGAGCTCTCATTGCAAAATTCCATACTAAAGATCAGGCTGCAATGCTGAAAATGCAAAAATGAAAGATTTAAGGATGCACAGTGAGGCTGTGAGTGAGGCATGAAGGAAAGTCAAGGGCTGATTCCATTATTTTAAGAAAGATGCACAATCTAAAATGGTACATTGCTTGTAACAGAAAATGGAGTTTTTTGGTGTTGACACTAAAAGGAGACAACAGATCTTGCAGGTTTTTTGAAGGTGTATTTATCTTCTGCAAACTGTAGGAAGTGTCTGCAGAGTAGGTGTACGTAATGTTTCCACACACAAAGAAATCCCTCTTTTATTTGTGAATTGCAACTTCACTTTTTCTGGGAAATTATTTCTCTAAAATTGTGTTCAGCTGTGACCAACATTATTGTTTTTCAAAACCAAAGAATACTGAGATTAAGTTTATCATTTCCAAACAGTAATTCTAGTTCCTTTTTAAATGAAAAGTCCACTTTATGCCTGGGGAAAGCCAGGGAGCAAACTGGAGTGTCTTCACTGAATGAACTACACATCCCTTTAAATGATGGTCCTGTTTGCTCTCCATCAATTTGAAGCATATTGATACCCCAAAAGTCCAAAATTGATTATTTTAATTTATTCTAGAAGTTTTAAGAATCAGCAGGTCTTGCAGCTCTAGTATATGCAAAGATTTCTCTAAGTTATTTTATTGCTGTGTACTTTGAATTTAGAAGAAGTCTGAATTTCATAAAAGGAGTGGTCAGAATTTACTGAAAATCATGGTCCTTCAGGCTGTATAATCTAAGCACCCAAAGTCACCTCTTACTTTTGAAGATACTGTATTGAATCATCAGAGAGGAGTCAAGCACATGAATTAAAACAAATGCTTTAAATCTGTGGGGATCTACTCTTTCTATTTACATACCATGTTGTGCATATTTCTATTCATTCCAATATAAATATTCAAATTTTCCTTTTTTGTCTGAAGAACAGTAGCTTCTGATCTCAAAATCACAGCAGTTATGATAGCCTTTACTTGTTTTCAGGCAGGCAGACCTGATAACACTAAGAGATCTGAGAAATCTTAATTAATTATACTACCAAATCACTGGATAAGGTTTTTTAATCAAGAATAACAGATTATAAAGCAGAAGTATCACTAATAGCAGAAGTTGGGTGGGGGGAATACTCTGTCATCCAGATTTTTTTTATTTTCTCCTCTAGGAGTGTTCAAAAGATGTATTTTTTTCTCCATATACAGGTGCTACTCCATCACATTCAGTGAAGTTACACGTTAAATATAATAGTTTAAAGACAAGAAATTAGAGTCAATATAGAAGACAGTGGCAAGACTAGTTAATTATTTCTAGACAGGCACCGCACAGATAGGAAGTTTGGATATATCTAATAATATAAAAAATGTCTCCCTCCCTGGAAAACTGAAAGTGGGGGTAACTGCCTTAGTAAAAACTTGTCACAGCAGTGTTGCACATTTGAGGAAGGAAACTCTGGCTACATGAACACAGCATCAGCAACAGCCAGTGTCACAGTGCGGAAAACCTTCATGTTGCTTGTATTCATTAAAATGAATACAGGCTGTTCACAGAATCACAGAATCACTGAATATCCCGAGCTGCAAGTGACCCACAAGGATCATCGAGTCCAACTCCCTGCTCCACACCAGACCCTATGTCTGGGAGCATTGTCCAAACGCTTCTTGAACTCTGGCAGGCTCGGTGCTGTGACCACTACCCTGTGGAGCCTGTTCCAGTGTCCGACCACCCTCTCGGTGAAGAAGCTTTTCCTAACACCCAGCCTGAACCTCCCCTGTCAGAGCTCCATGCCGTTCCCTCTCCCCTCGTGAGGAAGCTGCAGGCCGCCATGAGGCCTCCCCTCAGCCTCCTCTTCTCTGGGCTGTTAACTGCAGATACTCAAAATAAAAGCACAGCACTACAGCATCTTCAAATTGTTTTCTTTACAATCACTACTCATTGAAGAAAAAAAGGGAGAACAGTTCATCAGCCAGTCTTACAAAACATACTTAGAGGCTTTCTGGTCCAATAGCATTTACTGATCAATAAGGACTATATGAAACACTGAGAAAGAGAATTCCCACACCCAGAAGCCAGGTGTGAATTCATATTTATCAAGGAAGAAAAATGATCTTAAATCAAGCCTTTGGCATAAAAAAAAACAACTGGGATATTAGATCAGAGGACACAACAACAAAGATGTCTTCTTTATTTACATCTATTCATCAATATTTTCCTGGTTTTTATTCTGAATCTCCGAAACACAAATATATAATTTCTGCTCATGTAGAAAATTTCCTCTTACAAAGTACTGAGATCTTTTCTCTTTAGAAAATTAATACATATATATGGACATATATGGTGACACTCTGAAATAATACCTTCCTTTTCATTTCTTTTTTAACTTCTAAAACAGAAATAGCAATTACACCTTTAGTGCCTTACTGCCTTGCATTAGTAGTTAATATTTTCTAGATTAGTAAGGGCAGACATATTCTTGAGATGCCTAACAACTATTCAGGACTTTGTAATGTTTTTGTTAGTACTCTAACAATATATAAAAGTACAGAGAAAACTTTCACAATATCAGCTTATGCAAATCCACAGATGTGAAGCACTATGCATTCCAAATTCACATCAAGAATGCCAGCAAAACAAGTTAAGTAGGCGGTAATGAATCTTTTCAGAAGCAGGAAGACAAAAGGTAGAATGAAAGACAATTTGGTTCACAATAATTCCCCAAACCTGTTTAAAAATAGAATGATCAAATCGCAACTCTGAACCTCCCCTTTTGGCTGATTAAAAACATCTCATTACCGCACACAGGATCATCATCATAAGACATATTAGTCTGTTCTCACTGACGGTGACTTACTGCCAGCTCCAAATTGAATATTGATGTTTTGCTGTTGGAATGTCAATGCCAAATATTACACGTAGCTCTCTAGAATCAATGGCACCTTCAGATTTAACTACACCTATAACCAGAGGAAGCTCAGCAAATCAGAACTGGCTATTTCAGCTAAAAAGTCTACACTAGCTTTTTAGAACACAACTAAATGCTCTTTGTCAATTTTGTTTAAAAAGATTTTTCTAGGGGGGGAGATGGCAGCTTCTTGCGTAAGAAACAAATCTATCATATGTGATGGAGAAAGACAAGCGCCTGTCTGCTGCTACGTCACATATAGATGCTTTGAAAATTTTACTCATTGTCTCCCCTGTCAGTTCTTCAGTTGCCTTGATCCAAATATATTGCAATTCAATGAGTATTTAAATACATGCTTAACCTTCATTAAACATAATGCAACTTAATCATGGAAGATGTGTTCAAACTCTGGCAAAATTATGGCTTTGCCATCAGACTGCTCACTGCTAGTGCCTTCCTAGCTTCTGCTGGTTTTGCACTCTCACAATAGACGAGGCCTGTGTAACATAACACGAAGTCTTGGAATTTCCACCAGCACCCCTTTGAAACTCAGTATCACCCACACTTTTCTAACAAGTCCTACTGTTCAAAGCCTAACAATCTACACAGAAAATCATTGTGTTTGGGCTTTTCTGTACAGTAGGATTTTTTCTACTGTTTCTAGAAGGTGCAAGAGAGTTGGTAAAAATGGACACCCTTTTTCAGTATTTACAAATGGCTTCTATCCTCAGAGGGTGCCTAGAAGGAAATGCTGCTACATTTCTTTTTACATTCACCACCCACACCTCGTAGCAGGGTTTCACTCACAGCAAAGGCTGATTCACCCTTTTTTCTCTCCCTACTAAAGAAATACAATACATTAAAATGCACAGCCTTGGGGTTCAGCTTGTTAAATAAATGCTGAAGAGTAGAATATTCACTCCCCCGTCTCAGGTGCTGGGAAGGCTGCTGATTTTATTTTTCAAAAGGGCCAATTTTCCACCTTGAATATACAGCTCATAGTGGCACTTCTGTCAAGAGGGGGTAATTCTTCAGCTCAGCACTCCATTTAAAAGCATGAATTTGGAGCAGCTTTTGCATAGCTTCTGGTTCGATTCTTTTAATATATAATAAAAAAGCTTTTGAAAACCTTTTTTCACTATGTGTAAAAGAGCTAGTTTCAATGGCAGAAAGATTCAGAGAGGAATGTTCTTTCCTACAGACAACTAACACAACTTCAAAGATAAAACTCAGGGGCGAATAAAGTCTCAGAGGAAAGAGAGTAATATTAAGCCCAGACCAAAGCTTAGGAAGGTATTCAGCAACATAGTTTTCTTGGCAGAAGCAGCACTGTCTCTCATGGTAACAAAATTCATTATCAAAACAAGCTAGTTTCTCTGAGGTATTTTCAAACTTTAGAAAACTAAATTTTCCAAATACTTAACATGACTACCTTTTAAATATAAATCAAATATCATATTATAGAATATTATAATATAGAATATTGTCAAGAAGTATGTTTAAGAGCAGGTATAAGAACCTTTAATTTTAAAAACTGTACAGCAATCAGGATTATGAAACACAGCCACATACGTCTTAAGGGTCACTTTTAGTCTACCATCTAATAAGATCAAGAAACACAAAATCACCAATAAACACAGAATTCTGAAAATAGATCTTGATAGAAAAAATGCATTCACATTCAGATTTAAATCTTCAGGCTCAGCTTAACTGTTCATCCACTCAAATTGATGGAAATGCAGGAACAATAACCCAGAAACTCACAAATAACGTAGATCATGGCATCACTTGCCTTCTTCCCGAGAGGAAAGTGTGCTTTCTAATGAATCCAAAGCAACCCATTGTATTTATTTTAAGGTATAAGAGTATTTTAATACAATTCATTGCTAAAGTGTAGATAAAACAAAAAGCAAGGTTATTTTCTTCAACAACTAGAGCTATTATAAGGTCATTTTAGGCACTTGAAACTGTATAATTCTATAAAATTGTAGTCAATTAAAATGGAACATTTTAATTTACCTTGCAAAATCCAGGCTCCATGGATACAAGCAGGAAAGACAAAGAGTTTACTGCCAAGTTTTCCAGCTCTGCTGCTCGCTTACTAGAAAACAAGAAGAGGAAAATCCACTTAGACTTGTCAGTTGTACTGAGGTTTTTGAAATGGCAATGTTCTTAGTGAAATTCCTTGAGATGCTTTAGGATCATATTTAGCTCCTATCCAAAAGGAACAGAAAGGATGTCAATGCCATAAATGTCTGTGCTGAAGTAAAGACTAGAGGCAAGTGAAAATAATACTGTGTACTCACTGGCACTCATGGGGAGCAGGCAACTGCATTAACTACAGTAGCTTAGAAAGCAGTTTACTAAGGGATCTGAAGGTGAAACTGACAAAAGTATTAAACCAAGAACGGACACAGAGAAAAAAAAAGTCTTTTCAACAGGAGGATTAACTACTTTTCTCTTCTGGTGATGGAAGCTGGCACCTCCACAGCCTTTTCCATGCAGGTCTCCAACTCTACAGACAAAGGAAGGAGCTTTTCTGAATGGTATTCTCTTGCCACATTAAATTCAAATCGGAACTTTCCATTTTTTTTAATGGAACTTATGATAAAAGCTGTCTTCAACAGTGAAGGTAGAGGAGTTAAGGAAAGTTCTGACTAATACGTTTGTCATGACCAGAATGACTCCTGATAGACCATAAGAACTATAGATTATACAATAATCCAAACTACACTCATACCAAAGACTATGAAGGACTGTGCTATTTCTGAAAATTAATATGAAATAAATGCCATGGGCTCTTTTGATCAACATGACCCCCTATGCCTTTCAGAAAGCAAACCAAGAGAACAAAATGCTATGGATCCTGCCATATGGAAATGACCTTTACAAGACCTTTCAAATTGCCTGAAAAAGAAGACTCTGCACCTCTTCATAAAGCACATTATGATCTGGCAAAGATTGTTTTGAAAAGTGAAATAATAGAATATAAAAAGAAAGAAACAAATGTACTTAAAATTTCAAACAAAATATTCTTAGGATATTATATAAACATTAAACTGTAATTATGCGAAAGACCAGGTATTTTAAGTAAATACACATTTCATGGTGAAATGTTGTATCTAATTCTCATTCAACTAAACATCAACTCACCATGTTTCTCTACAGGCTCCTGACAATTCTTGATTACAAAAGACAGAGGTGTCTACTCCCAATGAGTGATGCTGCCACTGAACTGAGGCACATATTATGAGGATAAGTCAAAAAAGAAACACTATTTCAGTGCTGTTCTGTGGTAAAGGTTACAACAGGACAATACTGCTTTGGTAAGAGCAAATATTTAGTTATTCAATGCATGTGCTGTTATACTGATGAGGTCAACTCTGCTAGAGGGCGAAGGGTAAGCAAGCTTTTCCACCATTGCAATATCTTACTTCATTATTTTTGGACCACTTTATGTGTTTCAATGAAAAGGTATTTTCCTTCAAAAGAAAACAGTGCTATTTTAAGAGCAGCAATCTTTCGATAGTGCTTTCCCACAGAAGCAGCAGTTCTTTCACGCTATACTGGAAGGGTGTCTTGCAGTCTAAATATATATTCCACTGTAACATTCTACACTGTATTGAATTCCCGAATGTATTATGTACTATTAAGTTAAATAAAGAGCAAGCTTTGCTTTCACTGCTGTGTAGGTTAAAGTAATAGGTTCAAACCTAACTTATCCGGTGATTTTAATGGAGAAGGGGAGGAGCCTTATTTGAACTCATGGGCATTTTTTTTTTCAGGTTTTCACTTCCTAGGGGCTATTGTAACTATTTTTGAATCTTGCCTTTTGTTAGTTTGGATTCTTCTCAGACTAAGTACAGAATAAAATTAGAACAATAACAGCAAAAACATAAAAATAAGCAAACCCACTGTGTCTCTAAAAGTTTCTTTCATTTTTTTCATGCTGAAACAAATGGGTGTATTTTAAATACTGTAGATGTTTCCCTTCACCTTTGGTTGCAGACATAGCAGATTTAAAAGAAAGATCAAGCCTGAGCCTTTGGAGGCAAGGGAGAACTTAACTCTGAGCTGTACTTTATATTCTATCAAACCTTCAAAGGATATTTAAATAACCAGATTTCCATCCTCCGCAAAATGCAGCAGTACAGTGGAGTATCAAAACCGAAACCTATTCCATGGGAGACACTCTGAAATCAAACTCCCAGGTGGTGAAAATATCTCTGTCTCAATAGTACATTATTTCTGAGGGCAAAACCCAGGTGGTAGTAGAGCACTAAAGGAGGGTTGTTATGATAGGTCCCAGAGGGCATTCAACAGGTCCATCACAAAAGGCTGGTAGAGAAACTAAGTTTCTCTGGGACAAGTGAAGAGATACTTGTATAGGTAAGTGACTGCCTAAAACATGAGAGAGAGAGGAATTAATTAGTTTCTCTGGTAGCAGGGTGTCACTAGTGTCTCATCTTACTATGAGCTGCCTTTGGCCCCAAGCTGCTCTCTGGGTGGTACCAAGCTGATGCTGGAGAACTGCACAGACTTACTAACCAGGTGTAGAAAAGTAGAGGAAATTCAGTGTTGCTGAGTGTTCAGTGATGCATAAGGAAAAAAAAAAAAAATCCTTAGTATATGAAGACAAGAAGGCAAGCAAAGGGGGTAGGAGACCTGCATGGATAAGCAGGGAGCTCCTGGTGAAGCTCAGGCAGAAGAAGAAAGTTTACAGCATGTGGAAAAAGGGACAGGCCACTTGGGAGGAATATAGGGGCACTGTCAGAGTATGCAGAGATGCGACAAGGAAGGCCAAGGCCCAGCTGGAATTAAACCTGGCAAGGGATGTCAAAGACAACAAGAAGGGCTTCTTCAAATACATCAGTAGAAAATGGAAGACTGGGGAAGATGTCGGCCCACTGCTGAATGAGGCGGGTGCCCTGGTGACAAATGACATGGAGAAGGCAGAGTTGCTGAATGCCTTTTTTGCTTCAGTATTTACTGCTAAGAACAGCCCTCGGGAATCTCAGACCCTGGAGACAAGAGAGGAAGTCCAGAGAAAGGAGGACTTTCCCTTGGTCGAAGAAGATCGGGTCAGAGATCAGCTAAGCAAACTTGACATCCACAAATCCACGGGCCCCGATGGAATGCACCCACGGGTGCTGAGGGAGCTGGCTGGTGTTATTGCTAGGCCACTCTCCATCATCTTTGAAAGGTTGTGGAGAACAGGAGAGGTGCCTGAGGACTGGAAGAGAGCCAACATCACACCAGTCTTCAAAAAGGGCAAGAAGGAGGACCCAGGCAACTACAGACCAGTCAGCCTCACTTCCATCCCTGGAAAGGTGATGGAACAGCTCATCCTGGAGGTCCTCTCCAAGCATGTGGAGGATAAGAAGGTGATCAGAAATAGTCAGCATGCATTCACCAAGGGGAAGTCATGTTTGACCAATCTGCTATCCTTCTATGATGAGATGACTAGCTGGGTAGATGAGGGGAGAGCGTGGGATGTGGTCTACCTTGACTTCAGTAAGGCTTTTGACACCGCCTCCCATAACATCCTCATAAACAAGCTCAGGGAGTGCAGCCTAGATGAGTGGATGGTGAGGTGGATTGGCCATTGGGCGGACGACAGAGCTCAGAGAGTTGTGCTCAGTGGTGCGGAATGGAGTTGGAGGTCTGTAGCTAGCGGTGTCCCCCAGGGGTCAGTACTGGGTCCAGTGTTCTTTAACCTATTCATCAATGACCTGGACGACAGAATGGAGTGTACCCTCAGCAGTTTGCTGACACCACAAAGCTCGGAGGAAACGCTAATACCCCAGAGGGCTGTGCTGCCATTCACAGGGACCTTGACAGGCTGGAAGGTTGGGCCAAGAGGAACCTCATGAAGTTCAAGAAAGGCAACTGCAGGGTTCCGCACCTAGGGAGGAATAACCCCAAGCACCAGTACAGGCTTGGGGGTGACCTGCTGAAGTGCAGCTCTGCAGAAAGAGACCTGGGAGTCCTGGTGGACAGCAGGCTGACCATGAGCCAGCAATGTGCCCTTGTGGCCAAGAAGGCCAATGGGATCCTGGGGTGCATTTGGAAGAGTGTTGCCAGCAGGTCAACGGAGGTGATCCTCCCCCTCTATTCAGCCCTGGTGAGGCCACACCTGGAGTACTGTGTTCAGTTCTGGGCTCCCCAGTACAAGAGGGACAGCGAAGTACTGGAGCAAGTTCAGAGGAGGGCTACTAAGATCATTAGAGGACTGGCGCACCTGTCATACAAGGACAGGCTGAAAGAGCTGGGCCTGTTTAGCCTGGAAAAGAGAAGACTGAGGGGAGACCTCATTAATGCATACAAACATCCAAGGGGAGGGTGTTGAGAGGATGGAGCCGGTCTCTTTTCAGTTGTGCCCAGCGACAGGATGGGAGGCAATGGGCACAAACTGAAACACAGGAGGTTCCGGCTCAACATGAGGGGGCACCTCTTTACTGTGAGGGTGACAGAGCACTGGAACAGGTTGCCCAGAGAGGTTGTGGAGTCTCCTTCTCTGGAGATATTCAAAGCCCGCCTGGATCCCATCCTGCGCAACGTGCTCTAGGTGATCCTGCTCGGCAGGGCGGTTGGACTAGATGGTCTTCAGAGGTCCCTTCCAACCCTGCCCATTTTGCGATTCTGTGATTCTGTCATAAAAAGTAGTGGACTCTGATCTCAGTAGCACCCCTCATTAGTAAGATTTGGGAGACTTAGAAAGCAGGTCTAAGAACACATCAGCTTAGTAATCAAGAAAGCAAACCAAAATGATAAGAATTGCTGTGAATGGAAGAGAGGAAAAATGGAAAAGTTCTGAGAGACAGATGGGGGGCGGTGGGGGAGGGCTACCACAATTTTCTATAAAATTGTTAGTGGCACAGATAGTGGTCAGTACAAGAACTAGTGGGAACAATACGAAATTTAGCAGAAGAAAAGTCCAAAACAAATAAAAAGGTGCACTTCCTTCATGGATTGTGCAGGGAAAACACAGAACACTTTGCCCAGGTGCTGATCATAGTCAAATTTTATGGAGGAAAAACCACCTGTGGGAACCACCCTTTGGTAGCTCTGGCATACTCTGTCTAAATCTGTGCATTGCAATGGCACAACTGCAATCACAGCCAAGCTGTTGCTTGAAGGAAAAGGACAACTGTCACAAAAATAATGCTGGGAGTATCACAATATCAAAACAGGAAGTCAAAACACACTACACAGGGACAGCTTGGAGATATTGCAGAGATTTCAGTTGGATTTTTTGAGCCACATGCCACGCATTATGTGAAATGAATGAAGATAGTTCTGCTCTAAAAGCATAAAATAAACATGAGCATCAGGAAAGTAAGTTATATGGCCTATATAACCTAAAATACGGCAAGCATTAAAGGCCACAGAGCTAAAATGTGAAGACACAACACAACCAGAAAAGCTTACTGCTTTAACTGCCAAACAATAAATACTTCAGACTTTAAAAAGGTTTCAAAATTCTATTAATAATGCTAAAGATCCTCCACATATATATCTTGACACTATCGTTAATTAGTTTTATGTATAATTTATGGCAGGTTTTCAGGCATAAAATAATAAATTTTTCTGGCAATACAATTTTGTAAGGCTAGTGGTCATGTTCTCCCTCAAATAAAATCACTGACTTTTTTTCAAAGACTTCCAAAGAGAGGTTACACAGGATTTGTTGGAGAGTAATTTTTTTTGTTAGTCTTTCGTTGTTCAAAACTTGATCTTAAAGTGCACGTTTCTTGTCAGGCATTGAAGAATTGAACCAATAAAAAATCACTGGGTCACAACACCTCCATGCAACGCTACAGGCTGGGGGAAGAGTGGCTGGAAAGCTTCCCAGCAGAAAGGGACCTGGGGGTACTGGTTGATAGCTGGCTGAACATGAGCCAGCAGTGTGCCCAGGTGGCCAAGAAGGCCAACAGCATCCTGGCTTGTATAAGAAACAGTGTGGCCAGCAGGACTAGGGAAGTGGCTGTACCCCTGTACTCAGCTCCGGTGAGGCCGCACCTCAAATACTGTGTTCAGTTGTGGGCCCTTCACTACAGGAAGGATGTTGAGGTGCTGGAATGTGTCCAAAGGGCAACGAAGCTGGTGAGGGGTCTGGAGAACAAGTCTTATGAGGAGCGGCTGAGGGAGCTGGGGTTGTTGAGCCTGGAGAAAAGGAGGCTTAGGGGAGACCTTATTGCTTTATACAGCTACCTCAAAGGAGGCAGTAGCAAGGTGGGGATTGGTCTTTTCTCCCATGCAGCAAGTGACTGGACAAGAGGAAATGTCCTCAAGTTGCACCAGGGGAGGTTTAGGTTGGATATTAGAAAAGATTTCTTCACTGAAAGGGTTGTGAAGCATTGGAACAGGCTGCCCAGGGAAGTGGTTGAATCACTATCCCTGGAGGTCTTCAAAAGACGTGCAGACATGGTGCTTAGGGACATGGTTTAGTGGTGGACTTGGCAGTGCTAGGTTAATGGTTGGACAAGATGACCTTAGAGGTCTTATCCAACTTAAATGATTCTATGATTCTATGATTGTTCTCCTGACTGCATTCCACCCTCCCCAGCTAAGGAGAGTTTCACAGTGACACAGTGGAAGTGTAGCTTCATGAGAGGAGGCATAGCACTCAGATGTCCACTGTTTCCCATTCAGAGTTTGGAACACAGTATGCCGTGTATACATATAATTGCNACAAACAAACAAAAAACCAAACAGATTAAACTTCCTCTGGGGAAAAGTCTTCCTAATTCTAAGGACACTTTGGCACTGAAACATACTGAATATGGCAGTTGTGGAACCTCCAGTACTTCTGTCATTATTAAACTCAGATAAACATGTCAGAAACAACATATATACAGCTAGATGCAGCACTGTGGGAGGGGGCTGGGTCATATATTCCTGGGGACCCATCAGACCTATCTTCCGTGATTGTTTCTACAATTTCCAATATTTTAACAATAGAAACTGAATATAGGCTTGGGTTCATATTTTATCATTTGACCTAAAATATACATCTCTCATTAGTTTATTCCAATATCACAAGTGACCAAAATTCAACTGAGGCAGTATTTTCAGGTTTATAACCATGAAGAAGCTCAAACTATTTGTTCAAGTTTCCCCATTTTAAATGTCCTCAAGAGTTGTATGTCCTTCATTTCTTACAATTTCTGTTTTCATCAGGAAGCTATTATGTATGAGTTTTGAAAACTAATAAATTTCAGATTTCTGAAGCCAAAGTATATACTATTTCATTTGCGTTGTACAAAACCTATGTACATTCATTGATGTTTTTGTTGAAAATCAAAAGAATGGATACTCAGGCATTCTGCAATAACAGGATTTAATTCTATCATTCTCTTCATTTTTCATCATCATATAACCTTCAGTTAAAATGAATGCTAAGTTTAATGGTTAAGAACGACTACAGAAAAAGTGATGTGAAGAAGCTTATGCCTTTGTAAAATTGATATAAATTCCCTTCAAAATACTTATTTCCTATGACTTTCAAAAATTTACTCACTTTTCAATAAAAGTCACAATAACTGGTCACTCTTTGCAATAGTATCAATGTGCCATAAACAAAATGTAAAATAAAAATTACCAAGAACAAAGAGCAAAAGCCATAAAGAGAGAGAAAATACTGCAGTCCAGGATAAATGTAAGAGTGGCATCTGATGCAATCATAATCATCTGTCTCTCTCCTTTCAGTGTCTATTCTCCACCAACCAGTTATCTATCCACCAGTTTTTTATCCACTAACAGGATTCCTCCTTAAAGACTACAGAATTGTTGGTTTAATTCCTCTACATACTGCTCAAATGCTGCCAAGGTTTACAGCCCTCTACCAAAATCAAATGACATGTATCTGGAAAACTAGAGGGCAGTGGTGTTTATGCCTTGACTACAGATAGGTATTTATTTCATCTGTGCCATTCCGAACTGAAAGGTAACAAATATCCATGCATGCCTCCTATTTAAAAACCTCAGCCATCCCATCCCATCCAATCCCTTGCCACCCCATGTCCTTGCATAGTAGGTGAAAATTCTGTTTAGCGTATTACGTATGAGCAGAGTTACAGCTATTAAGAATTGCCTGATGATCAACACAGTCTGAATATTTCTCGAAAAGAATGACCTCATCAATTCAATTTTGGTAATCTGTGACAACACCACATGGCTCAGACAGGTTTTCTTACAGTTGTGAAACACCTCATGGTCAAGCAGTTTTCTGGAAAACACTCTTGATTTCAGTTAGTTTAAAATTTTGAAGCCTTTCACGAATGAGTGGTTACAATAGCTGAAGTGATTAGGTCAACTATCTCTATTTTAGAGAAAGTTTCTCTTTTTATCATTGATATCAGGAAGACACACAGTCTTTTATGAAACAAACACTTGACAAAACTATATTAAATGCCAACTCAACACTGCCACTCAGAATAAAAGACAGGGCACAGTTTAAACATGTCACAGTGAGCTGGACAAGCTAAATATGAACACGTAAAATTCCCAATATCCACTTGTAACATTTGACATTCAGTCATCGCTATTAGTTGTAGATTTCAGCCATCTAGCAGACAGCTTTATTTTGCTGAATGATAATTAGTTCAAAGAAATCAACCATTGATAGAAAAAAATAGTAGTTAACAATAAGATTGTATGTAGTAATATTAAACCATTGCAACAGTCCATTTTATAATCTTTTCTCATCAGTTTGGCAAATAGGACTTGTCCTGAGAAAAACTGAATAAGACCTTTGTTCAGGAATGCTTCCCATTTCAGTCAGATATGTGCGGAGGCAAAATAAGATGAGAAGTTAGAAGAACAAGAATTAAGAAAGCATTTATCTGTTTGAGCCTTTTGTATTCGTCAGTACTCTTGTATTTCCTGTAACTGCCAACTATCTGTGTTCCTCAGGTGTCTTCCACCTCTGTAGTTTGCCCACCTCTGTTACCTAAAATAGCAACATTGTTTTCCACAACATAATGCTAATTTCTTTTGTAAGAATGCATTTTTAGTTTTCTGCTATTCAAAGCCAGGCATAACTTACTTTCAGATCTAAAGGACAAGTTCATGACAAAAACAAACAGTATGTGTAATTTCAACACCAGCTAAAAGTAGGCCTTGTACCCAATTACAATAGTGAACGTTAAGTCAGGGCAAATCCTTCAGTTAAGATGTTGTGTGTTAGCCTGTACATGTAAGCATGTTTAATCTTTTATTTGTTACTCAGAGTGGACCTGCATCTCTTCTTGGTCAGAGAAAAGCATGAAATATGTGTCATGATTCCATGGATGCTATTTACTTTAGCCAAGGATACACAGAGTAATTTCAACGCCATTGGTATGGCTTAATGATACCACAAAGTGCTGCTAAAATCCATGGGGATTACCAATGACAGAAGAACTAATCAAAGGCTTACTTTGCTTACCACTTCTCTGGCATACTGTGAAACAAATCTGAGCTGCCTCTGAGATTTCCTCTTTGTCTTCCACACCCAGGATTTCTGCTTATCCACAGTCATACATGCAAGTGCCTGAATTAAAAAAGTTACACCTATTAAATAAGGCAGCTCTCCAGCATGCATATGTAAGATGTACTTCATTTCATAGCTGTAACCTACCTGTAGTGTAATTGATATCTTTTAACAATATGAAAAAGAATATAGAACTGTCACTGTAACTAAATCAACTTTATATGAATGTTCTTATACTAAAGCAAAATGTTATTTGACCTTGCACTTTTCAGATGACGGATGATTCAAGTGCAGACCTGATTCATTTTAGCAGACTGTGTTTATAAAACACATGACATTTGTCTTCAACTGGGGAACTGAGCTCTTGCCCCCAAGGTTTGAAGTAATCTTAGTAGAACAGTCTGGAAGAGAGTACCAATACATTTATGCTTTTCTTACCCTTTGGCAATATCAGTTTCAGGGTAAGAGCTCTAGCAGCAAATATTTTGTTTCATAGTCAAGAGCTTGGTGCAGCTAGTCAAGCAAATCAAAACACTCTAAACTCCAGACGCTTCATTTCATGAATACACCCCAAAGCAAACAGATTACCATCTGGGCATATGAAACAGAAGGATGAAATATACAGTTAAACTAGTCTGTGTTTGTGAATACAGTGTGTATAGTTTGAGTTTAGTGTACCAGTATAGGAATAACATTATTTTAAGAGCTAACATGCTATGAATTACAAGTGTTTTCTGCCTGAATGGTATTTGAGATATTACTCAGATTTTGAGCTGAGATTTTGGATGAAATCTAATATACTTTAATTCAGCTGATAAATGCTCCAAGAATATCAAACAAAAACTTTGACCTAATACCATTGATACCATCTGGACTAGTGATTACTTTTCCAATTATTGTTCTTCATTTCAGATATTCAGAAAAAATTGAGGCTATTTAAAGCATATTACTTCTGAGAATGAACTGCAGCTGCCCCAGGAAATAGAACTCATTTCCCTGGGAGGCTTTTACAAAACCTTTTTCTTACCTAGACACAAGTTAAAAGCTCACCCTAAAAATATATACAGAGCAGATCATAAACTCTTCCCCCATGATTTCTACATATACGCACTTCATTCTTTATAAAAACCTGAAGTTTTTTCACAAGGTTTTGAATACCTACTATGAAATTTCAGACCCACTGAAGATCATAGATAAGAACTTCCACTGGTTCTAGCTGGGCTTGTACTTCACCTTTTCATGTCCTTTGCCACAGAAACATACTTCATTGCAGACTGAAGTGTGTGGAATCATGTAGGGTGAAATCTTTCACGACACTTTTGCACCTTAACGTCTGCAGCACAGGGCAAATGCAGCAGCAAAATATCATCTGAGAAGTTAACTGAATTTGGGGGACAAGATAGCCACTTTTTTCCTGCACTCAGAAACTCCCATCAAAAGCAATCTCTATGCAGATGTTTCTCCACTGTCTTGCCAGATAAAAGAGTCATGGAAATTGTGATGCAGGGGGGAGAAAGACTTGAGGCAGAGTCATGTAGGAGTTTACGGACTTACTCCTGCAGGTAAACTGGGCTTGAGCTGAGTCCTCTGGAATCCCTACCACCTACCAGTGCTCCAGGTGCTATATTAGGAGAGGCACCTTCCATGTGGGAAATGAACAGACCCCATTCCTATTGCTACTACTTTTACAATAACACAGCTCCAGCAAATTCCCCGGTGGTTATGGCGCAAACGCCTCATATTACTGCAGGAGACTGTCACAGGTTTGTTTTGTTCATCTCAGCAGTGAGTCCCGGAGCTTACATCTGTTACCTTAGTATAAACCAGCATGAATCACTGTGAGCCAGAAAATGTGGTATAGCACGGGTGTACTTGTTTTGATTATTTGTAGGCCCAGCAAATATCCTAACTATCTGTATTGGAAAATTAGGAGCAAAGTGCTTTATCTGGCGTCTAGTCCTGTAGACACATGAAACAAGTATTAATAGAAAGTTGCATTCTTTCAATTTTACAGAGTGTCATACATCTTTCAATGGAATTTTTGAAATGGTGTTGGTATGTTTAGGGAACACGAGGCAGGATGTACCGTGCAGTAAAGGCAAGTGCAGTTATCAAAGGTACTGTCACGTGTCTAAGACAGAATTTAACTAAGAAGACTCCAGATTGAAGAAACACATGCACTGCAAAAGAGAAAAAAAATCAAAACAGGAAAAAAACACAGTACTGTTAATAATGGAAAAATTGCAATGATCACTTGATGAAAATAAGAGTGAGCTTCTGTATGGGTATGAAGTTTCTCTATGATCTTGATATCTGATTGAGGTTGGGAAGAAAGGCTTAAACTTTTCTCATGCTTGATTTACGGATACACTCTAGCTCGGAGAAAATGCTTAAATATGCACAGAAGTCTAATTCTGGTGAATTCAAGTACTATAATGGGATGCTGAAGTTTCTATTCCATGCTAATCCGAGAACAGTTCCTCCAGTCTTTTTTAATACTAACATGAGATCTGTTACGGATTATCTACTTGAGAACTTTTTCATCCCTTGTTTTCAGAAAGTTCTCAACAATTATGATCTCCTTTGAACTTACAAATGAAATACATTCATGGAACAGATCTGGAAAAGCCTATAGTTTTCAAGCCCAGAGGAAAGAGAATTGCTACACCAAATCCACAGTTTTTCTCCTTGACCTTGGAAAGAATGTATTAAAGGCTCTAAAGTTCAGCTCACACTCTGAGACCGATTTGCACAGTTTTAATGACACTAAATGGTATATGAAAAGGTTTGCATCATACAGATCTTGTGATACTGTGAAGATGATACCCTCATATTCCTCTAACTATCATTTGAGAGCTGGTTGTTATAGTACGAAGTCCATAGCTAAACCGTCTGCTTTCTTCCAGCTTTTAACAAAATATGAAAAATGGCAAAGCAGACGAGCAGCATGACCTGTGGAAAAAGGGTTTGGAAGCATATTAGAGTTCTACCCAAATGTCTCAGCAACTAGAAGAAACTGAATGAACTTTGCAGTAGCTGAAGGCTATTATTCATTATTACAGCTAAAAAAAATTCTGAATTTCTAATATACTTTTTTTTAACCTCGAAAATGGCTTCTCAATTTTTGTTTTTCTTTTTCTTTTTTTTTTTAAGAATATATGTGCCAAGAAGTCTATAGGAAATTTAGTGACTCTTTCCTTGTTTCAATATTTCCAATCAAAACAAAAAGATGGAACTTTTACCAAACTAATATGTATCCTTTCAGGTTATTAGTATCACCGAACAGTTGTGAATTAAATATTAAATCTTTTTTCTTTAAACATTGCACTGTGTTCTTAGTGTTGTATTGATCCTGTCTGATATACTTTTAAATGGGCAAAACATTTGACAATGGGCAGCACATCCTCCATTAGGTGCTCAGAGCCATTTNGGTGCTCAGAGCCATTTAACTCCTCCAGTGAAAGCAACTCAACAGAGGCAAGTCCAGCTCCAAAGAGCTGCCTGTTCACCTCTGGAACACAACAGAATCAGAACTGGAACTGCATCCTTTATCTGGCACGGCGTGGTGGGAAATACAAACTACCACTTAGATAAGTCAAAAAAAATAATCCTTCCATTTCATTTCAGTGAATGAAAGAGTTCTAATTCCAATTGAAGCAACTGATAACATTTAATAATCTATAAATATTATATAAAATATTGAATCTATACAAAAAAA
>VXAL01014118.1:22589-53844 GCA_013399475.1 Chauna torquata | reverse complement strand
GGGGGGGGGAAGGTGTCAAGATCCACATTTATTGAGAGCTAAAAGTTAGTAAGATCCTGGGAGAATTTAAGTCAGTAACTGTGAACTTCAGACTTGACAACCAGCATAAGTGACCTCTGAACCATGTCCTCTGCCTAAAGGCTTCAAATTGTTTCCTTTCTCTCAATCAGAAAGGATTTAATATAGAAACTTTGACAGAAACTTTCAGATGCGCTAAGAAAGACAGGATCGCTTCTCCCTTTCCCCAGAAATAGGCATGGCATTACTGCAATTGCTGAAGAATAACAGCAGCTATAGAATTTAGAGTTTTTGAAGCAAGATATCTATATACCACAATTATTTTCTGTCTATGTTTATTGGTAAAGGTATGTGTTCAGATGGAAGTGTAAATTATTTCTTATACAATCTCGTATGTTGAGTCACAAGTGTAAAAAGCTCAAAATATGCCGACAAATGCATCACAGCAGATTTTAAAGAGTAGAATTGCAGAAAGAAACTATTCTGACGCACTGAATAAACTTTAATAAGTATCAAAAATAAGTACTAATCACTTGGTGTCATTAAGAAATTACATGGAGGTCCGTAACTGCCAACAGTCACAGTCTGAATTCAACACTTCATAATGGCCTCAAGGAGTAGTTACAGACTACTGCATAGTCTTAAATTAAGAACTCTTCCACCTTAGGTGACTTTTATTTCCTTGATCAGTACATATCATTTTCTTCATGCTCTTTAACTTTGCTAAAGTTGTTTTCAAACCGTGTGAATACTTGCTTCCATTGACTTGAACCCTCAGTACATTTTTTTTTCTGCTGAAGTCAGTAGTCTAAAATAACAGTATGAACAGTTATGCTCAGAATAAGGCATTTTCATGTAAGCTATAGCAGATGGTATTCCAAGTTAATATTAGCTTTGAGTTTAGCCATTTGATTTATTTCCTATAGAAGGATGTAGTTAAAACAGGTGATATTTAAGAGAAATCACGCCACAGAAAAATAACCAGTGGAGGCAGGAATGGGTATGTGTAAACAAGCTTTTCATTTTAAGAGAGCTTGAATATTATGGTTGTATAAGAACAGGTTGAAAAAAGGAAAAATAAAAGCATTGTCTAAAGAAGAGTTTCGTGGCTGCTGTCAGGATACAGAAAAGTAGTGATTCCCTTAAAATATATTAAGTACATTAGTTAAATTGTTGTAACAAAACATGCAGCTGTAACCCTGGACGAGATTACCTATTATGGCTATTTACATGCCCAAGAAATTTTGCAAGCTTACCGTACTTTCTACCTCTTTTGCTCGCTAAGAGTCAATGAGGTTTCTTGGATACTTGGAAAGTTTTGGGAGCAACAGAGCCAGTATTCTCCACATCTCACTTACCTGGATCCTTAGGGACAAAATTTGAGCCCATTCAAAGATCATACAAGACTGTCCACTTTCCATGTCCATGATCAAATTAACTCACAAGGAAAAATTTAAGTAAAGAACTATTATTTGGTATTCTTTTCTACATATAAATAACTAGTTTCTAGTACATTCCTATACAACCAGTATTTTTGTTTGCTTTACCTCCAAAAAAAACCCTGGGTAAAGGAGACTTGTTATGACGCAGTTATGTTTCTGAAACTAAAGATCAATGCATAACTAAGAAGAGTATTATACTAAAATGACTATTTTATTAATATAAATTATGTACAAGTTTCAATTCTTCTTGTCGAGTGTGAAAATGCAGGATGATACACGTATAAGCTGTGCATGCGGTATTCTTTATTACTGAACCATGGCAAAAACAGGAAGCAACTATCCATCACAGACTAGAAGCCAAACCATCTGCTTAACATTTGTGTAAGTAAAAATAAGTGGTTTTATGTTGCTGCTGTTTTTTTGTATCATTATATCTGAGAAGCTAATATTACTGTGAGCATAACTCAGATGTCTTACTGTGTTTAAAACACATTGAGCATTAATTTTCCAAAATATCATTACATATTGTCTTCCCTATGACAAATAAATGTGGTTTTATCGAATTCAAATAATTTAGGTAAACTATAGGCATCCCCTTTGTGGTGTATTTTTACTTGATAGCAAGGGCTACAAACTGAAATTCTTTCCACATTGCATAGGAGAACCAGAAATGAACTGAGATTCAGTGACTGACACAACTTTGCAATTAAGGGTATCCTTCCTTTGCTAATAAACCATAACAAGCAATGCTCTTGCTATTCTATTGCTGATTCGTATCAGCTGTAAGGGATTACTAACTTTCCAGTCAAGGTTATACTTTTCAGAATCACAATGTAACTTGACATTTCAGTAGCTTATTTAGTAATATGTGAATGATTCAGACTTTTAGGCACATAAAAATACAAAAACCCTTTTAAGCATATTCATTTAATATAGAAAAAAGTATAAAATACAATGGAACAGAGACTTACTGACTTTTGCCAAATCTTAATTACAGAGTTCCATTATTTTCCGTAATTAATTTACAGTTGAATAGTGTCTCTAACAGGACATGCAAGTCGGAACTATGATGCTGTGCAGAATTCCAGTCACGCCTGAAAGCCCACAATATGCCAAAATAAAGAAACGTTGTTGTAAACATTTTAACGTGAAGCAAAAAAAAAGTCTGAAAAATCCAGTCAAAATTCTGTGTGCTTGCAAAAAGCACTCAGAAACTCCATTTCTTTTTCTAATTTTTTTAAAACAAGTTGCTTCGGCATCTTATTAGACAATGGAACAATTAAAATATTTTCTAAAAAATGTGGATCTGTGAAAAATGATTGCTATGTACTTAACTGATTTTGGATTAGAACTGAAATACTTATTGCAATGAACAAAATAATTTTTTTTTTTTTAACATATGCTGGAGTTAACTTCTAGAGAGAATTTACTTGTCTTCACGTATTCTAAAATGCATGAAGAATGCAAGATGTTTCTTTGTGTATAAAGAATTGTGAGATTCACAGTGATTAAGTTTCTACTCACAATTCCTTTCCAGGAATCAGTGCCATTCGCACCTTCCAGGGGGCTGTTTCACTGATGAAGATTTAAGAGTAAAATCCAGAAACATAAACAGGATGTAAGCAGTTACACAGTCCAAAAGAGAAAGCAACCCACATTTTCTTCCTAGTTTCTCTGTCTGCCTCAAGGAGAGAGAAGCTTAAAGACTGGAACCCTCCTAACATCCAACAGCACAGGGAGAAAAATGAAGATGACCATTGGCAGTCCTTTTGTGCAATCCTGTTTGAGAGGAATCTCTGTTAAAAAGAGATTTATAGCAAAGAGTAAGTGGGAGAACCATGAAACTGCATACACAGAAGTAAGTCAACTAGCTGTGCTGGTGAGCCTGGGGAAAGCATTAACAATAAGCCAACATCCCCCAACATTTGGGTACAAACCCTGGAATGGAAGAAAGTGAACATGTTAAGGTTTTCTGCCAGGTGTAAAATCAGAAAACCTACTTAACAGTCAGATGTGAGTTCAGAGACTATGTCTTGTTTTTAGTATCATATATATTATTACAAGAAGCACGATGGAAAAAAAACTGTTAGCAGAGCTGTAACAATAACCTACAGTGGCTCTGAAAGAGAGGTGCGGTGTGAAGTGCAGTAGTCTGAACAGCACACTGAGAAGTGCAGAAGAAAAAGGCAAATGCCCTGGCGATTAGTTGTGACACTGGAGAAATTCAAAACAAGGTTAAAAGGAGCAGCAAGGGAAAAGCTTGTGAGTGAAAGGAGTAGCCAAAAGGCAGTGCTCATACTGCCAGGTAAGCTGCACCTAAATCAGGTCTTAATGTCCAGCCAGAGTTAACCACCTCAGACTGTGAGTAATTACTGCAAGTGAGGAAAGAAATCAGCTGGACCAGCATTAACTTCTCTATAGGAAAACATCATGAAATTGCTATTTGTACAGTTACGCTTGCCGATTCAGTTCTTACAACCCTGTGTATCTACCTTCAGTGTTTTCCTTTTTTTTTTTTCTCACATTGAAATATCACAAGATCAAAGGGACTACAGGAAGTCTCCAGTCCAACACCCTGCCCCGGGCAGGCTCAGCTGTGGGGCTGGACTATGTTGCTCAGGGCTTTATCCAGCCAAGGCTTGAAACCCTCCAAGGTCTCTTCAGCCACCTCTCTTGCTGTATCTTAGATTAATCCAGTTATCTTCAGTACAGATACACTGGTACAAAATCTGTTCAAAAAGATCTAATTTCTTTGATTCCATATATACATACCCATATATCCCACATTTAGTAGTACTAAAAACCTTCCCAAATCTCTGTTTGAATTCTCAGGAACTCTACCTAATTATACACATTCCAACTTTACAAGGTGTTTCGGAAAGATTAAGGTAACAAAATGAGAATAAAAATCAGTACTCAGGACTGATTCACAGATCTACTGAGAACTTGTGCCTAGCAGAAGCCAGGTATCAAGTTCATTTTAAAGGTCTGGCTGCAGACTTTAATCCACCTGAAGCCATACAGACTGCGTTTGATCAAGTTGGGACCTGAAATATGATTTGCAATGTCCAGACTAGTCTGTCAAAATTCTAACATCCATAATTTATTTTAGCTGCCAAGTAATCCTGTTACACAGTTCCTAAGATAACCACAAGAAGCAAAACTTCCTTTACTACATCTCCACTGAGTTTTATCCTGAGAATCACTTTAGGAGCTAATTTCTGGCTCTTTTAAATTAATGACAAAGTTCACTTTAACCTTAGTGGTGTAGGATTAGGGTTTTGGACTCCTAACAATGCCTTTGTTTCTTTTCTCTAGTTCATTGGAGATAAAATAGTGCTCTTTGAAACACAGAGACTTTGCCTTATGTATTTTGTGAAGTGCTTTATGCATTTACCATGGGCTATAAATAATGAGAATGAAAGGTGGTTATTTCAAGTAAGAAAAGGTGTTTACAAGAGAAAGAAAATATATTGCTCCTTTTATATTCTCTGTGGAACACAAAGCAGAGCCATGGTGTCTCCTCACTTTTCAAAACAACGTGAACAAAAAGGTCATAGAGAGAATGAAGAACAATACACAGAAGAACCACAAGCAAAACAGAAGAAATTTGACAAACTCAGATTCCAATTCTCCCCTCAGAAAGAATTATCTACCAGGCAAGTAAAGGCAACATGCTGTCAGACCTAAATATTTATTACAGCATCTGAAAAACATGACTTTTCTGACCACTGTCTCCAGCTAATCCACTAAGACTCTGGTGAATCTGGCTTGACTGAGATATAAACCACAACAAAGCCTAATTATTCTGCTTCTGTCCTTATTGCATGATCATTTCAAAAGAGGATACATAATCTCAATTCACCCTGGCATGAAATAAGCAGAGGTCAGAGGAGCATTGGAAATTTTGTCTGATGTTTGACGTACAGAATGCATACAGCTGCTATGAGGACATCATGCCATTCAAGCCTGGCTGACATATTACTTGGTCAAAACATAGGTAGTGGGGCCTGGCACAACATAAATTAAAATAATGATTTGCCTATTTCCATATAAGCTCATGCTTGCTTTTTAACGACCTCTCAGCTGGAACAGCGGTGGCCTTGGTGCAGCAGGTTGCCTCCAAGCATGTACCAGCTAACTCGCAGAGCTGACCAGTGGCTGGTCACCAGCTCAGGGAGATTTACAAGGGACAGGTCCAGTTCCCACTTCCTCCCCTTTCTTCCTTTCTTGCTCCCCAGCGCTCCTGGCTGTGTGACCCTGTCACTAATCTTCTTCCAGCTGTGGAGCCCTGTTAAAACCTTTGATGAATAAGCTCAGCTCAGTGGTACCGCAGCGGTAGTTTGCTAGTGGGTCAGCACACTGTGTCAGCTTATGGAGGAGTCTGATGAGCAGCAGAGCCAGAAAAAAGCAGACAATAGCAAGATATACACAATTAGCACCTAAGCAGGTAGCTTGTGAAAGGTAGAGGTAGGGTAAGGAAAGCTAGGGAAGGGAACTGCCCCCTTTCTGCAACTCCAGGTTATTAACCTGGCCTACCCCATTTCATGGAACTGCACCAACATGAGATAAAATACCATCATGGTATATGCTTAGCATGGGCATCATTTTTCATGTAAATACTCTAGAGCACTTGGATATGCCTAGGGCAAAAGGATAGAAGGGAAGGCACAGAAGAAGATGACTGTATCATAGTTTACAACAGCTTGTAGAAAAGAAGAACTGAATTTATTTTCAAGAGCTTGGCCAACCCATCTAACATGATAATGACAAATAATAGCATTAGTAGTTACAGCACTAGCAGACATTACATAAATGAATCCTCACCATTCTTCTGAGATTAAACAAATAAATAAACAACCTCTCATTCCACAGGGAGACACATGGAACAAAATCTAAAAATATTCAAGTATTCAAATTATTATTAAGTCATTTTAAAAAATACCCATTGTTTTTATATTGTTATTATTTGCTTTCTGCAGATTTCTACTGGCACACAGGAATCATTATCAACAGGAATGACTGCCCTTTCCAGCAAATACTGCAGAAGGTAAGTTCTCAATTCACAATTCACATGGGGAGCATGATTCAAGGAGCTGCTGGATTCATCCAGCCAAGTAACAGAAATATATCATATCGTCTACGGGGCCATAAAAACATATTTGAGTACAGGATACCTGGAGGAATACTTATAGCAAAGATTGTGGGAGCAATTTATTGCCTGAAATAACCTACTGCATTCATGAAACAATTGACAACAAGCAGCACGCTATCAGAACTGGAAATAATTCTAGCTATTTTTTCGATTGATAACAGAACTGTATTTGAACTACTTTGTACATGTTACTCTGCTTACATACCGAAAGAATCCACAACCCTGCAAGAAGCTTCAGACATTTTCATCTTGCTCTTCCAACACTGAGCCTTCATCATATTCACATGGGCAACAAACACACCATCCTCTTATTTCATATTATGACTGTTAAACATTTTCAGATCATGTGCGGCTTATAAACAGAAGTTGTATGTAACTGTGAGTGTGCAGGAACATACGTGAAAGTTCCTGAACGCTAGTGAGCCTGTGTGGAGGCTGAACTCGAACATGTGAACCCACAACAGTGCATTCTTTACTGAAAAACTATCACTTGGTACTGGTTGTTCTGCTGCAGTTAGTGAAGTCAATTTCAGCATCTCTTTGAGTATAATCTTCAGTGTCAGTGATCCAACACTAAAAGACTTTCCTGAATTCACTAAAGAAATTACAGGTAAAATCTAAATTGGAAGCCAGAAATCTTTCTTCCCAAACCTTTACTGCAACTGTAACATCAAATTCAGAAGGAAATGGAAGTTTGGGGCTGCCTGTAAAACAACTCAAACTTCCACTCAAATCAGAAGATATTTCACACTCCATTACTGCCAGAAAAAAACCCTAAGGCTGCACAGATTTTGATATAGTCATTTTGATACAGCTGTTATCTAACTACCTAGTGAGAATACCCACCTGACTGAAGTCTGAAATGTTCAAGATTTTCTGAAATGGCTCATCTAAAACAAAAGCAAGCCGAACCTGCCAATTTTGTAGGGACAGCTAGGTGACTATATTGTTCTCTATTGACATTCTCTGGCTAAGGCAGGGGATTTAGCTAACAAATAGTCTGATATTCCAAGAAATCGGAAATTTTTAGTGACAAAACCAACACTGGTCTTTTGTAAATGTCATTTCAAAACGAAAACCCGAAAATTCATGCTTATTAAAGTCTCCGGCATTAAAGATTTAGTAATAACACATAAGTCCCCAGCTTGGCTGTAAATTGAGCATTAATTCTGTTCATGAGGCCTTCTATATAGAGAAGCTTTGTTCATGACTGTATATATGGAAAAAAATGAGAATGTCATGGCAATGACCACAGTTTAAATTATAAAACCCTTATGATAATGCATATGAGCTTAAACTTTTTCATACAATTTCTATATAAGAACTTGCACATATAAATATTCTATTTCAGCAGAAAAATAAATAAATAAATAAAGAAGTTAAACTGAAAACAAACTACTAGACAGGAGATTATAAATACTATGAACTACAGAACCTATTAAAAATTCACACAAAATGATAGGTTGAGACCTTCAAGATTGTTGTCTCACAAATATGACAAATCAGAAGGTTATCAGGAAATAACTGTCAGGCTTTATAACCTATAAACAACTACTTATAGTTTGATATCCACTGCTGAGTTTACATCTCCTCTAAAAGCTAACTAATCCTGCTGTGCACAGCCAGAAGCCACAAGCAATACTTCAGATTGGGAATACCATCTCCAGCACTCTCCTAATAGGATGGAGGAAACTATATAAAACCCAAATCTGTCCTTGGTGTTATCAATATGGAATATTATAATTTTTAATAATACTGGAATGTATCATTCCATTTAAAATGGAAAGATCAAATCATAGTGAGAAAATCATTTAACCAAAAACAGCCTAGTGAAGAGGTGGTAGATGGGGTGGAAAGCAAACTGTGCAGGGCAATGGAGCAAAAGAGACCTTAGGAACAGTATCACAGGGTGGTAAGGCTCCCACCCCAGGCTACGTGCACAACGGCATGCAGGGAAACAAGTAGGAGGAGCTAGAGTTCCACATGCAGCCACAAAACTGCAGTGACTAAGATGTGCTTGAACAGCTCACATAACTGGGGTGAGCAGTGGACAGGTAAAAACCCTTAAGTATACATGGACGAGGAAGAGGAAGAGGAAGAGGAAGAGGAAGAGGAAGAGGAAGAGGAAGAGGAAGAGGAAGAGGAAGAGGAAGAGGAAGAGGAAGAGGAAGAGGAAGAGGAAGAGGAAGAGGAAGAGGTCCTCAGTGTGATGGAGCAACTCAGACACACAGGGTTGCTCTATGGGAGAGATGACTGGTGGGATGAGAGCTGGAGGTCAGGTTCAGAAGAGCAGTGATACAGCGTGACACTGTGGTGGGGACAGTATTACTAACCACCTGGTCAGGGAGGTGGAGATGACCAACTCCACAGGTTCAGCAACCTGAGAAAGTCTCTGGGGTCAATGACTGGTTGTCCTTGGGGGTTTTTACCTTCCCGCCATCTCCTAGTTGAGCAGTATGGTGGGAGAAAAAAACTGTCAAGGAGGTTTCCGGAGGGTGCTGGGGATAACTGCTTGGTACAGGTGCTGGATGGGCCAACCAGCATGACACACAACTGAATCTACTGTCCATTAACAAGGAGTAACTGGCTAGGTGACAGTCACTGGCAGCTGTCACTGCAGTGATCTTGAAATGAAGAGTGCAAGATCCCTCACAGAACAGGGAAGGTGAGCAGGAGAGCACAGACCTGGGGCTTCAGGCAAGCAGATTTAGTCTCACTCAGGGAGTGGGTAGGTGGAATCCCACAGGTAGCAACTCTGAAAGGCCAAGGAGCTTGGGGGAGCTGGCAGGGCTTTAAGGGCAAAATGCCTTGGGATACTGGTGGATGAAAAAGTGAATATGAGCTAGCAATGTGCACTTTCAGCCCGGAAAGTCAACCATACCTTGGGCTGCATCAGAAGTGTAGGTTGAGGGAGGTCATTCTCCTCCTGTACTCCACTCTTGTGAGACCCCAGCTAGAGCACTGCGTTCAGATCTGGGGATCTCACCAAAAGAAAGACATAGACCTGTTAGAGTGGGTCCAGAGGAAGGCCATGAAGATGATCAGAGGGCTGAAGCACCTCTCCTGTGAAGAAAGGCTGAGACAGCTGGGGATGTTCAGCCTACAGAAGGCTCTGGGGAGACCTTATAGCAGCCTTCCAGTACTTAAAAGGGCTCTACAAGAAAGATGGGGAGGGACTCTATCAGGGATTGTAGCGACAGGACATGGGGTAATGGTTTCAAACTAAAAGAGAGTAGGCTCAGGTTAGATATAAGAAAGAAATTCTTCACTATGAGGGTGGTGAGGCACTGGAACAGGTTGCCCGGAGAAGTTACGGAAGCCCCATCCCTGGGAAGTGTTCTAGGCCAGCTTGGAAGGAGCAACCTGATCTAGTGGGAGGTATCCCTGCCCATGGCAGGGGAGTTGAAAACAAGATGATCTTTAAAGGTCCACTCCAACCCAAACTGTGATTCTGTGATTCTACGATCCTACAAGGGTAAAAGTGTGCCATCCCCATACTCAGGCTTATCAGCCTGAGTAAACAGGGAATACCCTCTGCCTCAGTCTTCATCAACAAGGTCTCAGGGCTGTGCTTAAGGATTGGGTTCAGGGACAAGGAGAATGACCAGCAGAGGTTGAGCAAGGGATTACTTCTGAGCTCTCCACAAGCCCATGGGCTGCACCCAATTGTACTGAGAGAGCTGGCTGATGTGCTTGCGAGGCTGCTCTGCTCGGAATTAAAGGACCAACACTGTAGTGTCAAAGGCAGCTGTTCAAGACAGACCTGGAAGTGGAGGGCAGTAAAAGTTGCTAGCCATAATTCTGCACTAAATTAACTCAGGTTCCCCTCTGAAAGACAGTAACCAGAAGGTGGTATGCTGCTTGGTAAGTTGTTGCCTTTGACTATTCCAGAAAAACGCATCTTGAGGACATAAGAGAAAGCTAAGAAAGAAAAATTATGTTCATTTTCTCACCTTATGTTTTTCTTCTGCATCTCTACTGTTCAAGAACTTAAAATTTTTGCTTCACAAGAATTAAATAAAATTCTTTCTACATTACAGCTTATCTGTTATTAAAAAAGAAGACAAAGCCGAAAAGTATTGGGACAACTGTTTTTTCAAAGGTAATGAGTCAAGTGAAGAAGAATAAGCAGGCTACCTGCAATCCAAGAGGAGTCTGAGAGGGAGATCATGAATTGAATTATGCCTCTGCTTCAGCATTGGTATGAACCCTGCAGCAGGATCACCTCACAGGAGCAGGTTAGTATCTTTCTGGCAGGAACAGCAGTAATATAGATAATAACTCCAGGTAAAACCCCAAACTGTTGCAACACTGTGCATGTCAATCCCTAAGACAAAGCCAAAACAATGTTTAGTACTACAAAAATAAAATTACAGAAGGATCAGTAAGACCCGTTCTCAGTGTGACCTGTTGCAATTTGTCATAGAGCTTATCATCGCACTTGCCATACCTGCATATGGTAGGTACTTGTGTATCGGCCCCAGGCTAGGAATTGTTTGGACAAATACAAATTGTTTCTGCATTCTGATTATCCTTCTTCTCCAAAGTGAGATCTCCATGTCTTAAAACACACAAGATTTGTCCATTTTGCTTGAATTTACACATTATATTTTCTGGTATGAAGTTGGAACATGGTTTTCTTTTTTTTAGGTGTGGTTTATAATGGGTTCTTTTATGCTCTGCCTTATAAACTGATCATGAACTGATTAATGTCTACTGCACATGCTGTGAACTGAATCCCAGCTAAGTGCTCCAACAAATTATAATATTGGCAATCCAATTATTATTATTCAAAGAGTAACAGATTAGAAAAATACATTTTCGATACAAAAATATTAGAAAAATACTATCTGTATGAATGTACAAGTTTAGTTTTAATATCAACTGCACAAATTTGTATATTCATTTCTAATACTTGCTCTAATATTCTATTTAATGGCAGCTTTGAAAACAGTAAGACTGAGATTGGTAACAGGGCTTTCCTCATACATTCAACAAGTTAACAGGGTGCATCCATCTGCCACTTACAGCATCCTAGCTCCACTTCTCATAAAAGATATAATCCAGCACATTATTTATACTATTTTATGTTTTTAGCCTCCGTGTTTTATAGTAAACCAAGTCACTGCTAATTTGGTGGCTACAAAGAGTGGTGGGAATTTCAGTTCTGGACCATTAAACATTAAATAAAGGCTGTTTTAGAAACTAACCAAATCAATGATTCTGATCTTCCAAATGTAGCAAGTATATTAAGTATGTGCTCAGCCATAAGCACATGCAAGCTATAAGCAAATCCTTTAGTGGACCACAGCATGAGATTTAAAGGAAAACAACCTGAGATCCCACTCCTCTAAAAACAAGACGTGGGAACAGGGAAAAGAACCTTGAAGAACTCAGAACAGTGAAAACTTAATCCCAGTATGGAAAAGATGTTCAAATTCCTGCCACTTGGGGCATCAGCAAACTGAGTCATGGCGACAACAAAGAGAAGGCAATTTGTAATTCTGTATGATAGAAACATAAAGAATGAGTATACACAGAAAAGGATGGGCATATCTTTCACGTGCACAATGAAAGGACAGATAGACTGAAGAAAGTTAAAGGGTATACCTGAAGCCTAAGACTGCAATAGCAGATGAATGTTAAAACCTGAGTTACTGTACCAGATCTAGTAATAACAATAACAGTTTTTGCCAGGAACTGCTCATTACTAAATAAATGGATGAAAAACAAAAACAAAAACAAAAACAAAACCCAGTAGATTACATATAGACTCAAGGAATCTGAGCATTTGAAGCTCTTTAAGCAGAAATGATATCTAGAAGCAGAGGAAGTCCAAAACAAGGAAAACTTGAAGCTGAACCCCAATTTGAGACAAAAGCCCCAAGGATAATCTTTCAGAAATATTTTCACACTGAATTAAGGACACTTGACAGTAACAACACAGCAGTCAGGTATTGAGTTCTCTCCAGCCTTCTCTAATTCAATGCTGATACATTTCTTCTTCCATCTGGCTCTTCTGCAACGAAATATTCTGAATATAATGAATAAGATCTATAGATTCTTTGACATGTGGTGGAAACACATTAACATATTGAGTGACTAAGCTTCTGCAAACAAATGTGTGGAAGGTGCTTAACTGTATAACTATGAAGCAACAAAGTAGCTTTGCCTTTATTTATTTGTCCACCAAGTAATAAAAATCTCTGCTCTCTAACAGTCTCTAGAAGGTTAATGCAAGCTAGTTTGGGCTGACAGATCGGGAACAGGATGGCAGTTTGAAATGTGCTTTAGAGGGTATCAAAACAGAGGTGAATGAATGAGAGAAGCGCAGCTCATTTCCATGTCTACAGACAAGGAACATTCTGTGGAGGGCCAGCCAAGAGCTGACTGCTTATAGACAAAGTACTGCTAGTTTCTAACAAATCATAAACATTTTTCCAGCAATAAGCATGTACCTTGGCAGAGCATTTCATACACGTCTTGTTTTTGCAGTTACATCTGCAAAAGCAAACAAAAAAAAATTGAACTACAACCTGAAAACACTGAAATATTACAAAACAGTATAATATCTCTTACAAACTGAATCAAAACTTCCTGGCCAGTATCTGGTTCATTAGAAGAAAAAAATCAATAAATCTTTACAGTATACGTATAATTTAATGTTTTCCGTTCTAGGCTGCTAAAATGAGATACTAATAATGTATTTGTCTAACTTGTTGAGATATGTGAAGACTGATCAATATTTGAAAATTACATGGATTCTCCAAATAAGACCAATAAAAAGGGCAAATCGAGTCTAATTCTTGATGATACTCAGCTTGCACTTTCTTTCTTACAGTAGGAAGGTACAGGATATGTTTAATATTCTGTTTTATAAATGTTTTCACCTATTACTGCATTTGTCCTTTACTCATAATAGACCCAAGTGTAGATGAAAGATCCAAATCACAGTTATAATGAACTATAGAATAAACTATAGTTTCAGAATATATATACGTATATATTTATGACTTTTTATAGCAACTGATGGCTTTATACAAGCTGCCTCATATCGAAACAAGAAAACTGTTTAGTAAGACATAGCAGAACAGCATTTGATTGATGGATCACCCTGGAAACTGGAAGCTATTCAGAGGGACAGATGCAGATTGATGACAGATTCATGGTTGAGGAAGGTGTTAAATCCAGGTGCAAACCCCGAAATGTCTGGCTGCTCTTTTGAGATTCTGGCAGCATGTAAGCCACAAAAATGACTCATACTGACCATCACGATCATCTAAATTAGCCTAATGTAATCTAAACTAATTCTTACCTATCAGCAGGCAGATAGTTTTACCGAGCAATTCCTACCGCAAACCTGAGAGCTGCTGGCTGAAGTAGGATGTCTTTTCTGGGAAAACTGTCACCAACCCAGCTTGTCCCATCTAATTATGCAGCAGTTGCACAGTTATAAATAAAAACTTACTGTAAGAGCTCTACTTCTCAGTATTCTTAGTCTCAGAGATGCTCTTTTTCATTAACCAGAAACTTAAAAAAAAAAAAAAAAAAAAGCCATGTAAGGTGTGGCAAGCTGGTAAGCACAAATAAGATGTTCATGGGATATAAATACAGAGCCTACATTGTAATACGATCTTTAGACCAGGGTCTTTAAGTACTTAAAAAAAGCTAAAACGGAGTAGGGGGAAACTGGTAAGGCTAAAAAATGACTTTGGAATAGCATTTTTGACTACCTGCACTGGACATGCTGACAATGATTATTTTTTCAACATAAAGCCTGTATTTATGTTAGCAAGCAGTGCAATGTAACAGGAACAGGTTCGTGGGCAAATTTTTGGGTCTGAAGATGTGCAGCTCTGTTTTGGTCTAGCTCTAAACTGTTTGCATGGACTGAATGCCCATCACTGTTTACAGGATGCCAGTTGTGTGCTCAAACTGATGTTGTAGCTTCATTTCAGCTGAGATGAATCCAGCCTGTGTGTCCTGACATTCCCATGTGATGTGAATCAAAATGCCCCCCTGACAGGGGATTCACTTCAGAGGGTAGTCCTTAAATGCTGACGAAGGTACAGCCAAAATTGCTGGAGATTGGTGGCACTTGGGTCTTGTGACACAAAGTGTTAACGCATTTTAAAACTTCAAGCTTGTGCTGAAGTTTCAGCAAAAAATGAGCATGCATACCTGGGGCCCAAAAGGAAATTGGAAAAGCAAACAAAAAATTGGCTTATTCCTTCATGTTTATTTCCCTGTTACCTAACCTCTGCAGTCAAGATCTGTCAGCCCTTAAAAAAACACATGAATCAAGATCCTGAATCTCTCCCTCTTTCCCCACCAACCTCTGCCTTGCTTGACAGCATGTCCCCAGGCTGCTGCTGGTGTCTGTAGTCACGCTAGGCCTGCTGCGAGTGCCAGGCTGCGCTCGGTGCCAGGGGGCCCTTCTCTCCGTCCACAGGTGAGCAGGCAGGTCTGTCTGATTTGACGTGACTGGTGCGGCCACAGAGGCACCCTCAGTGTGAAGATTAATTGCTTCAGTGCCTGCACGCTGCAGGATACTGCGGTGCGACCGTCCCCTCTGGCTGCTAGCATATATTACTGTATGAAGCACCATGGCTATCTGGTGCTCTTTGTCCTTCAGGTTTTCCTTCTAAAAACGTCCAAGCAAACTTCTCATGTCTGTCCAAAGGCAGCATGAACAGGAAATCAAGATGAAAAATGACAGGACTACACATGTTAGTGTTAAGGGAAGGGAAGAAATGCGTAGCACTGTCCAGACTGAGGATGTTCGTGTGCTACAGGACCATCATGAACCTCCTGTTACCCAGACGGTTTTTGTCGGCTGGAAGGAAGCTAGATAGTTTAGGACAGTGAGAGAAACTACTAAGCACAGAAAAAAAAAAAAAAAAAAGACCACATTATCAACTTTGGTTTATAAGAAATGAATGCAAGTAAGAAATAAATGAGAACCCAAAAGAATGCATATTATTCTTTAAGCAAACAACCCTGCCCCATGCCTAATTTGATTTTAAACATATTCTTTGGAAAATGTTAGTTTGAAGGTTACTTTTTTTTCCTAGACTTGCCTTCAGTACTGAAACCCAGCACAGTGATTTCTTTAGGCTTCTGTGCAGACTGATTTCCTAATGCTGACTCAGTTTTAGGTCTTTTCTTTTTGTGGATAAATGCGACTGCTGCCAACATATTTAGGTCTAATGTGAACAAATTTTAAGATGACAGCCATAGCTTAATAGACAATCTAGTACTCCTGTGTCCTAAAATTACTTCAACTTTCCTTTGCCAATGTGGTTATGCATGATGCATATAGATGAACAAGCATTTTCAAAAGAGAGCAAGTTTTTCCTTTGTCAAAGGGTTCACCCTAAAATATAGTGACCTATTCCAAGAGACAGAGAGGTCCCTGGCACGGCGGCTATCTCTTCAATGGTTTTCATAACAACTGCTTCATCTACCTGATATCTCTGCAATGTTTACTTGTACATTGGTAGAAAACGGGTGTATAACATGATAACAAATTCTGTGTGGAAAAAAACAAAACAGCTGCAAACATACCGATTATTTTCTAGCAGAAGGAAATGCAATACGTCTCTCTTAAAAGGAAAAAAAAATAAAGCATTTCTTAATTATTTTAACATTATTTTGCATTGATAGCAAACAGAAGTCAGACACATAAAAATGATATAATGCTTTGGAAACTCTTAGTTGAAGAGATAAATGACAGCAAATTTTACTTCTGTGATCTTAGAAAAATGAAATTTAAGGCAAAATATGCCCGTACAGGGTAGTGATTGTTGAAAGACCCTAATCCTTTTAATATTTTGTTCAGGCATTTCAAGGAGGAATATTAGCCCTATTCTGTTTAAAAATATGTTGATACATCAGAATTTTCCTTTCTTCTGGCCACACCTGTTCTTCTGATGTCCCATTTGTACTATTACATATATGATAGTCTACAGGCATTATTCACAGGTTTCAAGTTGCTAGCCTTCAATGAAAGTGACTTAAGTTTTTTAGCTGTAAAATAATAACATGCACTGATTTATTTAAGACTTGAGGAACTGCAGAAAATTGAATATCTAATTGTAAATGTCACAAAATATTTATAATTGAAGACACTGAAAAATAAAATACTCAGTATATCACACAGCCCATATGAGCTCATTATCATCTCTGATGTTGGTCGGTAGTTGATGTACGGGGACTAAGAACAGAGCAAGCACATAACAATAATGCTCTCTGTATCCTCCCGGATTCTAGAAATCTATGGTTTAGGGAAAGCTTGCATTCAAGCTTATAATTGCATCCTTTCATTTAATAGATCTGACTGGTCATCCTTTTTGCTAAATTGTGGAATCACCCTTTGGCAGCATCCATTTTTTAGCTCTTGCAAGATCCTATGCCTATGACTTCCACAACTTCAGGAAGATGCCTTTTACTCATTTTAAAACCATCTGATGCTTCTCTCTTTCTGTGGTACAAGAAACAGAATAATAATCCTCTCTTCACCTTCATGACGTTCACTGTGGCATATCTATGTTATATCTCATTCATTTACTTTCTTCTAGGCTCATGAATATCTATGTGTTTAATCTGTTTATACAAACAATGTTTCACATCTCTAATCATCTTTTTTTTTTTTGCTCTTCTCTATAGTTTTTCTTTTGATTTCTATAGTACCCCTCTTGAGAAGAGGAGAAGAGGAGATATTCAGTACTTAAGGGGTGAGTGCATACTCTGTTTTGTTTTCCTTTCTTTCCTAGGATTCCGCAGCGTCAGTGTTTCTGGCATACTATAGCCAACTCTGCTAACCAGGAGGTAATTGAAAAATTAGGCTAAGCAGGGTTCCAGAGAGCATGCTGGAATTTATGGTGCAAGGACATTTTAGTATTTTCACAAAAAAACAGCCTGGGCTAAGTCAGCCCTGCTCAACCACTTAAGTCCTCATTATTGGGACAAGCTCAGATCCAGCATGACTTAATTGTTCCAGCCTCATGCAAGCTGCGTAGAATTCAGACTGGCCTGGAGAGCTACTCTGCATAGCTGCAAGCTTCCTAGGGGCTACATAGGGAATATTTATTAGGTCAGGTGCAGAGACAACCTCAACTATGGTAATGTTTTCATGTGGTGTTGGCTTGCATAATAAGGCCCTGAAATCTGCAATGCTTTGGAACTAGCAAGTAGATGATGGCTCCAACAGAAACCACCTTGGGTAGAAGAAGGCCAGTTCTAACATGCACAGCTGGTTCTGAATAACCTTGGGCACAACTACTGACTTCCCAGTTTTGAAGTGAACGGGGTGCAACTGGTTTCACTTTCGCCAATAAAAACCACATAGAATATAAGCAGTTGGAATGCGAAGGAAATCTTCAGTGATGAAAAACAACAGAACAACTCAATAAATCTAATTTCTGTATCTCCAGGTATGCAGCTTCTCTCTTTTCCCACTTACAAAATGCACGGAATACTTCTAGCTTGCCTCACCAGAGTATTATGAGGCTTATCTTGATATTTATGGAGTACTTTTTTAGAGGGAAAGTATTACAGGTGCTTGTAGCTCTGAAGCCACCCAGAAAAGCAAGTTTTTACTGTTCATGCTAATCTCATTAAGTCGGTGAAAACACTGGTGTGCTTGAAACAACGGCAGAGGCTATCTTGTTTTCATTTAGACTGTAGTATACTACATATAGCAGACAACTACTAAGAAAATTAAATCTGCACTGAATTTCAGAAAACACAATAAAGAATTCTAGTAAAACCTCTCAGGCAGCTTAAATATTATTGTAACATAACATCACCTTCTCTACGGATCTTAAGTAAAGGAGTGACTTGCTCTCTTATTACTATCAGTTTTGTTTCAGAGAATGATTATTTTGTATTTATTTCTATTATGCTTTCAATCATCATGTTCATAAGCTTTTTGAATGTTAACAATAATACCAGAGGGGTTTTCAAAAGTGGATGATGTACTTGCTTGTGAACTTCAGCAGAAAAAATGGAGACAATCCAAAGTCTGCTGGCTACGTTAGAAAGGTTTCTCCATTTACATTACCATAATTGTGATATCTACATACACACAAGGGTGTAATTCTCACCCTCATCTTCCTAAGAGTAGTATGGCAAATGAACTTCTCCAATTAAAATATCTTCTTCCATGCCATAGGTTGTTCAAGCATTACTCCAGATGAGAAATTCCTCTTGATGGAAATAAAAACTTTTCACTTGGGCATGACTCAGAGAAAACTTCAGTTTGAAGGGACCTCAAAGAGTCACCCAGTCAATCCCATCACCTTAACCCAAATCAACTGTACTGACACCTTACTTACCTAGCTATACTACTTCACCCAGCAAATTCATTCAAGTACCTCCATGATCTTACAGTTAGATTTCATTTTTCAACACACTTTCTTAAATTGTACTGCGGTTAAATTTCATTACATATTCTCTGATTGACTATGGATACACACTATTCTCTATTTCAGTGCAAGAGGTTTTTCTTGTTCTCAAAGGCTGCTAGAACGATTTGTCATAGACAGTATTTCCTATGACTTAAAAAAATAAATAACCCCTGCTTTATTAGTGTTTCAACTCTGTCACTGGAAAGCAAAATTTGTACTATAGTGTCTCTATAATGGAGCACAGAGCCCAGGTTCTTGTTAATGAGTTCTCCTGCAAGAAAGAGATTAGAACTCTCCAAAGTAATAGGCAAAAACTCATGAATCTAAAGCTTGATACAGATGAGTGAGATGGGGATCAATCTTTATCAACAAAATATGCTAATTTTTGATAGCCTCAATTCATCCTACTAGACAGAATCAATAGTGAGGATTCTTGTTTTGCTGGTTTTCCTCTCATGTTTCAGTTATATTTCTACTCAGGAATCTTATAAAGAAATGTAACTTGCTGAACTTTCGAGGCCTGAAGAAACTATCTTTCGTGTTTTTCTTGAGTAGCCTTGAGAGTAGAATTTTTGATACCATCAAGACTAAGCAGTTCTTCTTTTTCTATGTGCCTTTTTCTGTGTCTAGCTTATGATCACCAAGAGCATGTCAGACAGGCTGAGATTCACTTCCAGTATTACATTTAAGTACATTAAAATTGACAGTCTTCAAAACAATTTCTAGAGGTCTGTTCAAACAGAACTCTCTGTAATCATTTGGCTGCTATACTTTGGTTTTGCCCAGAACTTTAAAGAATACTGAACTTGAAATGTGAAATCTTTCTTTTCTGAATGGAATAATCTTACCATCGTCTTATAGGGGCAAAGGATGTTTTTGTCACATTTTTAGATATTCAGTTCCTTTCACTGAACATGCTGCATCATTTTGGTTGCAGAAATTTGGTAAACTACTGCAGTTATTAAACTGTGTCTCAAACCCATCAGTAGCTGGGTCAAAAAAATCAGTAAGGCCACTGAGGGTAAGATATCAACAAGCTAATCACTTTATGCTGTCTTTCCTATACAACTATACTTACCAAAAATGGTATCAGTGAGGTACATTACTAATCTACCACAGGGTTATCTTCAGAGGATTCAAGTCTTTAATTCTCGTTTCATGCCTACCAGTGGACTCAGTCCAATTTTGTCTAACCCAGATTTTAACTATATGACCCCTTCCCTGGATTGAACTGCAGCTGGTTTCAACAGATTAAAGTTGTGTAGTATGGCATTTTAGAAAATAAACTACTGGTATCAATCAGAAATTTTAAACTTCTATATAGTCAACATTCAGTTTAGGTTTTCTCACATAGTCTATGAACAAAATGCCTAAGAATTATATGTCGAATGAAATAATTAACTAACAAAACAATAAGAAGCTGATACTACTGGTTACTATTCAAAGACCTTTGAAAGCACATGCTTCTGTGGGCACCTGCAGCAACCATAACAAGGTGCTGGACTGTATAATTGAATGTACAAGACAGAAGTGATAATGCTACCGATGAGACATCTCCCTATCTTACAAGAAGGATATAATTTATGAAGAGCATCCTGAACAAAGAGACAGGGGTTTACGCCAGGCCCAGAGAATGTACATTAGAGGAAAGGTGAAGAGGGCTGAGACTTTCCTTATTGAAAAGAAATCCTAAGTGGTCTGGGGAAAACGTAAGAAGGCATATAATAGGGATTAGAACAACTAAGTCACTAATATATAAATGTGAAAATCTTTCATTCAAATGAGCTGCACAACTCTTCAAATTAACATACTTTGTCTCTCAGAGTATTACATAAATATTTACAGTTACATTCAAAACTTACTCCGGAAAACAGCTAAGCCCCAAATATCATATTTTTATGTGAATTACTGTTAACAATGGAGTTAATCAAAATGGTGTACTTGTACGGAAAAGTCATTGTGTTTTTCATCTCAGTTTTTCACGTACTTTTTTAAAGTGAAAACTCACATCTCTGCATCAAATTGAGAGTATTTAGACCTGTATATATGTAAAAAGCTCATCATGAGTAAACTTCATAACATAAAGACAGTATGACTATGCCAACATTTATTTCCATTGAATCTACCAGCTATTGCTATCTTTGTATGTGACCAGTTAATTGAAAAAAAGAAGCCCAAATCAGACTTGTTCTCACTTCAACGTAATAAAAAATTTTGCATTCAACTGTGCATCAAATCAGTGTTAATAATAGCCACATGGTTGATCACAGAATCATGCAAAAGATTAATGAAAGTAAATAAATTAAGCAGAGTTAGGTGGACATTTGGGAGGGTAAGCCAAGCATTCTCAGCAAATACAAACTGCCACAATTAACAGACTGGAGCTCATACCTTATTGAGCCGTGACAGTAAACATTTATCAAATGAAGGAGAAGAATAAGGCAGCACTATGACGACCTCCTCTTCTTCAATTCTGTGTGAAGAGTCTGATAAGTCCATCCTAATTAACAGTAAATAACAACAGAGGGCAACAATACTGACAACAGTTATATCCAGACTATCACTAAAATATTGAATGCCCTGAAATACTGATGACCTTAAAATGCCTGGATAAACAAATATTACATGAACGAACAGATGGAGAGCTAATAAATCTCACTGAAAGGTTGCAAACTGTACTGTATCAGGCCAGGCCCTGCTGCTAATACTGATCCTTCAGTACCTTCACAAAAGCAGCAATAAATCTGAATCCATACTGAAGATAGCAAAATTCATTCCTGATCTCGTTATCAGATAAAGCATTACCTCATTTGGAAAGATAAGCCCTAACATTGCAGTATGCATTGTTGGTGTAGAATATTCTACATCTAGCTTAGGCCATAACAATGTTAGCTGTTACCACAGGCAAAGGTTTGCCACAAAGGGATATTATAGAATCAGTTATGCTGCTAGAGTGAGTTCATAACTAGATTCACAGATGTTGTTATGGGTAAGTGATTGCCTTTAAATACGGGATGAAAACAAAATGGCAATTTAGAGGAAGTGGACCTTGACTGCAGAAAGTGGTTCATCGCTGTTGGCTTCATGGTATGCTGTGGTTACTCTTGTAGTTACTCTAATTTTATGGCATTGTATTTTCGCAGACTCCATTTGCAACACTGACCGTAACAGAACTTGAACTAACCCATTGCCTAAACACAGGAGATGATACAAAATTAAAAAAAAAGTTAAAAATCCGACGTTAATTAGAAAGCATAATGCAAAAGTTGTTCCCATTTTACACCATTCTTTTCTTACCCTCTACACATACAACATTTAATTGCCATAGTATGACATTGCCAGATCATCAGCTAAAACAATGAACTTAGTATATGCTGGAACACAGGAATGTGATCCAATGTTCATTGTATTGAAATCTTTTTACTTTTTTTTTTTACTTGGCTCTTGTAAGAAAAATTAAAAAAGGGAGTCAGATGGGAAGCCAAGATTGGGGTGTGTTACTTGACAGAACTCCATTCTTTTGTAGTAACTGGTAGGCACCAGATCCACTACCCTATAGCTTTTATGGCACTCAGGCCATCTAATTTAACAGAGAAAAGTGAAGTCAGACAAGAATCTGATTGCACAGGATTGAATCAAAGCTCGCCCCCTTCTAGACAAATACCTCCATTATGATTATCCAGAAAAAAAAAAAAAAAAAATGGTGTTGCTTTTGGTGCAGTCTGATCCAATTCCAAAACCTTTGCAATTGTGGGCTATTGCCTAAAGGGGCTATATCTCACCTCCCATCTTGTAACAAGCTCTTGTATGTTGTTTTAACAAGTTGCCATAGTTACATATATTTTCACCAACACTTAAACACATCATAAAGTTCTTTTACCATCATATACCTGCTCAGTGGAGATTTTACTGACTACAACTGAGCTGAAAGATACAGGCATCAGAGAGAACAAAATGGAATGCAAAACAAAGGTGAAGGCCACTTCTTCTGTTTCCCAACATATCAACAAAAAACCAAACAAAAACAAAAAAACAACCACCAAAACCACATTTTAATCCATCTTGCTTCTGTTTTCCTGATAACAAATAATTTATATTATTCTTGGTTTTGTATGCTGTTATTCTCTTAAACCTTCACAAAACTGTCCTACTGCTTACCACTGAAAGGGAAGGACAAAGAAAATTTTTAGCAAGTTTTATTAAGTTCTGGTGGAGACGGACCCCAGGCAAGTGAGTAGCTCCTGCATTAGCTCACTGTATTAACTCTGCACAAACACCCAACAGGTACTCTCTGCGTGTAGAGATGGATGGAGCTTGGGCAGAGGTGAGGCAGGGACGAGCACCATGAGGCAAGAAGAGGACTCTAAACCTGCCCAGTGTCAGGCTGCAATTGCTCTATGCTAGGTGAATGTCAAACTGCATCTTCCGAGGATTTTCTGAGGAGTTCAACTATGCACATTTGCCCAGGCACCTAGATAAATGTGCTAAAATGAACTTCTCTTCAAGGAATCAATAAATCAGGACCTGCATCTCTGCTAAGACTTTAGCAACCAGCAGTTGTATTGCTGTAGCCCCACTGGATAATAGTATTTACTACTTAGCAGGTAAAGTTCTGGTAAAGTTTCAGCTGTAAAAAAATAATATTCTGTTTAAACAAGCAAACAACTTAAAGTGGTCCAGCAAAGCGAACATACTGTAACATATTTCACTCCTCTTTTGAAAACTAGGAAACCTTTTATGCAGCTAGATATCTATAAAGCGATATGTATCTTTCAGTTGTACAATAACTGAATAATAAAGCTAGATTTTATTTGTTCATGGGAAGAAGCACTGCTACTAAAAGTTCTTCAGAACACTTTGGATTGTGCAGAACAATGACTTTAACAGACGCCATACTGTCTTTCAGGACTAGACCAGACTCAAGTTTTTGCTAGTACTCCAAATTTTTTTTCAGCACAGAAACTTGCATTTAGAGAATGGTAACAAATACTATCAGAAGATTTACACTATGCTCTGATAACATCTGCCAGATAAACAGAGCATCAATTAGTGCAAATACATGTTTTGAAATATCAAAGTTCCAGATAAGTAGCATAGCTTCTTTATTTTTAAAAGACAGTCAGTTGTGAATAATGCAAATGTGACATCCATCTGTTCATACTGAAGTAGGTTAAAATTATAATGTCCCTAATTTCTTGAAAGATAAAGGCCTTTTATGCATTTCTGTACTGAAATATTCCTTGCTGAGCGTATTATATATAAACAAATATATCAAATACAGCATGATGAAAAGTGAAATAACTGCAGATGGCTAAGAAGCACTTTTCCATGTACCAATGTTGATCTAACAGTAAGCTTCCTAAAAGAGCATGTAACTATATACACACACACAAAAATAGAAGTTAGTAAAGCATTTGTGTGGAAGGCCATCAAATGAGAATGTCCTTTATAAGCTCGGCTTGCATTTGGGAGATTTAAAACAGAAATTAACACATTTCAGTTCTTCCTGTATAAACTGGTGCTGAAGTTCTCCTGAGGAGGAGAAGACCGAGGGAAGAGATTACTCATCCACTCACAGGTTAAAAAACATAAGGGTCAGGAGGTTCCCTGTCAGACCTTTATTATCACAGTAAAATCACTAAATCTTCTGTTCCGTGCCAAGCCTCATATAGGCAGAATAGAAAGGGAAAAGACAGGAGAAGGAAAGAGAAGGGAGGGGAGGACTTAGATTATTGATGTACTTTTGCATGCCATTTTTAAGGCTGCATCCTACTATGTTTGTAATGTTATGGTTCTTCTGGAGACACCAACAGAAAAAAAGACTTAATAGTCTTCTTGTTTATATTTTAATAATTTCCAGTTGAGACCTGTTCTAGCTGTAAAGACCAGTTCTGCTTCCTGTATTACAATCCAACGTCAGCTAAAATAGAAACAAAAGACATCATGTTATTATGACCAGTGAAACTATCTGGTAATTCTACCAAACTGCTGCTGAATACATGTAAACTCAGGATCACTTTATTTTAAATGAACTACATGGAAAATATTTTCTTAATCTTTTATTTTCTTCACAGCAACACAAGAGCATGACAGATACTCTAAAGTGATGACTCATCATCACATTAAAGTATGCTCACTGCCTTCCATGGGATACAATTGAGACAAATGGCAAAAATCCAAGAAGGAATACAGAAGGAGAAGCCAGCAGAAAAGACAATTGAAAAAACAATATAAATTCTCCTGGGGGCTGCACATCAGAGAAGAGTTTGGGAACTGACTGGCAGAAGAAAAGCAGCTGCCAGTGCTTTGTGATATTCTTTCAAGGACAAGAACATCAGCACTGTCAGCTGCAAAACAGGCAATGTGCACATCCTGGCCCTCTTGTTAACTTCTTCATCTCTGAGCCAGTGGGTCAGGACGCGAATAAGGGCTGGCAATTTCTACCCGTTCCCATGTGCTTCCCTCACCTTGCTTCTTTTTCACTTACACGCACTTACTATTGTGTCCTTTATAGGTGCCCTGCAATTGGAGAAGCAGCGAGATGTACCATCTCGTCCACCCTGTCCTGCTGATCACTGTAGAAGTGGTTGTGTTTGTGCATGACACAATGCAACTCTACTGCAACAACTGGGCTGCAACAAAAAGCAATGCCTACCTCTTGGTAGGCGGCATTCACTCTTGTAGATATAAAAGTGGAAAGTCAAAAACTGCATAGTAACAGTAACAGTAAAGGTAACCCTACACCTACAGGAGATCTCCATTAGTAGCAGCTACTTCCATGTACAAAAATGTTTTTTTAATTTTTATTCTGCCCTTGCCTGCTACTGTTTTCTTAAGCCTGTCCCGCCATTTATGTCAATACTGGAATACTGGAGAATGGATGCATAGTTTTCAGTTGATGCAACACTAATTTCCTTATACCGTCTGTGATTTATACAAATAAAACAATACTATGTCAATATACAAGCACTTCATATATGCCAATGTTCTGAGGTACAAAGTGTACCTGCTCTCTATGTAAACAATATGAAAATTTAAAAAGCAATTGCCTTATGATTTTGTTCTAACAACTCACAAAAATATACACAGTACTTTGCCAGGTACTGTCTTCTTCATAAGAGGTATCACCTCTGTCCCTTACTATGGCTTGTTGTATTGGCATGCTCAATTCCACTGTCCCTTTGTCACACAAACAATGATAGACAAAAGTTCTTCATTTCATTTTCAGTCTTCTGTATCAAAACTAGGAATCTGAGTAACTGAATGCTACTAAGTAAGAATATCTTTCCTTAGACAGTTGATAGTGAAGAATGATATCTTGGTTTTCTTAGTTTTCTGCTAACAATTGTATATTATTTAAGTGGCTGTCAGAGCAGGGCAACTTCTTTACAGTCCAGTCAGAAAGCTGGAATGAACTATTTACACTTTGCATTCTGCTGCTAGAGAAAAGGAGCACCAAAATATCTGCAAAATGCAGTGCAAAATTAGACTAACTTAGTATGAGTTAAAAGACCTTTAGACAGCAGCTATACGATGGTCAATATTCATTCAGTCAGCACTTGATCTTATTCACTAGTGTGGGGAAAATACCTCAGAACTAATTAAAAGTAGCAAGAAGGTTTGAATAATGTTTCTCAACTGAACTAAAAACATGTCAATTTTGGCAGGCAAAGGTTCTGTTGTTTATGAATTTAAATTCCTTGTTATTCCTTTTCAGCACACAGTATTATAAAACATTCAGCTCTTACACAGCTCCAAACCTGCAGTTTCCTTTCCAAATGAGAAATTAACCACCAGCAGACTACAATAATTAACGTGCCTGATTCCCATATTGCCAATACAGGTAGTAGAACTCTTAGCACACTATTTTTGAGAACCCTGCTGTTTTTTATCTACTGTCTGGGGGCAACATTTCTCTCCTTCTCTCTCTTTCCCACTCTCCCTCTACCCTTCTTCTTTCTCCATGTCTCATGCACACATACACACAGAGTCAACTGCTATTTATACAGCTAGAATAATCTTAGCATGCACAGCACTGAGTAATAAGAAAAAGGTGTCAAAACAAGAAGTCCTTGTCCTGGAAATGTGACAATACAGTAGCGCAGTATAGTACAGACTTACGGTAAACAAGTACTGAATAGCAAATGGTCATTGTAGCCAAATTTCTTTATAATGCTATCATATACAAAACACTAATAAGCAATTAATACAGCAGTATGATTAAGCAGACCTACCATTGCTCTATTATATTAACAGGTGGAAAAAAAATTGCAGTTTTTCTATTTATCTGCAAGCTAATACCTATTTATTCTTTTTTATTTTATGTGAGTCTTACTAAACAGACTATTTGCCTGCTTTACAGATTCAATTGCTGCCTTGTCAAGCATTAAATGTGTGTTGCTATTTTCATAGTACATTCTTGCCTGCTTTGCTAAATGGAAATCATCCAAAACAGGTAGTTAGGCACATAGCATGTGATTTACTGGATGGAAAACTTTGTCTTTTCTGCAAAAAGCTCAAATTGTGTGAGACTTCTGGGAGGATAAAAGAAACCAAGGAAAAACATACATGTGAAGATGAAGTTTTCCTAAGATAACTGCATTAAATGAGTTTCATTAAATGTGGTCTAAGAGCTTAGTGACACTCACAAGGACATCCTATAGCCTCGTGATGCCACATGCAGCAGCTCTGGCACCAGCTCTCACCTCTTGGGTGAGCCAAATCTGTGAGCCTGACATGAAGCAATTTGCCTCTTTTGTCAGGTTGACTCCCTGACAGTTTGGCAAGATGAATCAATCCATTGCACAGTCAAATGAGCACCAAGATCCCTGCAACGGGAACCCCCCTGCCCCCGCAAAAAAAAAAAAAAAACAGTATGGAGTGTGGTGTCAGAAGGCAGTTAATGGTGGATATGAAAGAGAAATCGGAGGCCTTTGACAGCAGTGATTTGTTAATCAGCTCTGCCATGTTGCAAAGCCTCACCAATAATTAGGACACGAAAAATTGCATGAAATAGAGAGATGTATCCTTTCATCTTTCCATAGGTCATCTTACAATTTTAGCCTACATGTCATCCTGTCAGAGAAAGAACTATACTCCTGGAAGATAAATGTGTCCCACTGTGTATAGCCCTTAAAAGAGACTTTTTTTCCCAGATGTAAAACCAAAAGGTTTTTCTTAAGTCATTGCTATGATAAAATCTGGAACACATAAAAAGAAAAACAAAAGCAGTGACATTCTGGTTGGCAGTTAACACTGCCCTCTGCCTTGTTTGTTTTGCTGTCCGCCTCCTCCCCAGGTTTGTATGTGTTGTTGCCTGGTTGACGGAAGTGATGGAAAATGGTGTGGGAAGGAGGACAAGAACAGTCTTCCTTACTGATCTTATTTCTGAGTTGCTTCTGCAAACGAAGATCCTGTAAGAATCCCAATCCCAATGAAACTAGTACAGTTTCTTCAATTGCTTTTCGTGGGGTTCATGAAACAAAAGCAATTTTTTCTTTTTCTTTTTCTTTCTCTTTTTCTTTTTTTCTTTTCCTTTTCCTTTTCCTTTTCATTCTCTTTTTCTACCTGTAGCCTCTACATCTCAAGTGGTGATATGATTGCTTTTTTAATTGTGGCAGTCCCAACATACATCAGCACTAAGTAAGTACTAACTGAGACTAAAATGATGACATCTTTATAGGTCAGATAAGCTCTTCACCAGCAGAGCATTAAGCAGGACAAGAATGAACATGAAACCTTGATTTCAGAAATCTAAGCATGATCATGTTTTACTTGGCAAATAGATTATGATATTCCTGACAGCAAATGTATTTTAGATAGGAAATGCTGAAACTTCACAACCCAAATTTCTGTTTACATAAGACTAATTTCCATACAGAAGGCATATTGCTATTTATTCAGATTTTATTATTTCTAATTGGTTCCAAGGTCTGCATAAGCCTTCAATAGCTTTAAATGAAAACAATTACTAAAATTCTTGAAAAGCATTGTGTAAAATATGAAGATTTTGGAGACAAACCAAGAAAAAATGTCTGATCCAAAATCAATCTGAATTCTGCTGAAAAGTCCCAGGATCTACTGCACATCAGCAAGACTCTATGTCCCTGTGCAACAGCAGCTTCTCTCATTTATTTCTATTTATGTTTTTCTGTCACTTTCTTATGTTTTCTTTTTGAAAATTCTCTTCCTCCTTTCTACTTTTTCTTCAAAGCTCAAATCTTTGAGACAAAAAAAAAAAAAAACACAACAAAGCCAAAACAAAACAAACAAAACCAACAACAAAACCCTCATAGCTAAGGAAATAAAAAGTGAGTTCCTCTTTCTGGCCAGCCTGCAGGAGATTTTAGGTCAGAAAGGAATTTAAAACAACCATAACAACAGAATTTTACATAATGCAGAAAGCTTTGCTTCTAGCATGAGGATCCTCTGGCATTCTGCCAGAGATGCCGTATATCTAATTTCTTGACCTTCTGGAAAGTCAAATAGCGCTTTTTCATCCCACATTACCCACTTAGCATATGTATAAGGCCATCACACGAAACACATCCTGAATTCTGAATCCTCCATCGAGCATGAGTTTTCTTTCTTGTTACAGGCTCATAATTTTCTGAGCATCCCAGAAACTCCTAACGCACCTCCTTTACTTTACACGGCATTAAACAACTCCTTTTCATCTGGCCTAGAGGTGTAGTCACCTACAGCTGCTTTTCATAGCAGTTCAATCACTCATGGCCACATGCCCCAGAAAAACCCAAGCCTGGTAACCATATTCCACTTACAGGACTCCTGAGGCTCCTGCTGTGGAGCTTTCTGTCACTGCTGCCTATGAAGCTTGGCCTGAAGTCTTCCACCTCACGCCTTTTTACGCTGAAGGTACACATTCACAAATACAGCCCTAGTGACAGTATTTCCCAGACCTGCATCATTCCCAGAAGCTAAACGATCATTCAGACCTGTGCATTGTAGAAGCAGTCATGATTTCCCCACATCATTTTGCACCTATTATCTGTCTCCATTCATAAACATACAGTTGCAGAGTTTTCTCTTTCAGGCAATTTTAAATAGAGGAAAAAAAAAAAAAAACTGTAAGAACAGGAAAACGCTCCCTTTAGCTACAAAGAGGATTGGGTGATAGCATAAACTAATCGCACAAAAGAGAAAAATAGAAATGACAAAGACTCGCACTGCCATGCCACTAAAGGTATACTTAAGATGTTTTGTACACTTAGAAGTGCTGCCATTGCAATAAAAGAAGAAAAAAATAATTAAAAAAGTTAGGATAACAGTGTCTTTGAAGAGAACCTACAATAAAGGTAGAAACAAGAGTTAGCGTGTTCTTTCAGAGACTGGTTGTGGAAAAATGCTAATACTTTCAAGTACAGGACAACTTTCAAAATGGGATCACTTCAGGCCTGTGCAACCTTGACCGTGTCCCTCTTTACTGGAAATTAAACTAAGTACAGCTTCAAGCTATTTGTCACAAAAAAATGGTAAGCACTAAAATGGTTGATACAATCACATCTGTTCAAAAATAAAAGCTCAGCCATCGTACAGCTGTGAGTGAACACCTACAGCAGCAGCAAATTGACCGTATCACTTGGACTAAGCTATCCCTTTGACCATCAAGAGCCATTGTATTACTCCTGATCCAGACATATATTAAGGCATATAGGGAAAACACCTGCAGAATTCAAATATATGTAAATTTGCAAAATAAAAATGTTTATTACATTGAAACAGAAAGAAGTAGATGACTGCTTGAAAAACTAAAGGTATTCATCATACCTTTGAGATCTGTGTCTATTATTAAGGAGTTAGAAGCAACGAAGCAGATAAATTTGTTCTAGGGTTATATTTGGAAACTGGAAAAAAGTAGTATTGCCAAGGTCAAAAGTAAATGATCCATGCAGCTAACAGCTAACACACCCACTTCTTTGCAGCTAGTAAAAAGCACAGAGGGCTTTATCTGGCATTCAGAGATATCTCTCTGATACACATACATGGTCTTCCATTTGTCTATGGATACAGGTCCCTAAGACGGCTTCAGAAGAATTAATAGCTCACTGCCACTGAAATGGGGAAAACCCAGTTGATCTCTTTTACTCTCGTTCAACCTCCTGCTTCTGAAAGGGAGTTTTGGAGCATTTCTGTCAAACAGAAAGCCAATTCCTCTCACTGGAACAGGAGAAAACTAACCCAGTATGGAAAAAAAAAAAAAAAAAAAAGAG